>JANAVB010025800.1:1702390-1871043 GCA_029216955.1 Iris pallida | reverse complement strand
CATGGAAGGAATGAGGCTATTCACCTTACGTCGGTGTAAGGCTAGTGCATCGATGTTGGTAAGAAGTCATGAAACAACACGAGATTACTATTGGTTGCCTACTTGCTTATGCGAATCAAATAACATGCTTGCCATGATAACATGTATTACTGCTTTCGAATATGCCATAAAACTCACGCTAAGGCAAGGATAAAAAGATCACTAACTTATATGCTGTATGATTCAATACACTACTTAATATCGGTTTAGTAAAGTGGGTCCTTGATCAGTACAGCGAGGACAAAAGTACTAATCCTCCACTAGTTTGCTAGCAGGTTCAGGGAATGGTCTGCTTGGGTGGAGCTTCGCTTGAATGCGCTGAGGCATAGAATGTCGTAGCGTATTGACGCGTGCGACCGCATTGACGCTCAGACTTGCAACAAGATGATGCGGCTAAGATATAGAAGACATGATGTATAAAACGATGAAATCCTTTCGGGCAAGAGAGAACCTGAGTGTTGTAGCCAATCTGGCAAATTCATTTGGACTATTGAAAGCCTTTGTAACCTCAGTTCAATTATCAATAAAGAGAATTGTTTCGTATACTATGTTTTCTTCCGACTAAATAATAATATCAAAGATAACCATTTGAGAACTTGCATCTTGCCTTGTACGAGTGCAACTCTAGACTCGTACGACATCATGCCCCAGTAAGGACGATGATTCGGATAAATCGATACGAGGACGAGTAATTTTTTGGGTTAGGGTGTGACAAATTGGTATCAGAGGTCTAGGCTCAATTTCCTCAGGATGTTTGCTTCGTTTCAATTCTAAAGAGTTGTCCACCACCAATCAAATCACTCTTGACTCTACTCGATGCCGCACTGGATGTTTCATACAATAAGTCTAATACAAATCGTGTAATTTTGCCGCACGTGTTTTGGAAATTACATGATGTTTGTTGAGAAAGTCGTAAAAATTTATTGTATCAAGTACAATGAGTAGTAAAATATTCGTTACTGCAAGTGCAACAAGTTACGAGATATAAATTGAGATATTTGTTGCGGCAAGTATAACAAGTTGTAAAATATGAATCAAATGTTTGTTTTTCAGTGCAACAGTCGATATGAGAAATATTGGTTGCATCGATATAATAAAAGTCGTGGATTGTTGCCGTATCAATTGCAACGAGTTGAATTTTGAATGATGCGTTGAAATGAAAATAAAAGTTAATATCGAATGTGTTGAACGAATTCGAGTATTGGCTTTGGATGTCAGAAATAAATCGTTGTACGAGGTACAACGGATGTCGAAATTAAATCATTGTACGATGTGCAACGGACGGAATTGAAATCGTAAGTCGATGAGAACGAATCATTCGGTTGCGCATCGAGCTTATGTTAGCAAATGAATACATTGGCCAAGTTGTGTCAATTTTGATTAATCAAAAGTTACGACTGTGATCGGCATGATCGCTGCGAATTCGTAAGTCAAAATAGATTGTTGGTTCATACCGAGTATGATACGGAAAAATAACTGATTTTTCAGTGGTATATGCCATACCACCTATGAAATGGATGGCTCGATTCTGAGTGGTATATACAAAACCACTGCGATGGATTCCTTTGACACATTATGTAAATTGCGGATGGTTTGTCCGCAACGGATGGAAGAGTACCTAGACTTGAAAATTTATATGATGGTATGTTGATGCAAGTATTCTTCGATAATCGGTTGGAACGATAGGGCACAAAGTCATATTAATGATACATCAACGAAAATTTATAAGACGGTCGGATAACTGAGACTAACGAAATAATTTTGCTTCGAGATAATAATCGAATCAACAAATAGAAAACTCAACGTTATAATCGTATCATACGACTTGCGAACTCGATAAAATGTTAGTCTATGCGAATTAAAATCGAATTGCACGACTTACGATCTCGATAGAAATATTGGGCGAGGTGAATTAAAATCGAATTGCATGACGTGCAATCTCGATAGAAATAGGGTGATACAAATTGTAATCGGATCGTACGACGTGCGATTTCGGTGAAGAGTTGGTTGATGCAGGTAAATAGTGCCTAAGAGATAGTTGGTTACGTTACAACTGAAATACACAAAACTTAGAGGGCATGATCGTATAACTCAAGGGTTCGATATTGGATAATCGGTAACTCAGTTACGCGATCAAAGTATAACGGGATACGGCAAATCGGAAAATGAGTTGATGCGTATGATAAAGTTTGTAGTGAACTTGGATGTATGCAATACGAACTAAAGTCGACGTTGATGCAGATTCAAAGTTGACCTTGTGCTATCGAAATTGGTGCATAAGAAAACGTAAGCACAATGTGAGAATACAAAACAGAGGCTTACGATATCGTAATTTTTGAAAATAGCAATACGAGAATGTCGAACTGGTTGATCGTAAACCTTGCGATTGATCAGACGAGACCGTAAAGTTATCGACGATTGTTTTAATGTGTATAGCATCTCGGATGTCGAACGTGGCTAGATAGACTCGAACTCAATACGAGTAGGTGTTTCATGAATTTCGGAATCTTCGACGGTAGTGCATGAATTATTCGGCGGATAGATTGTGCATCAGTTGTGCCGATAGAAATGGTTTTGTTCAAATTTGGGTTAGTCCCATTGAAATGGTAGGAACGTGATTTGGCTCCGAAATAAGATATAGCATGGCTCATAGTAACTGTCCTTCATTAATGATCCACAATTATCGAGCGTAAATTTCAAAAGCAGGTCCTAAAAGACTTGACTGCCAAATCAAAATAAATGTTACAGACCCATAAGAGGACATATACAATCGCATATGAAATTGCGTAGTGCATGTTGATGATATCAAGACGATTTTGAGAATCGTGCTATACGTAAGAGCGAACGGTAAGAGAATGACTTACGAGTTATGTCGTTAGATTTGGATTCACCTTAAAATTGAGATTACATGAATTGAACTTATATTTGATGTTGCAAGACATACAAGTTTGAAATTAGGCTAGGAATTCCCTACTCGATAGTGTTTGCCATACAAAAGGTTATACAAACTTTTTGTATATTAAATGTAAAAAGAGTATAATCAATTCCTAGACATGAGATCTAGTACAAAGTTTTCTAGGGAAGTATGACGGTGGAGATCGAGCACTGCAGCAGTTTCTTTATTCCGTTGATGATCTGACAACGAGTTGAACTTGCTCTGGCTTTCTGGTGCTTGTGATTGGAACTCTGGGTTGCCAATCAAGAGGATCCCAAAGTTGTGAATATTTCGAAGCCTTTTTATCGAAGGAAAACTCCTTCTATTTATAGGGAAGCATATACGATGTGCATAGGGATTGTGCAGGAACGCTGCATGTAGAGATATGAGAGAATCTCAAGTTGCACGGTGAAGGCTGCTGAGCTGACACGTGGTAGACGCTGGATTTTTTTATCAAGATCTTGGAGAAATTATCAACATGACCGAATAAACGACACGTGGCTTGTTTATTATTGATCGGATGAACCTGAGCAGATTCTGTCCCTATCCCTGAAGTTGGATTTTGTCTCATCTTAGGGGGCATTGGTTTAAATAAACGATTGGATATGACCCTTGTCTATAAGAATAAATTTCGTCCTTATCTATGGTTTAAATAAATCGATAGAATATTGCTCTTATCAACCAGAATCAAACTCTGTCCTATCTCAAGAGTGGTGGTTTTTAAACAAACTAATTTGAAAAAGACATAAACACCCATCTGGCTACGTGGAACTACGTCACCCCGTAAGACTGCGCTTCTATGCGAGCTGTGCTTCTGGCAAGGCTTTGAGGTAACTGCACTTCTGGGCGATAAGTAGACTGTGCTTCAGGCAACATAGTTACTACACTTTTAGAGCGATGCATGGACTTGTGCTTTGGACAACGAAGTCACTACGCTTTTAGAGCGACGAGTGGACAAGTGCTTCAGGCAACGGAGACACTACGTTTTTAGAGCGACGAGTAGACAAGTACTTCGGGCAACGGAGTCACTGCACTTTTAGGGCGGCGAGTGGACTTGTGCTTTGGGCAATAGAGTCACTGCATTTTTAGGGCAACGAATGGACTTGTTCTTTGGGCAACGGAGTCACTATGTTTGAGGGCGACGAGTAGACTTGTGCTTTGGACGACAAAGTGTCAGATAAAGGAGCCTTTGAACGGGCTACGCTTTTGGATGGGATGGAGGGTGCTGCGCTTCTGAGTTGGAGTGAGGGCATAGTAGAAGGAATGAACTGGCTGCGCTTCTGAGTCGAAGGAGCTAGTTTCTGTCGAAGTCATAAGAGCAATTAATGAATGCTCTTTTGATGGACGAGTCGGTCATCCTCTTCTTTAATTATCGCCGTCATTTGAAGAATGCAAGAAGTATGCGGCCTAGGATTCAGTCAAAATGAACCTATTAAATAAGATTTATTGTGCTGAGCCTTAGGTTCATCCTATTAATTTGGGAGTTTTTGACCGACGGCCACGTGGTATGTCGGTTGGACCACACTCACCCTATATAAAGAGAAGCTTTTTCAAAGGGTTGTGTCTTCTATCTCTTAACATTCCCACCGTCATGCTCGATCCCGAGTTAGCTTCGAATGGCCGTTGGCCTTGCACAAGTCGACTGTTGGTTGTCGATCCCTTCGTTCAAAGAAGCTATGTCCTTATAGAAGAACTGCTGTTGAGTTTGAGATGCACTTGAGCGTTTGGCATAGGAGTTAGAACCTGAACAACATCTTAGAGATCTTCGAGATCCAAGCTTTCGGGTTTGGATTGATTGCTAATCCGAAGAGTCACATGTTATGCTCTGTCCTACTCAATGGCGGTGGCACACCCTGTGCTATGGACCGAGTTCTTGTGCGGGCCAATAGCTGCTTCAGGAAGTGGCTCGCTCTAATGAGGAAGTGATGCACGTTTGGGGGGCTGCGCACGTGCTGAAGATTAACCCCCTTGTAGACTTTTCTTAAGTGTTTTAGTCCTTTATATGTAATCATAAAGAATCTGTAATAGAAATTTTGTAGACATGATTTTAATAAAGAACCGTTTATACACCACTTTTGTTCGCCTGTGTGACTTTAGTTGTCTGTCTACGCTTTTGGGGTACCTGCGCTTTTGTGAAGCCATGTGTAGTGAGAACACCACCTGCACTTTTGATATATCTGTACTTTTTTTATGCTTCTACAAGACCCCCTTCAAAGTGTCTCGAACTTGAGCTAAGCTCATAATACTTTGAACAGAAGCATGACACGTGTCCTTCGTAAGCGAATGCCCAACACACTTACTGACATGCTGTGGTTACGCTTAGCCTTCGGCATTAAATTCCTTGAGCCATCGCTTCATTAAAAGTTGATCATAACTCCTCGTTTTTAGGGAACGGTCATCATGATCTTTACTCTTAATTCCCATGTCGTCCGAAGGGTCTCCGTGTTTATGAAGTGTAGAAGCGTAAATAAATTTCGTAGACTGTCACGCCCCACTCCCATTTACGGTGAGTCGAGTACGTAAACAACATTCCCAAGCTACGTACTTTACGAACAAATCGGTATTCGTAACCACGATTATTGCCTGTAAGTTCTAGAATAAAGTATAGGGTAAAGCTAAACCATCAACAAATAACAACTAAGCACAATCACAGTACCATTCTTCTTTAATTTACATCTCACAACTTTGAGTTTAGTCTTCAAAAGATAGTACACAAACTACTCACTAATTATACAACCATATGTGTATCTCCCATAAGGATTAATATACATATAACTATACAAGAACACAAAATGAATTTGTTTTACAAGCATCCTCCCTTACTCTTCCAATTCATCCACATTATATAAGGGAAGTACCTCGTCTTCGGCCTGGCCTTCATCTAGTGAACAAAACTAGGTCATTAAAGACATACAAGTCCTCGATTCAAGGAAGGCGAAATAAATAATATGATACTGAAAATCAAATACAACGGAAATGTGAACCGAATAAACTCTAAGTACAATATTAAATATAATTTGAACTAACTTCTAAAGTGATCGTAATTAAGTAAAATAATTGTATCCAAAACCGCCCTTTAAGTCCTAAAGTCACTAGCACAGTCATAAGACAATTTTTTTTATAAGATGATGCAAAGTTTAGAGAACATGTTTGGATCTCACATTCGTAGTGGCACGAGCACTATCTAGGCAATAATCCCGTTACCAGGGATCAGGTGGTGGCATGTAGGCACGGTGCTTAGTAGTCCGGCCACTCCTCTTCGGGAGCTAAATCATAATATCAATTAACCAAATTCGACTTTTTATCGAATTAGGTACACATTTACAAATAACACGAGCATCAGGTAGGTAGGTGATCTAAGCATTCACCCAGTCTCAACGCAAGGCCTTGTGAAGGACCTACAAGTATTGATCAATTTTGTTAATTATATTGCCCAGATTTTATACGATGTGATCCAAACTGTTCTCCCCCGTCCAATGCTCTATTCTACATTCACAATCAATCCTAAGCCTTTTTCTAATAATTGAAACTTCGTTTCCTGGATTAAGTATACATGTTAATTTAAGTTTCTGGAATATATATATATCTAGGTTTAGGGTTCGGTATGATACCACGACGTTTAAATTTCGAAATTAGGCTATCTTCCGAAATCCTTAGATTTTCGGCAGAGTCTCCTTTGTATTTCGACCTCCAAACACAGTAATATAACTGACCCGGAGCAACTCTCCAAAGATTTGACATGGGTCAAAGCCCCTTTGGTGGAACAACTCTACACCGGTCACACGCAGTCAATATAGTTGATAAGAATTGTATAAAAACACAAAACTAAGTTTACCCAAAATTCCAAACATGTATCCCCTACTTGTGAATAGTATAACTTTTATCATATAAATCTGAATACCATCATATTATATACCATCGGAAAGCTTATCGAATTTCCTACGAAACACGTGTTTACACATTTTGGATTTGATAGAGTTTAATAGGTCAAAACTGAGGTACAAACTTCTGTGTCCTTAAATTATAGAAAATATTTCCAGGTTTCGACCACGATATTATACGGTTAATAACTCCTAATATATACATCGAGATACTATCATATTATATACCGTTGGAAAGCTTATTGAATTATCTTCGACTTCTGTTCATACATATTCTCATTTTGACAGGGTTTAATAGGTCAAATCTGTCGTACAATATTATGTATACACTGGATTCCTGGTTCAATTCCAGAATTGTACACCTATGTTGTACGACCCATAACTTCTACCATATAAACTCAAACCCTATCGTATCATATATCGTCGGAAAGCTTATCGAGTCCTCTTTCTCCTTCAGAGATATTTTTATTTTGATCAAGTTTGATAGATCAAAATCATCTCGGAAAAATATTGTGCAGGGTGAACGAATTCAGCACCTATATTTTCTAATTTTAATTAATGTCCAATCTTAAATGGGAGTGACACCTTAATGAAAAACTCTTAGAATCATGTTCCAAGCCACATATATTACTCTCTGAATTTATCTAAAATAAACCTTTTACTTGAATTAATAGAATAACAAAAAAATACGATATGGAAAATTTCATAAAAATGATATTTGTGTAGAGAAAGGAAGAACTTGCCTTGATTCTATAAGGTTTATATATTATGGAGGGATGGAAAGATGGTTTGGAAGGAGTAGAAGAGTTGTAGAATAGGGGTTGAGAAGAAAGAGTTAGAATTTACATGAAGAAGGAAGGAAAATGACTCTATATATATATATATATATATATATATATATATATATATATATATATATATATATATATATATATATATATATATATATATACACACACACACACACACACACACACGCACACAATATGGTAACCTCCTTACTTCACTAGATATTTAGCTTAGCTCAATTGCAGCTCACTCCCTCCTACATGGCCGACCAAGTGTTGGTATAGTAGTAGCTTCCTTTGGAAGCAAAAAAATTGAGTTGGTTAAAGTTATTTTAATAAATAGTAAATTAATTTGATTAGGACTTTAATAATCCAAATTAGCACTATATTAAATTTAACCCTTTTTACACTAATTATAACTTAAACCAATGATGACTAAGCATGATGACAAACTAGCACCTCAAATATAATAATAATAAAACTTGTATGCCCAAATTTTTATTATTATTATATTAAAATTTATCCAGTTCAAAAAAATTATATTATGAAAATAATGAAAATTTTCTCGTAAGATATTTTCTCGTAAAACTCGTATTTTCAAATAATATAATAATAATAATAAAATAAATTTTAAAACCAACTATGACACTCTACCCTCCTTAGAAAAATTCCGTCCTCGGAATTCAAATTATACTAATAGAGGTATATCAAAGGGTACTTTAAGTTTTAAAACAAACCTTGAGTGTCAAATAGATAGGGATACTGTTTCCTCATATCTTCTTTCCGTTCCCAGGTAGATTCACCTGGAGAATCTTTACTCCATGCCACTCGTACTAGAGATATGCTTTTGTTCTTGAGTATCTTTTCTCTTCTATCCAGGATTTCCACTGGTTGTTGTTCTACTCGGAGTGTCGGGCCCACTGTTATCTCCGAATGATCCAATATATGACTTGGATCTGGTACATATCTTCGAAGTTGTGATATATGAAATACTTCATGAATTCCTTCTAGTGTTGGAGGTAAGGCCAACATGTATGATACCTCTCCAATTCTTTCAATCACATCAAAGGGTCCAATGTACCTTGGGCTTAATTTTCCTCGAGTTCCAAATCTGATTGTTCCTCGAGATGGTGAAATTTTTAAGAATACATGATCACCAGGTTGAAATTCTAGAGATCTTCTATGTTTATTTGCCAACATCTTTTGCCTATCTTGAGCTGCTTGAAGATGACTCCTTATGGCTTTAATCTTGTCTACAGTTTATATCACCATTTCTGGACCCAATAGCTGACGTTCACCTACGTCACTCCAACATATAGGAGATCGACACTTTCTTTCATACAAAGCTTTAAAAGGTGCCATTTTAATGCTGGCATGATAACTATTGTTATAAGAGAATTCAATTAGATGCAGATGATCATCCCATGATCCTCCAAAATCAAGAGTACATGCTCTCAACATGTCTTCTAGAGTTTGAATAGTTCTTTCTGATTGGCCATCTGTTTGAGGGTGATATGCTGAGCTAAACTTTAAACGTGTACCGAGACTTTCTTGTAAGCTTCCCCAAAATTTTGAAGTAAACCGAGAGTCTCTGTCTGACACTATGCTTGCAGGTACTCCATGCTGACTGACAATTTGTCTCATATACATATCAGCTAGTATCTCAGTTGATTGACCCACTCTAAATGGTAGAAATCGAGCAGATTTTGTAAGTCTATCCACAATAACCCAAATAGCATTGTTAGCCTTCTGAGTCCTTGGAAGTCCTGATATGAAGTCCATAGTAATATGGTCCCACTTCCATTCTGGTATGGGTAAAGGCTGAAGAAGTCATGCAGTTCTCTGTTGCTCTGCCTTCACTTGCTGACACACTAGACAATTTGATACAAATCTTGCAACTTCTCTTTTCATTCCATGCCACCAGAAATTTTGTTTGAGATCTTTATAAATTTTTGTACTTCCTGGATGAATAGAGTATTGAGAATTATGTGCCTCTGACATTACTTCTGTTCTTAAGTCTCCTTTTGGCATACATAATCTGTATTCAAACCTCAATGTTCCATCTAGGTATTTACTTATCCCAGTTTGAAGTCCTGTTTCAGTCTTCTTCCATAGTTCTTGCAATTTAGTATCTTCTTGTTGAGTTGCTTTGATTCTCTCTACTAAAGATGACTGAACTTGCAAGTTAGCCCATGATCCTTCTGCTATTGGAGATATAATTTCAATACCCATCTTTCTTAGATCATCAAGGATTTCTTTTGGTGTATTCATAAAGAACGCCATAGGTCTTCTACTTGATGCATCTGCTACTTTATTTGCTTTGCCAGGATGGTATTGCAGTTCCATATCAAAGTCTTTAAGTAGCTCTAACCACCTTCTTTGTCTCATATTCAACTCTTTCTGAGTGAATATATATTTCAAACTTTTGTGGTCAGTATAGACTTTAACGCTTTCACCATATAGGTAGTGTCTCCATAATTTAAGTGCAAATACTACTGCTGCAAGCTCTAGATCATGTGTTGGATAATTTCTTCAATGCTGCTTCAACTGACGAGAGGCATAAGCTATCACCCTTCCATGTTGCATTAGTACACAACCTAGGCCTTTACCAGAAGCATCACTATAAATTTCATAACCTTCAGAACCATTTGGTAAAGCTAGAACATGGGATGTAATAAGTCTTTCTTTCAACTCTTCAAATGCTGCCTGACATTTGTTTGTCCAGATAAACTTTTCATCATTCCATGTCAAACGGGTTATAGGTTCAGAAATTCTTGAAAATTTTTCTACAAATCTTCTGTAATATCCTGCTAACCCCAAAAAGCTTCGGATTTCTGCTACAGATTTTGGTACTGGCCATGATTTTACTGCTTCTACTTTCATTGGATCAACTGAACCTTCACCGCTGATGATATGGCCAAGAAAAGATATACGGTCTAGCCAAAATTCACATTTGCTAAGCTTCCCGTATAATTGTTCTTGTCTCAAAGTTTGAAGTACTATCCGTAGATGTTCTTCATGTTCTTCCTCATTTTTAGAATATATCAAAATATCATCGATGAATACTATAACAAATTTGTCCAAGTATTGGTAGAATATGCGATTCATAAGATCCATAAATATTGCAGGAGCATTAGTTAATCCAAATGGCATAACTAAGAATTCGTAATGCCCATATCGGGTTCGAAAAGCAGTTTTAAATACATCTTCTTTCTTTACTTTTACTTGATGATAACCCGATCTCAGATCAATCTTTGAAAATACTTGTGCTCCTCCAAGTTGATCAAATAACCCATCAATTCTTGGTAATGGATATTTGTTCTTGATAGTCACCTCATTCAATGCTCTATAATCAATGACTAGTCGTAATTTACCATCTTTCTTCTTTACGAACAAGACGGGTGCTCCCCAAGGTGAAACACTTGGTTGAATAAATCCTTTATTCAACAGTTCTTTAATTTGTTTATTCAACTCAGCGAATTCTTCTTTATTCATAGGGTACATTTTCTTTGCTTCTGGTGGTGTTCCAGGAACCAAATCTATAGTAAACTCTACTATTCTGTCTGGTGGTAATCCCGGTAATTCATCAGGAAATACATCCTTAAATTCAGATACTATCCTCGGAAATCGTTCTTCTTCAATATTTTGGAATACTCTTCGAATTGGCAGTCTAAGTTCTTCAATCTTCTCTGTTGGAACTTCCTTATGATCACGAACAAATTCACATACTTCTCTTCCTGGAAGTTGAAATGTAACCCTTTCTTGACCACAATCTATGTTAGCTACTGTTAATGTCAACCAGTCCATTCCGAAGACTATATCATAATTGATCATTGGAAACACCAAAAGTCTTACTCAAAATGATTCACCTCTAATTCTGATTTGACAGGCTTTACAGATACATTTGACTTCCACCAACCCATTTCCCGTTAAAATTCTCAATTTCTTAGGTAATGGTTCAGTTTTAGTCTCATGTAAACATATAAATGCAGTAGATATAAAGGAATGTGTAGCGCCTGAATCAAATAACACTGTTGCTGGATAAGATGAAACTAATATAGTACCTGTCACAACTTCTCCAGGCAATTCCGCCTCACTAGTATCCATCAAGAAAGCCTGGCCATGCTTCTGCTTCTTGCCAGTATAAATTTGTTGTGGTCTTTGTACTTGTTGAAATTGTTTCATTTGAGAAGGTAGTGGAGGCCTATACTGACTTCCTGCAGGTACCATAGTCTGCATCACCAGTGCTGCCTGCTGCATTGGCCTTGGTGCATTTAACATTTGCCTTGGTACTGTTTCACTTAACAAAATGCCTAAAAATTGGCTTTTGAAAATAAAACGAGAAAAAGTACAAGAAGTACAAATTGTTCTGGAAAGTATTGCTATGGAAGTCTGATCTGAAGGCGATCACTTTGTTCCTTGGACCATACGATGATGATGAAGATCACTGCTAAAAGATGAACAACCGGAAGAACTAAGTCACCAGAAAGGTATCGACGCACTTGGGCACTGATGGCGAGGTCGAATGCTTTCCTGCTTTGCTTCACTCTGTTCTGGAAGAAAAGTTGAAGAAGAATGCTCTCGAAAATCAAAGTCTCTGGGCTCTGATTTCTGTATTCTCTTCTGTCTCTTTGCTCCTCCTCCATTTGATGTAAAAAAATAAGTCTATTTATAGACTTGACCCATTGTGCGTAAAAAGCAACAAAATTGGGTTCTTACGCTGGTAACTGTCACCCACGATGGAAGTCACCCTCTGAATATGTTGACACGCGTCCCATTATTCCAACAAAAATAGGGAGCACGTACACACGTTCTTCAATAAATGTGGCATGAAAGCCACGTGGATAAACCACGTTCCAAAGTAGTCAGGAAGGATCGGGCGTAAAAACGTCCCCAAAATATGCTCCGAACGTAAAGTGGCACTGGCGTAAAAACAACCCAAATAAAACCTCCCAGCGTAAAGTGGCTAAAATAGCCTTGAGCGTAAAACTTAGCCCAAATAGACTTTACGCCCACAATAGTCTTGAGCGTAAAATCTTACATAACTATCGTGCATAAAAGGAAGTGCTTTTATTGAGCGTAAAATAGACTTCTCTGCACACCATACGACAAGTATCGAGTTTGGTGAAAATCCAATCCTCTCGACTTCTGTGTTGCATGCTGTCAGCAAATCATTATGTCAGCGTCATTTAAATGCATGATCTGACAGCTACCCAGCGTAAAGTAACTAGCGTAGAGGGTAGCCAGCGTACAGATTAGCTTGTGTAAAAAATGCAAATAATCCTGGCATAAACATAGCTCTCATAGAGAATTGCTTGTGTAAAGTCTTCAATTCCTTTGGTCAAAATAAAGCACTTTTTACGCTCCTACAAGACCCCCTTCAAAGTTTTCAAATATTTTCAAAATTTGAAATACTTTGAACAGAAGCGTAAAATTCAGGATTTGACTAGTCAGCGTAAAAAATTAGAAAATGGCGCCGGTCAATACTCACCGTCATAATGAATTTCCTTTCGAAACATTCGAACGCCTCTTCGTCTCCCCGAGTTGCATTGATAATGTTCAATTTCCCATAGGGAATATGAAGGTTAATTGATTGTATATATAAGAAAAAGATTTTCATTCTCAATTCTCATCTTCATATTGTCATAGCACCGAAGAAAGAAATAGAGGCCGAAAAGACTCAAAGATCAAAGCTTGACCTAGAGGCAGAGGTCGATCAATCGCTGCAAGCGCACAACTTTATGGAGTGCTTTGGATTGACTATGTATTTAATAAGGAAGGCAGTGGTCCTTATCCTTAATCTTTTGTTCTGAACAAAAAATAATAATTTTCATTCTGTTTTTTTTATACATAGTACTTCTTAAGAAATTTGCCATTGATCGGCATCATGGGTAAATCTCCATTGGGCTTAGATAACCGATAGGCACCATTGGAAAAAACTGTCTCAATAACATAAGGGTCTTCCCATTTTGGCTGGAATTTCCCTTTGCTCTTATGAGTCATCACCATCGGTCTTCGAACAGCTAATACTAGTTCACCGACTTTGAATACCCTCTCTTTAACTTTACGATTGAAAGTTCGAGATATACGGGCTTGATATAGTTCAATATGCTGTTGAGCTTGAAGACGCTTCTCGTCCAATCCTTCAAGTTCTTGGAGTCGTAAGCGATCATTATTCTCTATAGTTAGCTCATTAGCAATGGCTATTCGAAGAGATGGAATCTGAATTTCTAAGGGAAGGACAGCCTCACATCCATAGACCAATAAAAATGGTGTAAATCCAGTAGGAGTTCGGACTGTCGTTCGATAAGCCCATAAACATTCTCCAAGTTTCTCATTCCAATTACGTTTATTAGAAGAGATGAACTTTTTGAGAAGTTTGATGATCGTCTTGTTGAAAGCTTCGGCTAAACCATTAGCAGCTGGATTATAAGCCGTAGAAGCCAGATTTTGAATTCGATTCTTATTACAAAATCGATAAAATGCCTGACTGGCAAACTGTGGTCCATTGTCATGAATTATCCATCGAAGAATCCCGAAACGATAAATGACATGGTGTTTGATGAAGCTAATCACATTATATGTTTTTACTTCAACAAGGGGAACCGCTTCCGCCCATTTAGAAAAGTAATCGGTTATAGCCAATATAAACCGATGTCCCTTGACAGAAGGAGGATTAATCGGACCAATAATGTCCATGTCCCAAGCTTCGAAGGGCCAAGAAGCTGCCGTAGGATGCAAGAACTCAGACGGTTGATGAATAAAATCAGCATGAATCTGACATGCTTTACATCGTCTGGCTTAATCTACGGCATCTGCTATCATGGATGGCCAATAATATCCCATTCTTCGAATGCGGTCTTATAATTTCGGACCTGGTTGATGAGCACCACAAACACCATTATGAGCTTTGCGAAGTATTTGTTTAGCTTCACTTTCTGAGAGAAAGCGCAGCAAAAGTCCATCATATGAACGACGATATAGTATATGTAAAGACGAATCATAATAAAATCGAAATGATCGTCTCCTGATTGATGCAGCTTCTTTTGGATCTTCAGGTAAAATCCCATGAATTGCATAATCAATAAACGGACTTCTCCAATCCCTCTGTTGGGAACTTGACTCTGTAATATAACTCTGTTCAATATACATATTATTCTTGACACAGAATAAGTCTCGGTCCAACAATGTGATTGTATTTTGTCTTCGAATTGGAACAACTAAGTCTGCAGCTAGACTAGCAAGAGCATCAGCTTCCACATTTTGAGAACGTGGTACAAATTCGATGAAGAATCCTTTGAATGAAAGGACCAACTTGATTACCACTTGATGATAAGGGATGAGATCAGGATTTCTGACTTCATAAGTCCCTCTAACCTGATTAACAATCAGTTAAGAATCTCCATAAGCTTCTAGGAATTCGATGTCCAACTGTTTTGCTACTTGGAGACCAATCAGTAAAGCATTATATTCTGCTACATTGTTGGAGCATGGCTCATTGAGAGAATAAGCACGGTATATGACCATTTTGTCAGGAGAAACCAAGACGATTCCTACCCCAGAGACAATATTGCCTTTAGGTCCAACTCGTGATGCTCCATCAAAGTATAACTGCCAAATATCATTTCTTAAAGTCATGTTGCAATACACAACTTCATCTGGAATATCTTCATATAGCTTTGATGTCTCAGGTATAGGGTGAGCTGCTAAGAAATCAGCTAATATTTGACCCTTCACTGATTTTTGAGGTACATAGACCATGTCATAAGGAGTGAGCAACATTGCCCAGGTAGCTAACCTGGAGTTAAGAATGCTTGGTTTTCTTATCAACACCCGAATAGGATTTATTCTGGAGATGACATGAATAGTTTGTCCTGTCACATAATGTCGTGTCTTTTGGACAACAAAAACTAAAGCCAAACATTCTTTTTCTACAGGAGTATACCTGTGTTCAGCTCCGATCATTATTCGGCTGAGATAATAAATTGCTTGTTCATGACCCATATCACTTTTCTGTGCAAGAAGAGCACCAAGTGAATGATCTAAGGCTCGAACATATAACAAAAATGGTCTTCCTACCACTGGTGGTACCAGAACAGGTGGATTTGTAAGGTATTGCTTGATGTCATTAAAAGCTTTCTGACATGCTTCATCCCAAACAAAGGATACACCTTTCTTTAATAAACGGGAGAAAGGTTGACATCTCCCCGAGAGATTGGATATAAATCTCCTGATATAAGCAATGCGACCTTGAAAGCCTCGGAGTTCCTTTAGATTGTGTGGAGGACGCATTTCAAGAATTGCTTTAATTTTATCAAGATCAACATGAATACCCTGAGAAGTGATGATAAATCCCAAAAACTTGCCACTGGAAACCCCTAAGAAAGACTTAGTAGGGTTCATTTTCAATTGATGACGACGCATCAATTCAAATACTGTCTTCAAGTCTTGAATATGATCATCTTTTGATCGACTTTTGACAGCAATGTCATCTACATAACATTCCACTGTCTTGCGTAGATGTTCCTGAAAGATATTGCTTATAGCCCTTTGATACGTGGCACCGACATTTTTGAGACCAAATGGCATAACCGTATAGCAGTAAAGCCCAAGGGGTGTACGAAAAGCAGTATGCTTCTCATCTTCTGGATACATTTTGATCTGATTGTATCCTGAAATTCTGTCCATGAAAGACATGCGTTCAAAACCGCATGTATTATCTATCATGACATCAGTAATTGGAAGTGGAAATTCGTCCTTTGGACAAGCTGCATTAAGATCTCAAAAATCTATGCAAACTCGAACTTTTTCGTTCTTCTTCATAATAGGAATAATATTGGCAACCCAGTCTGGATGTTGTTCTTCACGAACAAAGCCACATGTAATCAACTTTTTGACTTCCGCTTCAATTGCATCCATCATGTCTGGTCGAAAATGCCGTTGCTGTTGTTTCACAGGCTTGGCATTAGGAAGAATATTGAGTTTATGAGTAGCAACTTTAGGATCTAAACCCAGCATATCCTCATAACTCCATGCAAAGATATCAATATATTTTTTAATCAGTTTTATCAACTCTTCTTTTTCATCTTCGGAAAGGTTTTTACTGATGAATATTGGCTTGGATGTAGTTCTGTCTCCAACATCAATCTGGAGAATTTTATCCTCCGTAGGTGGTTGTCGTTGTTCAAAACGAAGTTCCCATTGGGTATCCATTTGTTGAGCCCAAGGGTCATTTTCAAATGATTCAGATTCCTCTTTAGTTTGAACCATGTTGACTGAGAATACACATTCAGATTCATCGTAATAATCCTCTCCAGCATATTCAGATTCGATGAAATGGATTTCTTCGGATTTTGAGGATTATGAAGAACTAGAAGAGAATTCTTCTTGTATATCATCATTAAACATGTGGGACGGATCATATCCTAACCCATGACGAGTTTTCTGGTAAAACGGATCACCACATAATGGTAATCGTCTACCCTTACCTTGATTGAGACCTTGCATAGTCTTCAAATCATATCCCATATTCTGGATAATCTTGAGAGATTGTTGACTGTATTTATCAATTCGGATTCTTCCTTTATCTTTATCTCTAAGATCATCCGTTTGAACAACAGGGAAATTTCTAGCCAGGCCAAACACAATTTGACGCTTGTTTTTCTTATCAGACGGAATCACGAAATAAGATTCTTCGTGACGTCTATAAGTTACACAAGCTTGCGATGAAGCGGCTACAGGAAGAAGATAAGGAGAAGTTGTTAGGAACCTCTGAGCATAAGGTCCAACATCGACATGAGGAGGAAAAGAATTTTCCTTATTGTCAATGTATAAAGTTTCCACTGTATCTATGTCGTCTTTATATTGATGACTTTAATTATCAGAAGATAAAGTCATTCTTTCAACAAATTTGACAGCCATATACTCAAAAAGGAAATCTTCATTGATGTCGGAAAGTACAGAATGATCAATATTTACATCATTTACAATTTGACTACTACGCTTCGGATTGATCATTAACGGACCATCATCCGTCTTCTGCGTAGATTTGTCAAGGTTGATGACCAATGATGGTTCTGGATCATTCGTACGAGAAGTACGTCCCTTGACTTTGATCATAAGAGGTTGAACTTGGCTCTTGACAGGAATACTCATTGATTCCTCAGATGAAGCTAGAGTTCTTCCTTTAACCTTGATCATCAGGGGTTGATCACTGATAGGTTGGGGTTGGATTCGACCTTTGACTTTGACCTTCAAAGGTTTCTCTTCTGGAGGATCTTCATTAATAGACTGATCTTCGGCAGATGATCGATCTTCAGCCATGTATGATATCTCCTTTACATGCTCTTGTTTGTAGAGCTTTGAATCAGAAAAATAAGCTTCGACACCCTTGAAAGGATTGATATCAGCAAACTCAGTCTTCACAACCCCTTGAGAATCTACATACTTGAAGCATTGGTGGAGAGTTGAAGGCACAATATTATGCTTATGTATCCACGGTCACCCGAGAAGGATGTTATAGGATACGTCTGAGTTAATAACATAAAATGTCGCCATAGTTCGAAGATCACCAATCTGAATCTTCAGATGAATCTTCCCAGTGGTTTACTCTTTCCAGAGTTAAAACCAACTATTGTAGTACTAGTGTAAGTCAAATCACTAGTAGGAATCTTCAAAGGTCTTAGCATACTCTGAAGAATTATGCTAATTGAAGACCCTGGATCAATGTAAATCCTATCAATTTCAGTGGATCCAATATACCCAGTGTAGCACAGAGGCCAGTCATGCTTGTTATGCTTTAATAGCATGTCTTCTTGTGTGAAGGTAATATTAGGAATTGCCTCCATCACACTATGACATTGTGGACACGAAACTGGTGTATTATCAGGACTCTTGAGTTGAGCTAAGCATGAATCTGCTTGAAGCAAAGCTTCACTCAAAGTCTTCCTACTTTCTCTAGAAAGGCGAAGTAACTCGAAGATAGAGAGTCTAGCCGGAGTATTAGCTAACTGGGCTAGAATATCAAATTTGTAGGGCTTTATCATCACCTCTTGACTGGAAGCAGACTTCAACAGGACGTCAAAGTGTACTGCTTTCTGTTTCCCCTTCTCAACCACAGATGGTTTAGCAGGAACAGAAGAAGGTTGAGCTGGTAGTGTTTCCACTATATCTTATATTTCTTTGGAAGATCACTCATAATCCTTGTGGTACTCTTTTCCAGATCTCGTACCAGCAAAGCTTTCTTCCTCAAACTCAGGAGAAGGAAGTACCATATTGCAGGATTTAATCTTCTTTCCCTTGGCCTTCTTCTTTCGAGGAAGCTCAGAACCCAATCCAACAGTAGATTTTTGACCTTGAATCTGTAAAGGAATTCGCATTTCTTTATTATAGTTCAAACCTTCTGCCTTCTGAAAGTCATAACCCATCTTCTTCATGAGAAGGACTGATTGCTGACTATATAAATAAATGGGCAGCGGAATTTTAACAGATAGCTCAACAGAGGAAGGAGAAGAGATCTCTGTAACTACAGAAAAATGAAGAATAGAAGCCTCTGTAGCTACAGGAGGAGAAGAATTTGGGATACAAGGAAAAATCCCTGTAGGAGCTTTTTCATAAGCAGCAAAAACTTATTGTGCCCTGTATAAAGGAACACTATTCATGGCTAGCCACTGCTGATGAGTAAGTATGAGTTTAGTAGGAGGAGCTAGACTTGGAGGGCATATGTTCAAACCTCTCAGTCTATCTTCCAAAGGAATGCCATCCCATAGATGATCCAAATCATCAGGATCTGGAATAACATGAGAAATCATGTTGCAGGTTTTGACTTTTTTACCTTTCTTTGATTTTGAAGTTTTACCTTCATCTTCTATTTCAGGTACTAAGTCAGGATGTACCCACATAATTTTACCATTCTTTAATGTGAGAGGCAACGATCCTTCATTTTCCTCTCTAGCAGGCAGGATATTCACTATCTTCATCGTTGCCTTCGGAATTGGGACAATCCCATCTGGGACTTGTTGAGGAGGAAAATCTCCGAATTGAAGAGAAACCATATTGGTTGTGACCATATGCTCATCGTTAGTTAAAGCGATGGCATTGGCATTGATCAGCTCTTGGATTTTCTTCTTTAGAACATAACAAGCCCTGGTGGGATGATTTATGTATCTGTGATAGATACAATACTTGGGATTGTCAGTCAGATTCACCTCATTAGGTCTTTTTGGCTCCGGTATCTGGAGTTTGTCACTTTTTACCAGACATTGAAATATCCCTGGGATATCGCTTTCGTCAAAAGAGTACTCTTCTTTTGGCTTAGAAGAATCCTGAATATTCGACGTCATTTTGTTCTTAGAAAGATTAACCATGAGGGTATCCTTTCCCTTCCCATTACGATTGCCGAAATTATTACCAGAAGAGCCTTTCTTTCCTTTATCCTCTGAGGCAAAAATCATCCCATGTTCACGAGCCAACCTACCATTGGTCTCGGCAGAAACTGCTGCTATAATAAACGAGGCCCAATCTATGAATTGGGAACCCGTGAAGACAGCAATGGATGGTCGCAGATTCATCTTGTATGTATCAATCAACACTGAATCCGGCATACCAGCGGGCATCTTTAAAGTTGCCTGTCGAAAACGTTCGATGAACATCCGAGTATCTTCTTTCTCCTTTTGTTTAATTTCTATTAAGGAGGACATGTTCATGTCCATGCCTCCTTCATAGAAGCGGGAGAGAAATATTGCTTTAAATTCATCAAAAGATGAAATACAATTATCGGGTAAACTACGATACCAGTCGTAAGCTGAACCCGTCAAACATCCGATGAACACTCGAGTAAGAAGAGCATCATCTTTCTGCAGATGCACAGTCATAATATCAAAGTAATTGATATACTGACTAGGAGAAGCCTTTCCATCAAACAATACCATTGATTGTGGCTTGAATTTCGGTGGAAAGGGTACATCATTCCAATGAGGAGGATAAGGTTGCTTAATTCCTAACCTCTGGAGCTGATCCTTGTGCTTCAAAACTTCAAACTGTGCTTTTAATTCATGCACTACTTGAATGGCTTCACTGGTTTGAGAAAGCACGTTTGATTGAATAGTTGTTGGATGTACCGTGACCCCCACTGGAAGTGGTACATCTTCTGGAATGATGGGATCTGGAGATGCAGAATTTTGGTTAACAGCAGGCTCTTGATTATTCAAAGGTATATCAACCTCTTGACTATCTTGAGTTTGTGCTGCAACTTGTACCGGTGTTGCTACTGCCGGCTGAGCAGTTTGCTGAGTCATTATTATCTGGTACATGCTTTGCATCATAGTAAGCATATCCTTTAATGATTGCTCAACGGCAGTGAGACGTTGTTCTGTATTAGCAGATGACGTCTTTGGTTCATCTCCAATAGCGTAGGATTCAATCTCTCTTGAAGATATATAAGGATTGGTATAGAGGTATGAATTGACACTATCCGTTTCGGACTTAAGAGATTGCGTACCCCCAGTTTCTGAATCAGAAGTCTGCAACTGTCTTTGTCTTCTTAATCAAGTATTCTGATATACTCCTTCAAAGAAATCAAGAAGTCTGTTGAATTGTTGTTGACCTGGAGTTTGAGATGTGTTGTGTCTTGGACGTCGCCCTCTATTGGTATGAGATGCCATGTTGACTGACATATATGACAACTCATGTTCTTGGTCATCCAGTTGCTGTTGAGGCACATTTAAGCTTAAATGATCAAAAACTGACCATTTAGAATCCGAACAACAACATTTAATTACAATCTGGTGACACTCACAATGGTGATTTTCTTGGGGGAGTGTCACAGGAGATTGTCTATTTTTACGTTTTTGCATTAGCAACTCACGTAAATCAGAAAGAGTAGAGGGAGTAGTCTTCTTTATTACATTTGGGGTTGAAAAACGTTTAGTCCCTTGTGTATAAAGAAGATTACTAGCTGCATTCGTAGAACCAAACTTTATATTTTTACGCACTTGGAGTTGCGTACGTAAATCCTGAGATTTTTGAGCACAAAGGACTCCATCTTTATTGCATGTAATTTGAAAGTTTGGTACCTTGCGTACAGCAGTATAAGAAGGTTGTTGGTTAAAAACAGGGGTTTTACCAACTATGTTTTTATGCTTTATGTGTGCAGGTACATTCACTTTAGATGCAGAAACATCATTGTGAATTTTATCTACACTGTCACAGACAGGAGATTTACCTTTACGCACAGAGCGCAAAACATGAGTATCTGCCACGTTATAAACGGGAGATTTTCCTTTACGCGTGGAGCGTAAATTTAGTGTGTCTACCGCATCACAAACGGGAGACTTGTTCTTACGCGCGGGGCGTACAGCTTTGGAGTCTACCATGTCACAGACGGGAGACTTGTTCTTACGCACAGGGCGTACAACTTGATTTTTACGCCTAGAGCGTAAAAGCTCAGGGTCTGCCACGTTACCAACGGGAGACTAATTTTTACGCCCATGACGTATCACCGAAGTAGAGACTACTTCATCACAGATGGGAGCCTCTACAACAGGAGTAGGAAGGATTCCTTTGCCTTCCGAGACAGCAGGGAAATCCGAGGATGCCTTGGATTTGGGAATCCAAACTTTTCGTGCCTTCCTCGATTTCTGAACATTGGAGTAGCGAGTACCACCCCCAGTTCGGAGCATTTCTTCGTAAGCAGTCTGGTCGAAGTGTACAACCAGAGTCTTCTTTGTCGATCCGATCGACACATCATCGTATTGAGCAATTGCCTCATCGTAAGAGGAAAAGGTCTTCCCCAGCAGAGTCGCCATTTTGTTTCACTTAACAAAATGCCTAAAAATTGGCTTTTGAAAATAAAACGAAAAAAAGTACAAGAAGTACAAATTGTTCTGGAAAGTATTGCTATAGAAGTCTGATCTGAAGGCGATCACTTTGTTCCTTGGACCATACGATGATGATGAAGATCACTGCTAGAAGATGAACAACCGGAAGAACTAAGTCACCAGAAAGGTATCGACGTACTTGGGCACTGATGGCGAGGTCGAATGCTTTCCTGCTTTGCTTCACTCTGTTCTGGAAGAAAAGTTGAAGAAGAATGCTCTCGAAAATCAAAGTCTCTGGGCTCTGATTTCTGTATTCTCTTATGTCTCTTTGCTCCTCCTCCCTTTGATGTAAAAAAATAAGTCCATTTATAGACTTGACCCATTGTGCGTAAAAGGCAACAAAATTGGGTTCTTATGCTGGTAACTGTCACCCACGATGGAAGTCACCCTCTGAATATGTTGACACGCGTCCCATTATTCCAACAAAATAGGGAGCACGTACACACGTTCTTCAATAAATATGGCATGAAAGCCACGTGGATAAACCACGTTCCAAATTAGTCAGGAAGGATCGGGCATAAAAACGTCCCCAAAATATGCTCCGAGTGTAAAGTGGCACTGGCGTAAAAACAACCCAAATAAAACCTCCCAGCGTAAAGTGGCTAAAATAGCCTTGAGCGTAAAACTTAGCCCAAATAGACTTTATGCCCACAATAGTCTTGAGCGTAAAAGCTCATGTAACTATCGTGCGTAAAAGGAAGTGCTTTTATTGAGCGTAAAATAGCCTTCTCTGCACACCATACGACAAGTATCGAGTTTGGTGAAAATCCAATCCTCTCGACTTCTGTTTTGCATGCTGTCAGCAAATCATTATGTCAGCGTCATTTAAATGCATGATCTGACAGCTACCCAGCGTAAAGTAGCTAGCGTAAAGGGTAGCCAGCTTACAAATTAGCTTGTGTAAAAAATGCAAATAATCCTGGTACATTCCCCTGAACTACCTGCCTTGGGTTAAACCCGACATTCATTGGCCTTGGTACAATTTGTTGATATGGTGCCATTGGCCTTATCATAGACATTTGAGGACACTGTGTAATTTGATGATCAGCTGCACCATATCTTAAACACCATCCATTATATTTTCTGTATTGATTCCTCAAATGACATGGCTTCTTACAGAAATTGCATATGGGCACACCTTTTGTTGTTGTCTGTTGCAGTCGCTTTGCCTGACCTTGCCATTGGTTCTTTGAAGAAGATGAACCCGGTTCAAAATTTCTCTTCTGACCTCCAGCCTTTGTTAATTGCTTGTCTTTTTGTATCCTTTCTATCTCGGGCAGCTTCAGTTATCTCGGAATATATTTGGTATTTATAAGGTGCAACTTTGCTTTGAAGTTTATTTTCTAATCCTTCTTGGGACCTGGATACTTTAGCCTTTTCTGTAGCTACCATATAAGGAGAAAATCTACTTAGTCTGGTGAACTCCGCAGCATATTCATCCACAGTATATTTATCCTGTTTCAGTTCGATAAATCTCCTTTCTAATTCCATTTGAGCCGACTCAGGGAAAAATCTTGCTTCAAACTTTCTTTTGAATTCTTCCCATGTCACTACTCTATCAGACTCCTCTGGGTGCTATGCACTCCACCAGCTTTCAGCTACATCTTCCAGCTGGATTCTAATGATTGATACCATATATTCTGGTGCAATCTTTGCTCCCTTGAGCAATCCTTCAGTAGTCCTCAACCATTGTCCTGCTTCTAGTGGACTTTCAGTTCCACATAATTTCTTTGGAATTAGTATTCTAAAGTCAGCAATGGTTCCAGTTTTCCGTTGAGGAGGTTCCCTAAGTTGTTCTAGTACAGCTGCTGTGATAGCTTGCGCAGCATTAGCCTGCTGACTATTCATTTGTAATAGTTGTTGGACGATTCAGAGTATATCTGTGGCACTTGTCTCGGCTTGGTTGTTACGGGGGGACTGGGATTCAGAATCACCTATTCTCTAGAAAGAAACAAGGAAGGTCAAATTTTTTTAATAACTATCTCAAGTATCTACAATATAATTATTAATAGTAAATAAAATCAAATGAACAATATATAAAGGTAGAACAAGTTAAATAAGGAAACTACATATTTTATTTACATATACGATACGTTATACAAAGTTACATAGATACACAACCACTATTTACATCTGCTGTTATACTAAAATGAACTCCAGCAGACAAAATAACCTTATATCTATCTTACATACAAACTAGTCTTATATACATACACATTACACACTAAGTAGTCTTATTTACATAACCATCCACCGTTCTCCCTCGGTCAGATCTGTATCATCCTCATCCTGTAACCTAAAATCTCCACATAAGGATATCTAGCCCTAAATTTTGGTAAAGTACCATCATTGCCATTTATTCGTGGATTTGAGTCTTGGGATTGTTGGGCTCGTATGACTTGAAAATATGTCCTCTTCTCAAATACCACTTCGGCCCCATCTTCTACGTCATGAACGACAAGTTTCATAACTCCGTAGAGAATACCATAAACAGTTATTACTTGCCTTCTCCTCATTTTTAACAGGCGCCTACAGTGGTAATAATACCCATAAGTGGTCCGGTTACTCCCGTCGAATCGTAAATGAGGTAGGAAACGACGAACCATCCTACAGACACATAAAGAAAACCAATCAGTACTTAAAATTAGCAACTTAAACACAACTCTAGGTAATTAAGGGTAAATAATCTTGAATTGTGTTTCCTTATAATATAAATACAGGCTATGAAAATATAAAACAAACATACTAAACTTAATTTCCTTAACCTTAGAAAACCCAATACTCATATCCTAAGGTTCTTGTTAAACTTTTCCTAAAATCAATCTTAGGGTCTTATAGATATAACTAACAAATCTACTACCTAGCTAGATGTAGATTGCTATATATCTATAACGTAGACCTGCATGGGCCACCACTAAAAGACGTGTTACGCCCCGCTCCCATTTACGGTGAGTCGAGTACGTAAACAACATCCCCAAGCTACGTACTTTACGAACAAATCGGTATTCGTAACCACGATTATTGCCTGTAAGTTCTAGAATAAAGTATAGGGTAAAGCTAAACCATCAACAAATAACAACTAAGCACAATCACAGTACCATTCTTCTTTAATTTACATCTCACAACTTTGAGTTTTGTCTTCAAAAGATAGTACACAAACTACTCACTAATTATACAACCATATGTGTATCTCCCATAAGGATTAATATACATATAACTATACAAGAACACAAAATGAATTTGTTCTACAAGCATCCTCCCTTACTCTTCCGATTCATCCACATTATATAAGGGAAGTACCTCGTCTTCGGCCTGGCCTTCATCTAGTGAACAAAACTAGGTCATCAAAGACATGCAAGTCCTCGATTCAAGGAAGGCAAAATAAATAATATGATACTGAAAATCAAATACAATGGAAATGTGAACCGAATAAACTCTAAGTACAAGATTAAATATAAATTTGAACTAACTTCTAAAGTGATCGTAATTAAGTAAAATAATTGTATCCAAAACCGTCCTTTAAGTCCAAAAGTCACTAGCACAGTCATAAGACAATTTTTTTTTATACGATGATGCAAAGTTTAGAGAACATGTTTGGATCTCACATTCGTAGTGGCACGAGCACTATCTAGGCAATAATCCCATTACCAGGGATCAGGTGGTGGCATGTAGGCACGGTGCTTAGTAGTCCGGCCACTCCTCTTCGGGAGCTAAATCATAATGTCAATTAACCAAATTCGACTTTTTATCGAATTAGGTACACATTTACAAATAACACGAGCATCAGGTAGGTAGGTGATCTAAGCATTCACCCAGTCTCAACGCAAGGCCTTGCGAAGGACCTACAAGTACTGATCAATTTTGTTAATTATATTGCCCAGATTTCATACGATGTGATCCAAACTGTTCTCCCCCGCCCAATGCTCTATTCTACATTAACAATCAATCCTAAGCCTTTTTCTAATAATTGAAACTTCGTTTCCTGGATTAAGTATACATGTTAATTTATGTTTCTGGAATATATATATCTAGGTTTAGGGTTGGGTATGATACCACGACGTTTAAATTTCGAAATTAGGCTATCTTCCGAAATCCTTAGATTTTCGGCAGAGTCTCCTTTGTATTTCGAGCTCCAAACACAGTAATATAACCGACCCGGAGCAACTCTCCGTAGATTTGACATGGGTCAAAGCCCCTTCGGTGGAACAACTCTACACCGGTCACACGCAGTCAATATAGTTGATAAGAATTATATAAAAACACAAAACTAAGTTTACCCAAAATTTGAAACATGTATCCCCTACTTGTAAATAGTATAACTTTTATCATATAAATATGAATACCATCATATTATATACCATCGGAAAGCTTATCGAATTTCCTACAAAACACGTGTTTACACATTTTGGATTTGATAGAGTTTAATAGGTCAAAACTGAGGTACAAACTTCTGTGTCCTTAAATTACAGAAAATATTTCCAGGTTTCGACCACGATATTGCACGGTTAATAACTCCTAATATATACATCGAGATACTATCATATTATATACCGTTGGAAAGCTTATTGAATTATCTTCGACTTCTGTTCATACATATTCTCATTTTGACAGGGTTTAATAGGTCAAATCTGCCGTACAAAATTATGTGTACACTGAATTCCTGGTTCAATTCCAGAATTGTACACCTATGTTGTATAACCCATAACTTCTACCATATAAACTCAAACCCTATCGTATCATATATTGTCGGAAAGCTTATCGAGTCCTCTTCGATTCTCGTTCAGAGATATTTTTATTTTGATCAAGTTTGATAGATCAAAATCATCTCGGAAAATAATTGTGCAGGGTGAACGAATTCAGCACCTATATTTTCTAATTTTAATTCATGTCCAATCTTAAATGGGAGTGACACCTTAATGAAAAACTCTTAGAATCATGTTCCAAGCCACATATATTACTCTCTGAATTTATCTAAAATAAACCTTTTACTTGAATTAATAGAATAACAAAAAAAACAATATGAAAAATTTCATAAAAATGATATTTGTGTAGAGAAAGGAAGGACTTGCCTTGATTCTATAAGGTTTATATATTATGGAGGGATGGAAAGATGGTTTGGAAGGAGTAGAAGAGTTGTTGAATAGGGGTTGAGAAGAAAGAGTTAGAATTTACATGAAGAAGGAAGGAAAATGACTAGGTTTATATATATATATATATATATATATATATATATATATATATATATATATATATATATATATATATATATATACACACACACACAATATGGTAACCTCCTTACTTCACTAGATATTTAGCTTAGCTCAATTGCAGCTCACTCGCTCCTACATGGCCGACCAAGTGTTGGTATAGTAGTAGCTTCCTTTGGAAGCAAAAAAATTGAGTTGGTTAAAGGTTATTTTAGTAAATAGTTAAATTAATTTGATTAGGACTTTAATAATCCAAATTAGCACTATATTAAATTTAACCCTTTTTACACTAATTATAACTTAAACCAACGATGACTAAGCATGATAACAAACTAGCACCTCAAATATAATAATAATAAAACTTGTATGCCAAATTTTTTATTATTATTATATTAAAATTTATCCAGTTCAAAAAAATTATATTATTAAAATAATGAAAATTTTCTCGTAAGATATTTTCTCGTAAAACTCGTATTTTCAAATAATATAATAATAATAAAATAAAATTTGAAACCAACTATGACATAGACCAAGTCAAATAAGTTGAGACCTTTACGCAAAGACAGTTCAGGACTCTACAGGAAGCCCATTTCAGACTTTACGCAAAGGTCAAACTGAGTCAAACTCAAGCTCTACGCAAGGGTTAAATTTAGACTTTACGCGAAGACAGTTTCACTCTCTACGCGAAGAATGAGCTGTCCATGTTGTATTAAATGTACGAAGATACTGTTCTGATAGATTGATTCTCTGACAAATAGTTGCACAGAAGCCAAGAAGATTGTTGTTTAGTATACCAACGAGCTACTTTACGCTCGAGGAACAGCCTCCTCTTTACACATAGGAGTTATTTGAGTTTTTACGCTCAAGGCTATCTCAGCCACTCTTTTTGCGCGTAGAGTTTATTTGAGCCTTGACGCTCACGGCTATTTTTAGCCGCTTTATACAGGAAGCTTACTTTGAGCTATTTTACGCTCAGACATACCTAAACGACATCACTTACGCACAGTCTATCCTGATTGTGTGGGAACGTAGTTTTTTGACGTGGCCTTCATGCCACACTTCTCGAAGAACGTGTGTATATGTTCTCCCTATTTTTTTGGATTATGGGACACGTATCAACATGCGTAGAGGCCAATTTCTGTACGTGGGTGACAGTTACTCTACCAGCCTGCGTAGAGACCCAATATTGGTGCTTTTTACGCACAAAAGACAAGCCTATTGTCACCCCCGTTTTTCGTTCTACGTATTTCCAGTATACGTATACGGGATCCTGACATGTATTTTATTTTCCTGCCTGGCTAGCTAATTTCAGTTTAATCTTGATTAGGTTCGTCATGACATGTAATAGTTTAACTTGGTTTATTTTGGGTTGGCTTAGTTTATTCTTTGGTTCATCATGTTAAACCCACCACCATCCCCCTTTATAACCCACCTAACTTTTCTCTCTCCTTCACTTTCTCATTAACTCTTCTTTCTTCTCCATTAGACCCACCACCAACCAAGAACACCCCTTAGGCAAGTGCAACTTGCTTCCACAAGAGAGCCCATTTTTATTGTTCCATTAGCTTCTCCTCATGTTTCTAAGACACATTAGAACTTGTCAATTTCTATTTTGAGGCTTTAATTTTTGTAGATCTAGAAATTAGTTATTTTCGGATTTTGGTGGTTTTGATTTATCAAACTTCTTTGTTTTTAAGTTTTGATGGTTCCATGTTGTAGAGAATTTTATTCTACCCAATTTTGACCTTTAAAAAGTTGGATTTGGACTTGTTTTGACTAAGTTATGGACTTTGAAGCTTTGGGTTCAAACCATGGAGTTCTTGCTGATTTGGAGAAGACAGTGAACAGTGTGCGCGAGCTTTTTAGCTTACGCCACTGAGTTGTGCGCGCTCTTTAGCGCAGCACAGTCTGACTCATACGCTGCCTTGAAGAGGAGTCGTATGGACCTCATACGCTGCCTTGAAGAGGAGTCGTATGGACCTCATACCCTGTCTTGATGAGGAGTCGTATGGAGTACATACGCTGCCTTGAAGAGGAGTCGTATGGACCTCATACGCTGCCTTGATGAGGAGTCGTATGGAGTACATACGCTGCCTTGAAGAGGAGTCGTATGTAGTACATACGCTGCCTTGAAGAGGAGTCGTATGGAGTACATACGCTGCCTTGAAGAGGAGTCGTATGGAGTACATACGCTGCCTTGAAGAGAAGTCGTATGGAGTCCATACGCTGCCTTTTGGAGACGTATGTCTTGCATACGCTGACTTGGGTGACAAGGAGTCGTATGGACCTCATACGCTGCCTTGATGAGGAGTCGTATGGAGTCCATACGCTGTCTTGATGAGGAGTCGTATAACTGGGGAAGTAGACACGTGGCTGTCCTCAATCTTCTCAAATACGCCATATCTCCCAATAAATAAATATTCTCCGAGCGTATGACTTTTGCGCTGAGCGTATAGCCTTTGGCTGACTTGGTCTTATGTCAGCGTGTCAGTATTTTTCACACCCTACACCGTTGTGACGCACCCTTGCCTTGATAAGTAATCTTGATAAGCAACTCGACATGATAACCTTGATACGCTGTTGCGACGGCTAACCTGACATGCTAAGTGAATTCTTGACACCGTGGGTGATTGTATTGAATATGCTTGTATAAGCAACCAGTCTTGTCTCGCATCATGTCTAGGACATGTATCCCTGGTTACCACGGTCAGGGATTCATACCGAATCTGACTAGGCTAATGACTAGATTGATCAAGTAGAGCATATAGAGAGGTATTCCGGCTACAAGCAATCCCGTTATCTGGACGCCTTCCTTGATGGACTTGTAGCCTGCCGACGAGTATGGCACATTTCCAGCTCACTGTTATGTGGGACACTACATGAAACGATTACTATGCACACTGTCATGTGTTGCATCCAAGTCACCTAACAAGGCATGATAACTCTAAGCTTGAACCTTTCGTCTGGATAACCTGGATAGTCTACAGGGCTTGTGGCCATAGGCGTACCTCATTGCATCTTGCTAGTAACTAAGCTTGTGATAACCCTAGTTAGTTAAGTATCAAGCCGTACTCCTTGCTTGGCCGTGAATGATGGATGGAGTCCTATCTTGTCTAGTCTTGCCTAGATCCGGTGTATGGATATCTTCGGACATGCTTGTCTATGCTTTACTTTATCGATAATTGGTTCGAGGCTAAGTTCTGTTCAGGTGAAGGGTTACAACCCCGGTCCTTATTTGGTTTACGGGTTGTAACTTGGTTACCGGAATAGTCCTTTAGTTATCTTATCGTTTATCATCATATTTTCTTTAACTCATGTCTTATGTTATTTCACCTATGACCTTATGTGCTGACATGCTGGTTTTAGTTCTTAAGTGAAGCCTCCTTTGTGGCACTTGCTCTTTCTGGGGTCTGACCCAGCTGGTTTTGTATGGCCAGATTTCGGAGCAGCTACCGAGGATCTCCCAACCTTCCTGCCAGATGGTGAACACTAGAAGGAATCCCGGCAACGAGTAGGTTTTATTTTGCTCTCCCACTCCCTTGTAAAAATATTCTTTTGAGGCGTTTAGCCGCCGAGCAAGTGTTAGCTCGTTTGCAACTTTATTTACTGTCTGCCTACGGGCTGTAGCATGATTGACAAATCCTAGGGTTGATCATGTATGACTTAAACTCTTGCTAGTCTTCGTATTTTGTATGACTAGCTTCATGATCATCTGAATATGTAATGTATGGGACGCCTTACTTTGTATGTCTGATGATCTACCATCTTGTTATATCTACTCGCTTGCTTAAGATTGAGACACTAGGCTTGTTATTGACCTTAAGAGACTGATGGCTCGTAGTAAACCCTCATGCATCTAGACAGCCGTGACCGTATTGTGTGGTGAGATTCACTTCTATATACGTAGCTGGCTGTGTCTGTCCCCCGCTCTCCAGTATTCTGGTTCTGGGGCACGACACCTATATAAAGACTTCTTTTTTAAAGAAGAAGGGACTGGATTTTTGAGACCAGATATCTTGATAGAATTCATACTTTCAGAGCAAAGTAATTTTCCAAAGCATTTCTCTTCAAACTTTTCCTCAAGAACAGAGTGAAGCAAAGCAAGAAAGCATTCGACCGTGCCATCAGTGCCAATTCTGTCGATACCTTTCTGGTGACTTAGTTCTTCCAGTTGTTCATCTCCAAGCAGTTTTTTTCATCATCATCGTGTGGTCCAAGGAACAAAGTGATCGCTCTCAAATCAGACTTCCATCGCAATACTTCCCAGAATTTACTTGTACTTTTGTACATTTTCTCTCGTTTTCTTTCAAAAGCCTTAGGGCATTTTGTTAAGTGAAACAAAATGGCGACTCTTCTGGGGACGACTTTCTCCTCTGACGAGAAAGCAATTGCTCAATACGATGATATGTCGATTGGATTGACAAAGAAGACTTTGGTCGTTCAGTTCGATCAGACTGCTTATGGAGAAATGCTCCGAACTGGGGGTAGTGCTCGCTGCTCCAATGTGCAAAAATTACGAAAGGTGCACAAAGTTTGGATTTCTAAGTCCAAAGCACCCTCTGATCTCTCTATTGTCTCTGAAGGCAAGGGAATTCTTTCCACGCCTGTCGTTGGTGCTCCCGTCTGTGACGAGGCAGTTCCCACTTCAGTGTTGCGCTCTATGCGTAAAGTTCAGTCTCCCGTCTGTGACGTGGTAGACACTAAGGTCTTGCGCTCTATGCGTAAGGGCAAATCTTCCGTCTGTGACGTGGCAGATGTTCCTGCTTTGCATTCTACGTGTAAAGGCAAATCTCTTGTCGGTGACATGGTAGATAAAATTCACAATAGTGCTTTTGCATCTAAAGTGAACTTGCTTACACGCGTACAACGTAAAAACAAGTCTCATGTTGCTACTATGGCAGATACTTTCTTTGGTTTATCCAAGGAGACAAGAAATTTTGGCAAAACTTCTGTTTTATGCCAACAGTCCTCTAATCCTGCTTACGCAAAGTGTATAACCTTAGGATTACGCGCATTGCTGATGATGTTCTCTGTGCACAAAAATCAACTCAGGATTTACGCACACAACTCCAGGCGTATAAAAATGCACAGCTTTGTTCTGCCAATGAAGCTAGTAACCTTCCTTTTACGCAAGGGACTAAATATTTCTCTGTCCCAAATGTAAGAAAGAAAATGTTACCTTCCAATTCTTCTGATTTACGCGAGCTACTTGTGCAAAAGCGTAAAAATAGAAAATCTCCTGTGGCACTCCCTCAAGAAAATCATCATTGTGAATGTCACCAAATTGTGATCAAACGTTGCTGTTCTGCTACTAAACGGTCAGTTTTCGACCGATTAAGTTATAACTTACCTCAGCAACAAATTGATGACCAAGAACATGAGTTGTCCTATGCATCGGTCAATATGGCGTCTTATGTCACTAGAGGACGACGTCCAAGATGCAATTCGTCCCGGACTCCAAGTCAACAATAGTTCAACCGAATCCTTGACACTTTTGAAGGAGTATATCAACATACTCGGTCAAGAAGTCAACGATCTTTAAGTATGCATTTTTCAGATTCAGAGGCTGGGGGTATCCAGTATTTGGAGTCAGAAACTGATAGTATTGATTCTTATCTCTACACCAATCCCTCTATATGTTCAAGAGAAGTCGAATCCTATGTTATCGGAGAAGATCAGGAGACATCTACTTCTCATATGGAACAATGTCTTTCTGCGGTGGAACAATCGCTGTCACCCCCATTTCCTATATTTCGTATTTGTACTCATAATTTGATTTTTGGCACGTATTTTATTTTCTCGACTTGCGGATTTTGGTTTCTCGTAAATGGGTTTGGACCATGGCTTGGTTTTATTTTGTAGAGTTGGTTTGGTTTGGTTCATCATGAGTGGAACACTTTAACCTACACTCCTCCCTCAACACACCACAACCACCCTCATTATATCTCCACCAAACTTTCTCTCTCCTCTTTACTCTCCATTAATTTTCTTCTTCTCCTTCCTCCACACACAACTCCCCAACCCATAGGCAAGTGCACCTTGCCAACAAATAAGTACCCAATTTTATTTGTCCATTTGATAGATTAGGACATGTAGATCAACATTAGAACTTGAAATTTTGTGATTTGGAGTCTCCATTGTTCTAGATCTAAGTTTTGATTATTTTCGGAATTCTTTGGTTTTGATCTATTAAACTTTAATTTTTACATATTTTGATGCTTCCATGTGGAAGAGAATTCGATTTTACTCAAGTTAGAACTTTTGAAAATCTAGATTTGGTTTTGATTTGATCAAGTTATGAAGAATTGAAGTTTTGAAGTTCTTGGAGTTCTTCTCGGGTTGGAGAAGCAGCCCTCTCGGCCTGCGCTCTTTAGCGCAAAGCCGATTGCGCAGCTCACCCTTTGGTGAACTGCGCACCTTCCTTCTCGGCCAGCGCCTTCATTGCGCATAGCCGATTGCGCCCGGCCTCTTGGGCTGGACCGCGCATCTCCCTTGGCGCACCAACCCCTGCGCAGTTGGCCCCTGCGCAACCTGACTCATGCGCAATCCACCCTGCGCAAGCCAGCCATGCACAATTCACCTTCTGCGCAATCCATCTCTGCACAACCAACTCCTGCGCAGTTCACTCCTGCGCAGTCTACCTTCTGCGCAATCCATCCATGCGCCATCTGCCCCTGCGCACTTGGCACCCTGCACAACTGACACCCTACACAATCCAACCCCTGATCCCTTGCGCAAACCATTGGCTCTTGGAGTTTTGGTTTTATTTCTTTAAGCTTGGCTCTTCTATAGTCCTATATATATTGGTATTTTATTAGGTATTTTACGTCCATTTTATATCCTTACGCCTTTTGTCATGAACTTGATTTTACTTAATATACTTGGAATGACCATTGTACATGGCCTGGTATGACAAGGAACTAGCATAACTTGACAGTGACCCGTAGTGGTGCACTCCTGACATGACCAACTTGACTTGATAGTGGCCCGTAGTGGCGCACTCCTGACAGTACCCTGACATGATTATCTTGATAACTTGATAGTGACCCGTAGTGGTGCACTCCTGACATGACCAACTTGACTTGATAGTGGCCCGTGGCGGCGCACTCCTGACTTGACTTGTAACTTGTAACTTGACTCGTATAATCAACTTGACACCGTGGGTGTTCCTGCTTGCTTGCTTGTACAATCCACTTGTCTTGTCTTGCATCATGTCTAGGACGTGACTTCCTGGGTACCACGGCCAGGGACTCGCGCTAAATTGGATTAGGCTAATGATTAGATCAAACTAGAACATGGAGAATTCCCAGTCACAGGCAATCTCGTTATCTGGGCACTTTAATGGACTTGTAGCTTGCCGACGAGTAGAGCACATTTCCAGCACACTGTCATGTGTTGCACCCTCTAAGTCACCTAAGGGTACATTTGTCTCCCGGGCAGTGTACCCACATATAACTCTCAACCCGCGGAAGGATAACTGGATAGTCTGCAGGGCTTGGGACTGGAAATTCTCACTTGCATCTTGTTAGTAATTAGGCTTGTGATAACCCTAGTTAGTTAAAGTAGTAAGCCGTAGTACTTGCTTGGCCGATTGTGAATGAATGGTGTCCAGCTCTGTCTAAGTCTTGTCTAGCCCCTGTACCTGGAACTCTTGATCATGATTGTTTTACTTATCTCTAACGATAAATAGGTAGAGACAGTGAGCTATTCAGGCGAAGGGGTACAATCCCGGTCCTTGTTTGGTTTAAGGATTGTAACCTGGCTCCCGGAATGGTTCCACGTCCCTAGTCGTTTATCGCCCTGTGTACTTTACTGCTTGTACTTTCCTTTTATTCTTTATGTTCTGATATGCTGGCTTTTGTTCTTATTTGTGGCCTCCTTTGTGGCACTTGCTCTTTTTGGGGTTTGACCCAGCTGGTTTTGTGTGGCCAGATTTCGGAGCAGCTCCCGAGGATTTACCAAGCTTCCAGCCCAATGGTGACAACTAGACGGAACCCGGGCCAAGAGTGGGTTTTCCTTTTTGTTTCACCCACTTATATGTAAATTTATTCTTTTGAGGCGTTTAGCCGACGAGCACCTGTTAGCTCGATGCATTTACTTACTGTCTGCCTACGGGCTGTAAACATGATTAACAAATCCTAGGGTTGATCATGTATGACTGAACTCTTGCTAGCCCTATCATTTTGTACGACTAGCTTCATGATCATCCAATATGTAATATTTGGGACGCCTTATATATATATATTTGATGCTCTAATATCTTGTAACTCTGTTAATTGCTTGAGATTGAGACAATAGGCTTGACCTTAAGAGACTGCTGGCTTGTAGTAAACCCTCATATCTAGACAGCCGTGACTGTATAGTTGAGATGTATTCTATTTCAATATACGTAGCTGGCTATGTCTGCCCCCGCTCTCCAGTATTCTGGTTCTGGGGCGTGACATGGTTTAAGTGGTGGCCCATGCAGGTCTTGGCATTCAAGAAATGTGAGGGTTTACCGAATAGATGTCTCAATCAATATTCGTCCTTGATCTCTGCTCGTATTTTCAAATCCCTGAGAATCTCGACCTGATCACATTGCTTGTATCATTGATCTGTCCTGGTCCTTTCCTTATTGTTCCCTATGTCATCTTCTTCAGCGGCATTACTCCCGAACCTGCCAACCAGCCAGAGGAAGCTCGACAAGCACCCCAGCGCCAGGAAGATCAAGCTCAGCACTCTGGAGTAGCCTCCCGAGTTATGCTTCCCGGAGGCTCAGAACCTCTAGTTCAGGCAGCTCCGCCCGTTCAACCAGCTAGACAGGATGAGGGACCTTTGGTAGGACTTATCAGAGAACTGCTTGCATCCCAAGATCGTCGAGGCGACGCCTTGCACCAGGAAGTTCATGATGCACTGAACCGAGGAGGTCCCCAAGGGAATCAGGCGGCCAACAGTTTCAAACGCTTGAACCCTCCCTTCTTTGACGGCAGTGAAGATGCGATTGCCGCAGACGCTTGGCTTCAGGATACCGAGGTGGTTCTAGAAGCAGCTAGGACACCTGAAAATGAGAAGGTGGCGGTGGTACGCCTATAGTTGTTAGACTTGGCTCGCGATTGGTGGGCAGCTCAGGCCATGGGGTTAGCAGCGCCAGTCACTTGGGCGACGTTCAGAGAGAGGTTCCAGACGAAGTACTTCGATGCGGTGGCACGGTACGACCTGCAGACCAGATTCACCAACTTGAAGCAAGGAGGCAGAACGGTCGATGGCTATGCGACCGAGTTTTCCAGGCTGAGTAGGTTCGCCCCCACCTTGGTGGCAACCGAATTCGATAGGGCCCAGCGGTTCCAGTAGGGACTGCATTTAGAGATATTATTGGCTGTGGAGCAGTTCGAGCACCAGACGTTCGATGCAGTGTTGAAGGCAGCGAGGAGGCATGAGTATACCTCCCGGAGAATTGTGGACAGGACCGGAGGCAGGAAGCGGTCCCACAACCAGATGTACCAATCTTCAGCTCCAGCCCCGGCAGCTAGGGGTATAACCATTGGAACTCCGAGGTGGGCGGCCTCAGTGACGTCGGTTCAGCATTCAACCCCGACGTACCCGCAGCAGCAGAAGCAGAAGCAGTCTTCCGCGGTAGGATGTTCTCATTGCGGGAAGCCGGGCCATGTAGTGGCAGAGTGTCGTAGGGCGCAGGGATTGTGCCTGGCTTGTGGAGGAGCAGACCACCAGATAGGGACCTGCCCGAATCGGAGAGGTCCATCATCATCCAACCTTTCTAGTTCTTCGGTGAGAGGACCAGCCCCAGCTCCAGTTCAGCAGCAGCAGCAGTACCCGAGGCCATTGTTGCCCCAGGCCCAGGCCTTTTATCAGCAGAACCAGCAGCAGTTCACCCAGGCTCCAGCACAGAACCGACAGAGGGGTTTCCAGCAGAGGGGACCCGCAGCTAGAGGTCAGGCTATAATGATGACCATGGAAGAAGTTGCACCAGGTGAGGTAGTGGCAGGTACTATTCTCGTCAACACCTTTCCAGCATCTGTATTATTTAATTCTGGTGCATCGTATTCATTCATGTCTGCACGATTCGCGACACGGATAGGATTGGAGCCCGAGTCATTATCAGTGAGGCTCAATATACTTACTGGTAATGGTCTTGTGGGAGCAGATCGAGTATTTTCCTCGTGTCGGATCGTAGTTAGCGGTAGAGAGTTTCCCGCTAGACTCATAGAGTTCCCTATGGCAGACTATGATGTAGTCCTAGGCATGGATTGGTTGAGGAACCATTATGCTAGGATAGACTGCCATATTGGCAGAGTTGTCTTTAGTATTCCCGGAGAGCCAGAGTTTTTATTTTCCAGAGGCACAGTAGAGCCATCTCCTCCAGTATTGCGGATGGCAATAGCAGCAGTACAGTTGCCCCGGATAGTTGAAGAGTTTCCAGATGTCTTCCCAGAGGAACTTCCAGGGATGCCGCCAGAACGGAAGATTGAGTTCACCATCGACTTAATTCCCGGGACAGTACCAGTATCAGAGCGAGTCTACAGAATGGCGCCTTCAGAGTTGGAGATTTTGTACAAGATGATTGAAGAACTTAGAACCAAGGGATTCATTCGTGCTAGTGGATCACCTTGGGGAGCCCCGATGCTTCTTGTGAAAAAGAAGGATGGTACGTGCAGGCTATGTGTTGATTATCGTACCTTGAACTCAGTGACAATCAAGAACAGATACCTCTCCCGAGGATAGATGACTTGTTTGATCAACTCAAAGGGGCTTCAGTTTTCTCGAAGATAGACTTGCAGTCAGGATACCACCAGATCAGAGTCAGAGAGCAGGACATCCCGAAGACGGCGTTCAGATCGAGGTACGGGCATTGGGAGTTTCTAGTTATGTCCTTTGGAGCGACCAATGTGCCGGCAGTATTCATGGACCTCATGAACCGTATCTTCATGCCTTACTTGGATCAGTTTGTGATAGTGTTCCTTGATGACATCCTGGTCTACAGCAAGAGTGAAGCAGAGCATGAGCAACATCTCAGAGTTGTCCTCCAGATTCTTAGAGAGCACCAGTTGTACGCCAAGTTCAGTAAATGCGAGTTCTGGCTCGATCGCATTTCTTACTTGGATCACATCATTACCAGAGGAGGAGTGGAAGTGGATCCCCAGAAGATTATGGCTATCGAGGCATGGCCAGTACCCAGCTCAGTGGCAGAAGTTCGCAGCTTTCTTGGATTGGCCGACTACTACCGGCGGTTCGTCTCTGATTTTGCAAGGATTTCAGCGCCGATGACCCAGTTAACCCGCAAGGATGTGCCGTTCATTTGGACAGCAGAGTATCAGGAATCATTTGAGAAGTTGAAGCGAGGTTTGATAACGGCTCCCATTCTCACCCTTTCAGATGGGACCGGAGGATTCACAGTTTATTGCCACGCTTCAGGCAGAGGATGGGGATGTGTTTTGATGCAGCATGGGAAGGTAATTGCTTATGCGTCACGTCAACTCCGTGATCATGAGAAGAATTACCCGACCCACGACTTGGAGCTAGCAGCAGTAGTGTTTGCACTTAAGTTGTGGAGGCACTACTTGTACGGAGACAGAGTGGAGATATTCACTGATCACAAGAGCCTGAAGTATATTTTCACCCAGAAGGATCTTAATATGCGGCAGAGAAGATGGCTCGAGCTACTGGTGGACTACGATGTGGATTTGCAGTATCATCCAGGAAAGGCCAATGTTGTAGCAGATGCGTTGAGCCGGAGAGCCGGAGTTTATTTCCTGACGGCGCAACCAGAGTTATTGTCGGATCTTCGGAAGATGGGTATTGAAGTTGTCCTCCCTTCCAACGTGGCGTTGATGGCTAGCCTGCAGATCCAGTCCACCATAGTTGAGAGGATCCGGACAGCACAGTTAACAGATTCCAAGATTCAGCGGCTCAGAGTAGAGTGCGAGGCAGGAAGAAGGCCAGAGTTATGTATTCATGAGGATGGTACACTTCGACACAGCACGCGTCTTTGTGTACCTAGTGGAGATATCAGACAGGAAGTCATGGCAGAGGCTCACAGTTCGCAGTATTCCATCCACCCAGGCAGCACGAAGATGTACAGAGATATTCGTCAACACTTTTGGTGGAATGGTATGAAGAGAGAGATAGCCCGGTATATCTCTCGATGTTTGGTTTGCCAACAGGTCAAGGCTGAACATCAGAGACCAGCTGGACTTCGTCAACCTTTATCGATCCCAGAATGGAAATGAGAACACATAACCATGGATTTCGTGACTGGGTTACCCAGATCTCCGGCAGACAGAGATGCTATTTGGGTCATTGTGGACAGGCTTACCAAGGTGGCACACTTTCTTCCATTTAGAGTTGGACAGTCGACGGCACAGCTAGCAGAGATGTATCTCAGGCAGATCGTCCGACTTCACGGAGTGCCAGTCAGCATAGTATCAGACAAGGATACGAGATTCACATCGCACTTCTGGCGCAGTCTTCATCAAAGTTTGGGGACTCGTCTCAAGTTCAGCTCAGCGTATCATCCGCAGACAGATGGGCAGTCAGAGCGTACTATACAAACTCTCGAAGATATATTACGGTCATGTACCCTTGACTTCGGTGGTTCATGGGAGGATCACCTGCACCTGGTGGAATTCTCGTACAACAATAGTTTCTAGGCCAGTATCCAGATGGCACCCTTCGAGGCTCTGTATAGCAGGAAGTGCAGATCCCCGTTAGCATGGGACGATGTCGGAGAGAGGCAGATGCTCGGTCCAGAACTGATTTCTCAGACGGTTGAAGTGGCCAGGAAAGTCCGAGATCACCTCCGAGTTGCTCAGGATCGCCAGCGCCATTGGGCCGATGCTCATCGGCGTCCCTTAGAATTTGCCGTCGGCGACCATGTATTCCTTAGGATCTCGCCTACCCGCGACGTCATTCGTTTTGGCGTACGGGGAAAGCTTAGTCCTAGGTATATAGGGCCGTTCGATATTCTGGAGCGAGTAGGCGATGTGTCCTATCGTCTCGCTCTTCCGTCGTCGCTAAGTGAGGTACATGATGTATTCCATGTATCCCAATTAAGATGGTACATACCGGCCGAGCCATATCCTAGATCATTCAGAATTGGTTGTTGGTACCAACCTTTCGTATGAGGAGAGGCCCGTGTCTATATTGGACCGGAGAGAAAAGACGCTCAAGAACAAGACTATTAACTTAGTCCGTGTTGCTTGGGGTCATCACTCTCTAGGTGAGTCAACATGGGAGCGTGAGGACGACATCCGATCGCGATATCCCTACCTGTTTGACTCGTGAGGTATAATATCTTTCTTATACCTTACGCTTTCCCTTCCTTGCTTGCATTGTATGATTGTATGATTGAACTGCTTAGTGTAGCTTGTCTGTGCTTAGTATAGCTTGTCGTGGCAATCTCTAGCTCCTTGATTAAATTCCGAGGACGGAATTCTTTGAAGGTGGATAGAGTTGTCACCCCCATTTCCTGTATTTCGTATTTGTACTCGTAATTTAATTTTTGGCACGTATTTTATTTCCTTGACTTGCGGATTTTGGTTTTTCGTAAATGGGTTTGGACCATGGCTTGGTTTTATTTTGTAGAGTTGGTTTGGTTCATCATGAGTGGAACACTTTAACCTACACTCCTCCCTCAACACACCACAACCACCCTCATTATATCTCCACCAAACTTTCTCTCTCCTCTTTACTCTCCATTAATTTTCTTCTTCTCCTTCCTCCACACACAACTCCCCAACCCATAGGCAAGTGCACCTTGCCAACAAATAAGTACCAAATTTTATTTGTCTATTTGATAGATTAGGACATGTAGATCAATATTAGAACTTGAAATTTTGTGATTTGGAGTCTCCATTGTTCTAGATCTAAGTTTTGATTATTTTCGGAATTCCTTGGTTTTGATCTATTAAACTTTAATTTTTGCATATTTTGATGCTTCCATGTGGAAGAGAATTCGATTTTACTCAAGTTAGAACTTTGAAAATCTAGATTTGGTTTTGATTTGATCAAGTTATGAAGAATTGAAGTTTTGAAGTTCTTGGAGTTCTTCTCGGGTTGGAGAAGCAGCCCTCTCGGCCTGCGCTCTTTAGCGCAAAGCCGATTGCGCAGCTCACCCTTTGGTGAACTGCGCATCTTCCTTCTCGGCCAGCGCCTTCATTGCGCATAGCCGATTGCGCCCGGCCTCTTGGGCTGGACCGCGCATCTCCCTTGGCGCACCAACCCCTGCGCAGTTGGCCCCTGCGCAACCTGACTCATGCGCAATCCACCCTGCGCAAGCCAGCCATGCGCAATCCACCTTCTGCGCAATCCATCTCTGTGCAACCAACTCCTGCGCAGTTCACTCCTGCGCAGTCTACCTTCTGCGCAATCCATCCATGCGCCATCTGCCCCTGCGCACTTGGCACCCTGCACAACTGACACCCTATACAATCCAACCCCTGATCCCTTGCGCAAACCATTGGCTCTTGGAGTTTTGGTTTTATTTCTTTAAGCTTGGCTCTTCTATAGTCCTATATATATTGGTATTTTATTAGGTATTTTACGTCCATTTTATATCCTTACGCCTTTTGTCATGAACTTGATTTTACTTAATATACTTGGAATGACCATTGTACATGGCCTGGTATGACAAGGAACTAGCATAACTTGACAGTGACCCGTGGTGGTGCACTCCTGACATGACCAACTTGACTTGATAGTGGCCCGTAGTGGCGCACTCCTGACAGTACCCTGACATGATTATCTTGATAACTTGATAGTGACCCGTAGTGGTGCACTCCTGACATGACCAACTTGACTTGATAGTGGCCCGTGGTGGCGCACTCCTGACTTGACTTGTAACTTGTAACTTGACTCGTATAATCAACTTGACACCGTGGGTGTTCCTGCTTGCTTGCTTGTACAATCCACTTGTCTTGTCTTGTATCATGTCTAGGACGTGACTTCCTGGGTACCACGGCCAGGGACTCGTGCTAAATTGGATTAGGCTAATGATTAGATCAAACTAGAACATGGAGAATTCCCAGTCACAGGCAATCTCGTTATCTGGGCACTTTAATGGACTTGTAGCTTGCCGACGAGTAGAGCACATTTCCAGCACACTGTCATGTGTTGCACCCTCTAAGTCACCTAAGGGTACATTTGTCTCCCGGGCAGTGTACCCACCTATAACTCTCAACCAGCGGAAGGATAACTGGATAGTCTGCAGGGCTTGGGACTGGAAATTCTCACTTGCATCTTGTTAGTAATTAGGCTTGTGATAACCCTAGTTAGTTAAAGTAGTAAGCCGTAGTACTTGCTTGGCCGATTGTGAATGAATGGTGTCCAGCTCTGTCTAAGTCTTGTCTAGCCCCTGTACCTGGAACTCTTGATCATGATTGTTTTACTTATCTCTAACGATAAATGGGTAGAGACAGTGAGCTATTCAGGCGAAGGGGTACAATCCCGGTCCTTGTTTGGTTTAAGGATTGTAACCTGGCTCCCGGAATGGTTCCATGTCCCTAGTCGTTTATCGCCCTGTGTACTTTACTGCTTGTACTTTCCTTTTATTCTTTATGTTCTGATATGCTGGCTTTTGTTCTTATTTGTGGCCTCCTTTGTGGCACTTGCTCTTTCTGGGGTTTGACCCAGCTAGTTTTGTGTGGCCAGATTTTGGAGCAGCTCCCGAGGATTTACCAAGCTTCCAGCCCAATGGTGACAACTAGACGGAACCCGGGCCAAGAGTGGGTTTTCCTTTTTGTTTCACCCACTTATATGTAAATTTATTCTTTTGAGGCGTTTAGCCGACGAGCACCTGTTAGCTCGATGCATTTACTTACTATCTGCCTACGGGCTGTAAACATGATTAACAAATCCTAGGGTTGATCATGTATGACTGAACTCTTGCTAGCCCTATCATTTTGTACGACTAGCTTCATGATCATCCAATATGTAATATTTGGGACGCCTTATATATATATATTTGATGCTCTAATATCTTGTAACTCTGTTAATTGCTTGAGATTGAGACAATAGGCTTGACCTTAAGAGACTGCTGGCTTGTAGTAAACCCTCATATCTAGACAGCCGTGACCGTATAGTTGAGATGTATTCTATTTCAATATACGTAGCTGGCTATGTCTGCCCCCACTCTCCAGTATTCTGGTTCTGGGGCGTGACAATCGCTAAAAGATATGCTTGCCATGCTGCAAAATATGCATCAGATGATAATGACTCAGCAAACAGTCCAACCGGCAGTGATAACACCGGTGCAGGTAGCTGCGCCAACTCAAGATAGTCAAGGGGTTGACATACCTTTGAATAATCTGAGTCAAGAGCCTGTTATCAATCAAAACTCTGCATCTCCTGACTCTCTCATTCCAGAGGATGTATCACCTCCAGTGGGGGTTACGGTGCATCCAACCACTATTCAATCAAATATACTTTCTCAAACTAGTGAAGCTATTCAAGCAGTTCGGGAGTTAAAAGCGCAATTTGAAGTTCTTAAGCACAAAGATCAGCTCCAGAAGTTAGGGATCAAGCAACCTTATCCTCCCCACTGGAATGATGTACCCTTTCCTCCCAAATTCAAGCCACAATCTATGGTATTATTTGATGGAAAGACTTCTCCAAGTCAATATATCAATTATTTTGATATTATGACTATTCATCTGCAGAGGAATGATGCTCTCCTCACCCGAGTTTTTATTGGGTGTTTGACGGGTACAGCATACGACTGCTATCGCAGTCTACCCGATAATTGCATATCGTCCTTTGACGAGTTCAAAGCAATATTTCTCTCTCGTTTCTATGAAAGAGGGATGGATATGAATATATCCTCCTTGATAGAGATTAAACAAAAAGAGAAAGAGGATACTCGGACGTTTATTGAACGTTTCCGACAAGCTACTCTGAAAATGCCTCCTGGTATGCCAGATTCAGCATTAATTGATAAATGCAAAATGAATCTACGACCAACCATTGCTATTTTTACGGGCTCTCCATTCACCGATTGGGCCTCATTTATTATAGCGGCTGTTTTAGTTGAGACCAATGGTAGATTGGCTCGTGAGCATGGGATGATCTTCGCCTCGGAAGATAAATAAAGAAAACCTCTTCAGGTAACAATTCTGGTAATTGCAATGGAAAAGGAAAGGAAACCTTAGTGGTGAACCTTTCAAAATCCAAGACTACACCAGGTAATCCGGAGTCTTCTAAGCCGAAAGAAGAGTACTCTTTCGATGACAGTGACATTCCTAGAATATTCCAATATCTCGTGAAGAGTGGTAAACTCCAGCTTCCAGATCCAAAACGACCTAATGAGGTGGACTTGACTGATAATCCCAAGTATTGTATCTACTATAGGTATATAAATCATCCGACTAAGGCTTGCTATGTCTTGAAGAAAAAGATTCAAGAGTTGATAAATGCTAAAGCTATCGCTCTAACTAATGATGAGCATACAATCACGACTAACATGATTTCTCTTCAATTTGGAGATCTTCCTCCACAGCAAGTTCCTGATGGAATTGTCCCGATTCCGAAGGCGACAATGAAGATTATAAATCTTCCAGAAGCCAGAGATCAAAGTAAAGGACTATTGCCTCTTACCTTGAAAAATGGTGAAATCATGTGGGTACATCCTGACTTAGCACCTGAAATAGAATATGAAAGTAAAATTTCAAAATCCAAGAAAGCTCAAAAAGTTAAAACCTGCAATATGATTTCTCGTGTTGCTATATAAGACTATGATGATTCTGATCATCTGTAGGATGACATCCCTTTGGAAGATAGGCTAAGGGGTCTGAACATTTGCCCTCCAAGTTTGGCTCCTCCAACCAAACTAAAGCTTACTCATCAGCAATGGTTAGCAATGAATAGTGTCCCTTTGTACAGGGCACAACAAGTTTTTGCTGCCTATGAGAACGCTCCAGTTGGAATTTTACCTCCTACGACTACAGGGGTCTTCGTTCCTTCTTTATCTGCTGGAACGTCTTGTGAAAGTCCGCTACCTATTCGCATGTACAGTCAACAATCAGTCTATCTCATAAAAGATGGGCTATGACTTACAAAAAGCAGAAGGCTTGAACGACGGTAAAGGTATGCGAGTTCCTTTGCAAATTCAAGGTCGGAGATCTTCCATCGGATTAGGATTTGAGGTCCCTCATAAAAATCCCCGTAAAACGAAGACTAAGGGAAAAAAGATTAAATCCTGTAATATGGTACTTCATTTTTCTGAGTCTGAAAAGAGGCTTTTGCTGGTACAAGATATAGAAAGGACTACCACAAAGATTTCGAGGGAACTTCCAAAGAGATGGATGATGCCGCCAAAACTCTAAATCTACCGACTCAATCATCTCCTATTCCTGCTGAGGCAAGACCTTCTAAACCACCAGTGGTTGAAAAAGGGAAACAGAAGGCAGTGCGTTTTGACGTCCCGCTGAAGTCTGGTTCAAATCAAGGGTTGATGAAACCCTATAAGTTTGACATTCTAGCCCAATTAGCCAATACTCCGGCTAGGCTTTCCATCTTTGAGTTACTCCATCTCTCTAAAGAAAGTCGAGAAACTTTGAGTGAAGCTTTGCTACAGGCAGATTCATGCTTAGCCCAGCTCAAAAGTCCTGACAATACACCGGTGTCGTGTCCCCAATGCCATAGTATGATGGAGTCAATTCCTAATATTACTTTCACACAAGAGGATATGCTGTTGAAGCATAATCGACATGACAGGCCTCTGTGTTACACAGGGTATATTGACTCCACCGAAGTTGACAGAATTTACATTGATCCTGGGTCTTCCATTAGCATTATTCTTCAGAGTATGTTACGACCATTGAGGATTCTTACTAGTGAGTTGACTTACACTAGTACGACAATTGTTGGTTTCAATTCTGGAAAAAGTAAACCATTGGGGAAAATTCGTCTGAAGATTCAAATAGGTGATCTTCGAACCATGGCAACCTTCTATGTTATCAATTCAGATGTATCTTATAATATCTTACTCGGAAGACCATGGATACATGAACATAACATTGTACCTTCGACTCTCCACCAATGCTTTAAGTATGTGGATTCTCAGGGGACCGTAAAGACTAAATTTGCAGATCTCAATCCTTTTAAAGATGTTGAAGCCTATTTCTTTGATTCAATACTCTATACACAGGAGCATATGAAGGAAATATCCGATATGGCTGAAGATCGATCGCCTTCAGAAGACCAATCGCTTTCAGAAGACCAATCTCCCTCAGAAGATCAACCTTTGAAGATTAAGGTTAAGGGTAGGACTCGATCCCAACCTGTCGATGATGAACCTTTGATGATTAAAGTTAAAGGAAGAACTCAAGCTACGTCTGATGAATCTGCGAGAATTCTAGTCAAAAGTCGAGTTCAAGCCAACATTAGTGATTAACCTCTCATGATCAAAGTTAAAGGACGTACTTCTCGTCCAACTAATTCAGAACCACTAGTTATCAACCTCAGCAAGTCTATGCCTAAGACGGATGATGTCCGTTAATGATTAATCCAAGGCGTAGTAACCAGTCTGTCAATGATGTAAATATTGATCAATCTGTGTTTTCCCATTTTAATGAAGATTTCCTTTTGGAGTATATGGCTGTCAAATATATTGAAAGAATGACTTTATCTGTTGATAATCAAAGTCATCGACATAAAATTGACATAAATACAAAGAAAACCTTATATATTAATCACAAAGAGAATTCTTTTCCTCCTCATGTCGATGTTGGGCCCTATGCTCAGATGTTTCTAACATCTACTACTTTCTTTCTACCTGTTGCCTCATTATCACAAGCTTGTGTAACTTATAGACGTCATGAAGAATCTTATTTTGTGATACCATCTACTAAGAAAAACAAGCATCAAATTGTGTTTGGTTTGGCTAGGAATATTTCTGTTATACAAACAGATAATCTCGAAGAGAAGGGTAAAGAAAAAATCAGAATTGACAGATATAGTCAATAATCCCGTAAGATTATTCAGTGTAACGCCACAGTCCCAAAATAAGTATGACTAGGAACGTAGACATGCCAGCTGTATACATACGAAGTACACTCCAATATATGGAAACCTCGTATGAATACATAAGCTGTAAAATGCAGTAGAACCATAACTAATCTCATCCACACAAAAATGAATAAAAGATATCATATAATGAAAATGAATTATCTTGGTACAATATGTTGGGCAGAGACAAATCCACTACCAACAAGTAAATGAAAAATACATGAGAAAAGAAATGATTTTTGGCGAGCGAAGCGAAGATGATCCAAGCGCAATCATCCTCGAAGAAATGGAGATGGTCACGACTAAAGCTAGAACACCGACGAAAAACAATAGCACACACCTGACGAGATAACCAGGTCTTCAGAGGGACGTAACAAGACACATAATATCATGCCATATAAACTGATTAAATATTGCTCAAATAAATAAGTCAATTGAATTATAACATGGTCCAATACACACCTATTGAACTAGCTTACCATCCCCAACCAAACAAGGACAGGAGATGGTAAACTAATTCATGGTGGCGTATCTTTCCATGCTATGAATCCAATATGGTATCCGGACCCCAACAAGGTTCAATACCTTCTTATCGGAGTAGTAAGTCACACCTACAACCAAACAAGTACAAGATGTGACGAACTAATCCGCGATAAGTTATTGTTCCAAGCCACGGTCAGATACAAGTACCCAAACCAAGAGTACTCATACCTAACAGATAAGGGCGCCTAACCAAATCTAAGTGAATGCATTTTAAGAACAGTTCATGGTCACATGACTACCGGGTCAAGTCAAGAAAATACCAATACAGTAACTCAGTAGCGAGTCACAACACCATATACTATTTCTCAGTATCGAGCGAGTCTATAGCATATAGTCTACCTATCGTTCCTCAGTAGCGAGCGAGTCTACGATAGATAGGGTGGTAGTCAACTTCCAATCATGTTCTTCCCGCCCAATGCCAACTCATAACTGCTAAGTCTTCTAGCATGCAATTCTATTAGCAGTTATTTCCTAACGCACGGCTTATGCGTACTGGTGGCCAGCCAATCACGCATGTCCGAGTCCTATATGTGACTCACAATAACGTGGTATAAATGTGTCAAGGCCTATGAATGCAACACACAAGATGGTCCCTTAAATCTAGGTTTAATGTGTAAAAAAAATAATACATAGCAGGAAATAAAACTGAACATTAAGTTCTAACAGATTATGCCATGTATCGCAGTTTATTTTGCATAAAGCAAATAATGAATAATACATGAAATATGAGCTAAAATAAATAAACAGCAAATGGCAAGGTGTCTTGCCTGGTAGGACGTCTGGTGTACTGCAATGATCAATGTGACACGAACTGCAACTTTGTTGCAATCACTACGCAAGGTAACCTCTTATGGTGGTACAGACCGGTGTATCGGGTCCAGAACGGTCAGTTTGGTTAGGGTCGACATAAGGTAGTTCAGAATTGGCAATGAAATAGGAATACTAGGATTGGTTACGGACAAGAGAAAAATCAAAGAAATAATGGATAAATATTATATATACAAATTTTAGAAAATATTTATAATTTTTGAAATCATAAATTTTGACAAATACCTGTAAGTATGTTTTAGTAGTCAAAATGTAATTTTAGGTAATTACAAAAATCCTTTTAGGCAAAATCCAAAGTTTGTCAAATAGAAATATTTAAGTAGAAAACTATGGGAACACAAAATAATTCTTAAAAATTTATCTAAGGCTACAAATCCTCATTTTGTAAAACTATAATTATGTCAACTAACTATCTTAAATGGATATACACATATCTTAGCCTCTAATAATTTGTTACAAAAAGATAATTTTTAGGGAAGTATCTATTTTAGTTAATAAAATAATTAATATAGAAGAATGGTACTGATTATACCAAAATATAAATAAAATAATAACTTTTAAAATATTTATCAAACCACTTGCCATATATTGTATGACCAAGATAATATATAAATAAAACCCAAATAAAATGACATCAAAACAAAGCTTTAATGATAATAATTTAAATAAAAGCATCTGTTGCTTGGCCTTTCTCTATACTAAATAAACAACAACAACAACAATAATAATAATAATAATAATAATAATAATAATAATAATAATAATAATAATAATAATAATAATAGATACTAAACAGTAAAAGACAACAAATAATAAATGAAGCTAAACAAAACCACAAAAACAATCAAAACAAAAAATAAAAATTAAAACATAAAACTAACAAGCGGGGACCTGCTGTTCCTAAAGTGAAAAGTAAAAAGAAATTAAGAAAGGAGGGGGTCAGGGAGAGTGAAAGAAGTGGGAGAGAGAAGATGAATGGGACGAGAGGGTTTCGAGAGATCGAGAGAACGAGAGGGCGAGAGAGGGAGAGAGAGAGAGAGAGAGAGAGGGCGGAGGCGGAGAGGGTTCTCGGCCACGGTGGAGCTCTGGCGGCTGATCGTGGGGTGGTGTCGGTAAAAGCGATGATGAGGCGGTGCTCCGCGCGGGGAGAGGCCTGTCGACGAGCGTCGGCAAAAATCGAGGGCTCGTGGGCTGCGCTGCGGCAAACTTTCGCCGGTATGGGACTGGAGCGGTGGTTTAGCGCTAGTGGCGGAGGAGGTTAGTTTAGTTTCTTCTTCCTTGTTCCTTGGTGTGGTGGTGGTTTTAGTGAGGAAAGTGGTCGACCGGAGGGAATTCCTGTGACGGTGGCTGCTTTGGGGTTGCCTGATGGTTGTCGGAGGGGTGCGTGGTGATTCTGGTGTTAGGGTCTGGTCTGCGGCCAGTGGCCGGGGTGGTCAAGGTGTTTGGTGTTGTTGTTGGTTTTAGGGCGGCTACGGTCGGGATGGTCGGGTCTCGGTGGCGGGAGTGGAGATAGGGTGTCGGTGGAGAAGATGGTGGTCCGGTAGAGATGGTGCTGTTGATGGTGGTGTTGGTGATCATGGTGGTGAGATGGTCGGGAATGAGGGAGGTGGTGGTGGTGCTGATTGGCAAATTTCTGGTAGTAGCGGTGGCGATGGCCGTAGTGGTTGTCGTGGTCGGGATGGAGAAGAGGAGGCTGGACGGGTGGTATCGAGGAATCGGCTGGGTCGGAGGAAGAAGTGCAGGGGGTCGGGCGTGTGGTTGTCGAGGTGGCGGGAAGTCGAGGCGGAGGTGGTAAAGGCTGGGACATAGGATTAGGAATTCGATTGTGTCGGGATGTCAACACGGAGTGTCTCGACCCGCACCCACTTTTCGGACGCGAGAGCGTGAGCAAGCCAGCTACGCATCAAGCGGACTCCAGCCCGACTCGAATCGTAAACGCTGTCACTACTATGGCAATGGGCCTAACAAGGCAAGGTAAAACTGTATCTCAATCCACAATAAGAATAATAAATAAGAATAAACAAGCATGGGTCGTGGTCTACAACCCACTAGCATGTATGTCCGATTAGACTCCAAGAAATAACATGAGTCTATAAACTGAATCAATAAATATGATATATCATGATGATGAAAGGAAAACACGAGCTGGATGAACTGGATAATAAACATGGTATCAATACCTGAATCCTGCAAGCAATATCATCACATCCGGACCCCACACGTGTCATAATCATCCGCCATCCAGAGCTGCTAACTAACTCCACGCAATAACTAACCTGAAGAGATCATCAGGTACTCAGGGGACATAGCAAGATACATAAAAACATGCCTATCTAGCAGTTCATCATGTAATAAAGAAAATTACAGGAAATAAATGGGAAAAGACCAATCAGCACGAAAATACGACTATACACGACTGGAAGAACCACTACGCCTAAACGAACTGCTAAAGAAGAACAAGAGAACACGATATCACGATGTCAATGGATAACCAATCGAATACTCAAACCCTCGCCCCTAGTGTGGACTTGCAGGTTTGAACAACTACTAGCCCTCGCCCCTAGTGTGGACTCGCAGGCTAGCATCACCCTCGTCCCTAGTGTGGACTCGCAGGTGTGAACCATATACTACTAACCCTCGTCCCTGGTGTGGACTCGCAGGCTAGCATCACCCTCGCCCCTAATGTGGACTCGCAGGTGTGGACGGATAACTACTAACCCTCGCCCCTAATGTGGACTCGCATGTTAGCTTAACTACCAACCCTCGCCCCTAGTGTGGACTCGCATGTTAGCTTCAAGATTTCAAGACAAGGAGGTAAAGCAGTTCCGTTTTGACTTATTCATCCTATGACACGATACGACTCAGTTCAAGTACAAGTGATGACACGACACGACCCAATCATGATACACGAGGAAACCAATCCAAGGTGAACTACAAAATTAACTATGAACAAGAACTATATATACGTATATTCGATATGAATTACAAAGCCAATTATAAACAAGACTATATATATACTAGCAGGCATAGTATACAAATCATATATAAATAATCAACTAATAAAACTGTATAATAATATAAATATGCATGTAAATAAACTATAGAGGGAGGTAAGGCATCTTGCCTGGAGGTTGCACGCAGATCCAACAAAATACAGTCAACTGCCAAGCCATGAAGTCCAAGTCCCCACAACTGTCTCCAAAATCTAAAACAGACATTGCCAACATTCTCAAAATAGTCAAATTAGCTGGGATTGCCTGTCCTTAAGTCTAATTCTGGATACAGGAGCAAAACGGTAATTTCGGGCCAAAACGGTATCCGCCGTTCGATCCGCTTTGCACCGAAAAACGTGCCAGAGTCAATGGTCTCTAAAGTCGTCAAACTATATGTCTACGAATTTGTTTCGATGATACTAACCCAACGGTATGTCCAGTTTTAGATTTCGGTGGGCTGTGCACAAAATCGCCCGTTGAATCGGACCGTAGGGCCCGCGAAATGGCAATCCGACCAACTGTCTCAGAATCGGACCAAACTTGGCATACAGGACCAAAACAATGATACGGTCCTGTTGGCGCAAGTTTCGTCTCGATCTGACGAGCGTGCCCAAAGTAATTGGAAAACTTGCAAAGATGCCGATATGGTGAATTTCGACGGATACGTATCAAATTCGTCGCGCCCACGCGGCCAATTTGAATTCCGTCAAAGCCCACACGTCCACGAAGCCGTTACGCACCTTTCAATGCTTTCGGTTCGTGACCACGTTGCCCGGTTTGGCGGGACGTACGTCGTATCGAAGGATTTTCCTATTTTCTATTTTTTGAAAAATAGATTTTTAGTCAACTTTATAATCCAATTACTCTATATACAGTGAATGAAAATTTTTATCTATCTGAAGGATTTTAGAGTTCTACATGGGGTCTATAACTGTATTCAATTACAACTTCTAAACAGTTACAAGGTCGATCGGAATCGATCCCCGAACATGGGCGTGTGGACTGTCTTACGTGTCCAGTTTTGACAGTTTTTAGGCGATGTTTGCGCCTAATTTCTGGACAACCTAGTTCGTTTAAAATAAAAATAATTGAAGGGGTATAGACTCGTATAGGTTGGCTGCATACTAGAGGCGACGATTCAAAAAATGGTTGAGGGAGGAAGCGGAGAGCGTGCCACAAAGAGAGCTGTCCAGTGCCATTGTTGCTGCCATGGTGTCCCTGCTGTCCGCGCGCTTGCTGCCGGTTACGCGCGCCTAGCCGGAGTCCGACGGCTGTGCCGCGGCGGGGGAGATTCGCCTGGGTGGCAGAGAGGTCGTGGTTGTCGGTGTGGGGGGGGGGGGTGGAGGTTAGGGTTTTCAACAATTTTCCTCTCGATCCCTCGTTCCTGTTCTCTGTATAAATATTAATATGGGGGCGCGCTCGGCTGTGGTTCAGCCGGGAATAGGCATGTGGTCCTGGCCAATTAGATTAGGCCCGGCTGGGCTGGGATGGACCGGTTTGGGCTGGCCTGGCCTACATCCTGTTGGGGAAAATTGTTTAGTTATATATATATATATATATATATATATATATATATATATATATATATATATATATATATATATATATATATCCATATACTTATAAAACTATATATATTTATACATACATACGTCTATTTCCTATATATGCATAAATACATATATCCACATGTATATTTATATATATAAATACATATATATACTTATATATGTATACATGTGCGAATATACCTATATATATTCACACACATATTCCTATATATTATACCTACACACATATATATAATATATTTATATATACATACAAATATACATATATAATATACATTTATATATACATACAAATATACATATATAATATACATTTATATATACATACAAATATTTAATATATATATCTATATTTATATACATCTATATATATATCTATATTTACACACATCCATATACGTATATTCCTCATATATATATACCAATAAATACTCAAATAATAAATAATAATATCTAATAGCAATAATATATTTATTTAATCACCACAGAATAATAAAATAATACTAAAATAATTAAATGGTGGTTTGGTGAATCTATACTATTCACCTTTGTCTGGGTCCAAAAAATTGTACAAACATTATAAAATAATATTTAATAATAAAATACCAGTTTTGTACAAATATTCAAATAGTTAAAAAAATGTACCTAAATACCTAAAATAATTTAGGAAATATTTCTACACACATAAAATATAACTACATGGCCGTCCCTGGTCTCACTGCATGCCCACATAGGCTTGGATTCGGTTCGGGCTCAGTTCAGGCTAAGTTGGCACAATCGGGTCATCTAAAATCAATATATCTAATTAATAAATAAATAATTCATCGGTAGGAGTTAAGTCACAACTTAGCCTGGTTTTCCTAGTTAGGGCATCACTATGGCTTAGTCTTCCCTGGCATGGCTAATACACTAGTCAAGGTACGCCACTGCACTATCCGTGCCATGATTCCTAGTCGTCTGGTATTCCAAAACTCAACTATGGCTAAAGTCAACTACCATAATAATTAACTAAATAATTATTTACAAAATTCTAAATTTACCATTTAAATCAAATAAATAAAATAAAAAATATTTCAAATTTCCGGGAAGGGGAGCTACACGGAGGGGATATATGTATATGTAATCTATGGAATAAGACGGTGAGGGGACACAGACACGATGCACATTTTTGTGGAGAATTTGGAGAATAGAAATATATGGATGAGTACCTGCCTATTTATAGGATGTGAAAATTCTCAGTTGGATAAGGATTAGAATAGTTTAAACCCAATTAGATAATTCAATCTATTAATTTAAAATCAATCAAATCCAAATCAAAATACAAATCCAATTTGAATCTAATTAAATTCTTTCAGTTAAAAAATCAAATAAGATAAATCAATTTTTCAAACATAGATATTATTTTACTATTTAGATAAATCCATCAAATCAAAATTTAAATTGCCACAATAAATTTCAAAATATATTTTCCAAAAATATTAATAATAATAATTTCAAAAATTATATTATTATTTAAAAATAAACTAATAAAATATTATGAAATATATATGTGCAAGCACGAGTAATATCTATGCTTTTCTAGTATACAATAAGAATAATATTTATTATTAATAACTGCATAAATGAAGGCTTTTAGTAAATAACATAACAACTTGGTAATGATAACAAAAATAACTATTATATATATTATTTTGAAACTTTAAAATAGGAAAAATATTTTCTAAAAATATGTACACTCGCACATATTCGCACTCGTCGAGCAATTACGAAAAATAAAATTTCGTGCGCGATGTACAATACGACTACGCTACGTACAATACAAAATTTTAAATCAGTACCAAATTTAATAATAAAAAAATAGTAGAAATTTAGGGGTTTTACATCCTACCCAACTTAAAAGAATTTTGTCCACAAAATTAAGAATTTGTAGGAGGTGAGAAGACACAAGGAGGTATCGGTGGCAAACAATCAAGTTATTTGGCGAGACAAAGAGATGATGTTCGACATACGATTAGCAAGCCGTGGCTTTAAAAGATAACATTTAAAGTTAGTCATGATAACATGCAAAGGAGTAATATGGTATCAAGAGAATAAATGAGAGGCCTAAAAGATATGTTTTGAAAGTAGGTTAAGGGCACTATTTAAGAGAACGATTTAAGGTCACACCTAATTTAAGTGATTAGATGGTCATAATTTATAGGAAGGCTAGAGGAAAATTTTAAGTACTAGCGCCTTCGTCTGTCTAAAAACAGGTGAAGGGCGAAAGCAATATAGAGTTCGAAGGAGGCGTTATCGAATACAAATACGTGATTCAAAGACGATCGAATAATTTCAAAGGAATTGTCAAGGCAGTCGTGGATGGAATTCTAGAGGACAATTTTAGCTATGTCCTCACCCACGTAGAAGGATAGATAAAAGCGAACCAAAGTGCACTCGGTTGATCAGACCATCATGCACCAGTTCTGATTAGACAATATGTTAGTGGAAGCGACCCAAATAACATATGTCTTGAACAAGCTCGATAAAGGAATAAGCTTACAAAAACTAGGCTACATTAGCATCATTAGTCTAGATAGTAAAAATATAGGCACGTGAGATTAAGATTGAAATAAAGAACCAATATTAATAGTCTAAGTGTCATCTAAGTCTTGCATGAAGCTTGAACTTATGCAGTCGTCCTAGTTTCATTGTCTATGGCTTGGTTGGCTAGTTGGATTAGGGTCTTCTAAATTCTGGAACCTAAATGAACTTGCTAATATAGGTCACAAGGACAAAGGGATTGCTAGGTCACAAAGCATTCTACCCAACTTAAAAGAATTAAACTAAGGGTGTTTGGGACATCTAACCAGTAGGGTCAATCTCTAGCAAGCACGAAGGAAAGATAAGAATAATGATAGGAGGAATCAAGCAAGATGCAATTGATGAGTCAAACGGTAATTCGAATATGGGATCGAGGAAAGAGGTCAAGTATGTGGATGAGATCCTAGACTTATAATCCTATACGAAGGCTTGCTTGGTACGGTAAAGTAACTAAACAATTTATCTTGACCTACATGGGCCACCACAAAAACATGTAGCGTCCCAATCCTAAAATACGTAGGACAAGGAACGTAGACATGCCAGCTGTATACATACAAAGTACAATCCAATATATGAAAACCTCGTATGAATACATAAGCTGTAAAATGCAGTAGAACCATAACTAATCTCATCTACACAAAAATGAATAAAAGATATCATATAATGAAAATGAATTGTCTTGATACAATATGTTGGGCGGAGACAAATCCACTACCAACAAGTAAAGGAAAAATACATGAGAAAAGAAATGATTTTGGCGAGCGAAGCGAAGATGATCCAAGCGCAATCATCCTCGAAGAAATTGAGATGGTCACGACTAAAGCTAGAACACCTGCGAAAGACAAGAGCACACACCTGGCGAGATAACCAGGTCCTCAGAGGGATGTAACAAGACACATAATATTATGCCATATAAACTGATTAAATATTGCTCAAATAAATAAGTCGATTGAATTATAACATGGTCCAATACACACCTATTGAACTAGCTTACCATCCCTCCAACCAAACAAGGACAGGAGATGGTAAACTAATTCATGGTGGCGTATCTTTCCATGCTATGAATCCAATATGGTATCCGGACCCCAACAAGGTTCAATACCTTCTCATCGGAGTAGTAAGTCACACCTACAACCAAACAAGGACAAGATGTGATGAACTAATTCGTGACAAGTTATTATTCCAAGCCACGGTCAGATACAAGTACCCAAACCAAGAGTACTCATACCTAACGGATAAGGGTGCCTAACCAAATCTAAGTGAATGCATTTTAAGAACAGTTCATGGTCGCATGACTACCGGGTCAAGTCAAGAAAATACTAATACAATACCTTAGTAGCGAGTCACAATACCATATACTATTCCTCAATATCGAGCGAGTCTATAGCATATAGTCTACCTATCGTTCCTCAGTAGGGAGCGAGTCTACGATAGATAGGGTGGTAGTCAACTTCCAATCATGTTCTTCCCGCCCAATGCCAACTCATAACTGCTAAGTCTTCTAGCATGCAATTCTATTAGCAGTTATTTCCTAACGCACGGCTTATGCGTACTGGTGGCCAGCCAATCACGCATGTCCGAGTCATATATGTGACTCACGACAACGTGGTATAAATGTGTCAAGGCCTATGAATACAACACACAAGGTGGTCCCTTAAATCTAGGTTTAATGTGTAAGAAAAATAATACATAGCTGGAAATAAAACTGAACAGTAAGTTCTAACAGATTATGCCATGTATCACCGTTTATTTTGCATAAAGAAAATAATGAATAATGCATGAAATATGAGCTAAAATAAATAAATAGCAAATGGCAAGGTGTCTTGCCTGGTAGGACGTCTGGTGTACTGCAATGATCAATGTGACACGAACTGCAACTTCGTTGCAATTACTACGCAAGGTGACCTCTTATTGTGGTACAGACTGGTGCATCGGGTCCAGAACGGTCAGTTTGGTTAGGGTCGACATAAGGTAGTTCAGAACTGGCAAGGAAATAGGAATACTAGGATTGGTTACGGACAGGAGAAAAATCAAAGAAATAATGGATAAATATTATATATACAAATTTTAGAAAATATTTATAATTTTTGAAATCATAAATTTTGACAAATACCTGTAAGTATGTTTTAGTAGTCAAAATGTAATTTTAGGTAATTACAAAAATCCTTTTAGGCAAAATCCAAAGTTTGTCAAATAGAAATATTTAAGTAGAAAACTACGTGAACACAAAATAATTCTTAAAAATTTATCTAAGGCTACAAATCCTCATTTTATAAAACTATAATTATGTCAACTAACTATCTTAAATGGATATACACATATCTTAGCCTCTAATAATTTGTTACAAAAAGATAATTTTTAGGGAAGTATCTATTTTAGTTAATAAAATAATTAATATAGAAGAATGGTACTGATTATACCAAAATATAAATAAAATAATAACTTTTAAAATATTTATCAAACCACTTGGCATATATTGTATGACCAAGATAATATATAAATAAAACCCAAATAAAATGACATCAAAACAAAGCTTTAATGATAATAATTTAAATAAAAGCATCTGTTGCTTGGCCTTTCTCTATACTAAATAAACAATAAAAATAATAATAATAATAATAATAATAATAATAATAATAATAAAAATAATATAATAATAATAAAAATAATAATAGATACTAAACAGTAAAAGACAACAAATAACAAACGAAGCTAAACAAAACCACAAAAACAATCAAAACAAAAAATAAAAATTAAAACATAAAACTAACAAGTGGGGACCTGCTGTTCCTAAAGTGAAAAGTAAAAAGAAATTAAGAAATGAGGGGGTCAGGGAGAGTGAGAGAAGTGGGAGAGAGAAGATGAATAGGATGAGACGGTTTCGAGAGATCGAGAGAACGAGAGGGCGAGAGAGAGAGAGAGAGAGAGAGAGAGAGGACGAAGGCGGAGAGGGTTCTCGGCCACGGTGGAGCTCTGGCGGCTGATCGTGGGGTGGTGTCGGTAAAAGCGATGATGAGACGGTGCTCTGCACGGGGAGATGCCTGTCGACGAGCATCGGCAAAAATCGAGGGCTCGTGGGCTGCACTGCGACGAACTTTCGTCGGTATGGGACTGGTGCGGTGGTTTAGCGCTAGTGACGGAGGAGGTTAGTTTAGTTTCTTCTTTCTTGTTCCTTTGTGTGGTGGTGGTTTTAGTGAGGAAAGTGGTCAGACGGAGGGAATTCCTGTGACGGTGGCTGCTTTGGGGTTGCTTGATGGTTGTCGAAGGGGTGAGTGGTGATTCTGGTGTTAGGGTCGGGTCTGCGGCAAAAACCTTTCCGAAGATGAAAAAAAAATTGATAAAGCTGATAAAAGAATATATTGATATCTTTGCATGGAGCTATGAGGATATGCCAGGTCTGGATCCTAAAGTAGCTACCCATAAACTCAATATTCTTTCTAATGCCAAACCTATAAAACAACAGCAGCGGCATTTTCGACCAGACATGATGGATGCAATTGAAGCAGAAGTTACAAAGCAGATCACATGTGGCTTTGTCCGTGAAGAACAACACCCAGATTGGGTTGCCAATATTGTTCCTGTCATGAAGAAGAATGGAAAAGTTCGAGTTTGCATAGATTTTCGAGATCTCAATGCAGCTTGCCCGAAAGACGAGTTCCCTCTACCAATCACTGATGTCATGATAGACAATACATGTGGTTTTGAACATATGTCTTTCATGGACGGATTCTCAGGATACAACCAGATTAAGATGCATCCAGGAGATGAAAAGCACACCGCTTTCCGTACACCCCTTGGAGTTTATTGCTACACGGTTTTGCTTTTGGTCTAAAAAATGTCGGCGCTACATATCAACGGGCCATGAGCAACATCTTTCAAGAATATCTACGAAAAAGAGTTGAATGTTACGTAGATGATATCGTCGTCAAAAGTCAATCAAAAGATGACCACATTCAAGACTTGAAGATAGTATTCGAGTTGATGCGTCAACATTGTTTGCAAAAACAAAAGTTGATCTTTATTTCACAAACTTTGTAAGAAGATTACAAGAATTCTGAGAAAGTACAACTATAGGAATCTGATCTGAATGACGATCGCTTTATCCCTTGGACGATGTGAACTTTGAAGACGGTAGCCTATGAAGATTGTAGCAGCACTTTGGCAAGAACTCCTGATTTCTGGTGATGATTTCTGTGGATTCTGATCTCTCTGTGTGTGTGTGTGACAATGAAGGCTTGAAACTCTATTTATAGAGTTCTGAAAATAACTAACTTTTAGTTATTTTGAATTGCGCAGGATGGATTACGCAGACTTTGGATTGTGCAAGCAATAAACTGCGCAGGCAGTTACTCGATCGTGGACCACCTGTATGTGACGCGTGGCATTGTTTGATTGAAATGTGCTTGGTCGTGTACAGACGATTGCCACATAGTGAGTAATTGATGGCATGTAGGCCATGTGTACATTGTCAGTTGTCTTGATGGAGTGTGCCATCTGAATTGTGCTGGCTTCAGATTGCGCTGGAATGGACCGTGCTGCAGAGAGTCTGGCCGATTGCACTGCATGTACAGCTGTCCTCGAGCGCTGTGCTGTACGATAAATGAACAGTTTCTTCATTATTCGTGCTGTCAGCTGTCAGAAGATCTGATTCTCTGTCTGATAATGATGACGAGGCCACGTCAGCTTGCGCACTTGGATGAGTGCGCAGTTCAGCCTGCACAATCGAGATGTTGTACAATCTGTCTCCTGCACAATTCACTCGAAGGATGCATAATTTGATTTTCATGACTTTTTTGATGGGTGCAACTTGATTTTTAGGACCTACAAGACCCCCTTCAAAGTTTTTAAAGTTTGAAAATAGTCAAAGCTTCGAAATATTTTGAATTTTGATTTAAAAATCAAGTTGTGCAAGTAATGACTTGTCTGCGCAATTGGAGGAGTCAGCTCCTATTTCTTCGGCGCAATCCGAGGCGACCGTTACTCTTAAAAAGCTATAAATAGCTCTCCTTCTTCCTTCTGTCATTCTTTACTTGTTTTCACTTTATTTAAGAGAGAAAAATTCCTGAGCCTACTCCGACTCTCTTCCTTCTTCTCCGTCGACTTCGAATGGCTCCAAAGCGTTCCACCGTCGACAAGGGCAAAGCCCCCGCCGAGTCTTCGACTCGGGCTGCGCCGCGCATTTCACGACCCGAAGTCGGTCATCCAGCATTGTAAGGTAGTCGCTCGATCAAAAACCCTTTTTATGGTTCTTCGACATGATTGAATCTTCAAACCTATCTCTTTTTAGAGATTTGGTTATACTGCGCCGCCCTGTTTAGGGTTTCGGTTGTACAAACCCAATAGTTTTCATTTTTATGAAGACTATTTTCTTGCGCAATCGGTTGGAAAGTACTGGCAAAAGTCAGCGTAATCTGCTGATTTGCGCAAGGCTGTCCAGGGCAAATTGATGCTTTGTGCAAGTTATTCAGCACAATCTGATGGCTTGCGCAAGTGAATGAGTTGGCGCAACTGGACAGTTTACGCATAGAAGCTGTTGTTGCACAATCTGATGTTTTACAGACATCGCAATCTGATGCTTGCGCAATTTGCTAATTTTTTGGATAGAACCTTTGATTTTGTATATACTGAATTCTATCTTTCTATTTGATGTAGTTAACATCAGAGAAGACCCAAAGTATGAAATCTTTGCAGGGACCCTTGCTGAACCAGAGTTTAAGGAAGATTTGTCCCATGTAATATTTTTCCAATATGCTTTGCCATCCTCCCGCCAAGCTATCTTAATAGCACAGGACAACGAAACTTTATTGAGTCTGATGAATGGGCAGCCTCTGCAGACTGCTGATGCCATTACTCATAAGAAACCCCTGTTTCTATTTGGCGAAGCTATTGACAAGAGTTCTCAGCCGAGACCTCGTGTTGAGCAGAGACTCTTCCAGATAAAAGAGAAAAGAATACTGTTGCCAGACATTGCCAGATGTCTCCCTTTATCCCGCTATGCCCATGCAAGTCATCCCAGGAGGATGGACTGGGATATTACCCCTCTCCAGCAAGCAAGAACAGGAAATATTTGTGTAAAGAAAGGACCAAATAGCAGGGATATGTTCTATAGCTCCTCTGAGCGTCACAGCTCCTTGCTAAGAGGATTAAAGCCTGGCTGCATTCCTCCAGAAAACTCCTCTTTGCTGCTGCCGGTTAGGACGCCGATCTTTGCAAATGAATATGCAAAGGTTGAGGGGACATCCGGTTGACAGGTCTGGTGAACCCAGATAACAAAAGATGGAGCTGCATAACCAATTGGATATTGGTTCAGTTCGAGGATAAGCTCAAAGAGATTGAGCTATATCAGGCGGTATACTCTACCGTATATGGATTCCACCCCAACCCTCATCTGTTTCTTGCCTTGGCAGAGAGGTACAATTTTAGGACAGGGACATTCATGACACCCTACGGGGAGAATGGACTAGCCCTTCATGAGATGAAATATATCTCGAGCTTACCAATGCAAGACTTCCCTTACGAAGAATTTGTTCCAACAAATGACAAGTTAGACCAACTTCGTCGAGAAAATGCTGAAATGGTGGACATTTTTGAAGAACTACTGTGTCATTATAAGATCTGCTCCCTGTATTATAAAAGTAGTTCTTCTGGTACGTGCTACTCATCAAAGTGGTTGCCATATCTGTTCCTTAACCATATCGTAGAGAAGAAGACGAAGGATCACGATACGTGCAACCCTACTTTCTTCAAACCACTCAGCCACAGTGAGGTGATTGGACTGATGGAGGAGAACAAAGAAATGGACATCAGGGTCGATGATGAACTTCAATATCCTTCTTTTAAAACATGAGATGTTATTGAAAGTTTCATAAGGCTGGGCTATAGGCCCATGTCAAAGGAAGCCCAATTGGCGGGTTTTCTCACATATTGGCTTCGACAATTCGTCATCCCGGAAGCGAGCACTGTTGACCGCTTCCATCGCGGCGTGCTCTTTGCTGCTGTCCGGTTAGTCTTTGGCTGCCGGATGGATCTGCTGTCGACGATGACCTGAAGAATAAACGCTGGTCTTCGTCTTTATGTTGAATCGATGCTCAAATAGAAGGGCGAGAAGGGGAACTTCCCTCGACTGGAGCTGCCTTATACCTATTTTTTCGAATGGTTACTTCTGCACCATCCATCATTGATGAACCCTGATATGGGAGCAGTCGGTGGTAGCTATTTATGAAGATTCTCCCAGAGCAAATGGATATACACTAGTCTGAAAGATTGCAGACGTGCTTTGAACCTTGGAAAGGGGTGGAATTTCTACTGCATTGCCCCTCCAACTGGCTATAAATATATGTCGACAAATCTAGTTGATCTTGAGAGGCAGTCGTTGGGTCGGGCAGCATTTGATTGGCTGAGGACGATTAGGCCATCGCACTTGGTGTATAGATTTGAAGATGAATGTTTCTTAGAACTATATCTGCCAAGCCGCTTTGCTCGTCAATTTGGCTACGACCAGTTCCACGTAGGCAATACTATAACTTGCCTGCAAGAAAAAGGGTATCTGATTGATGGCGCCAGGGCCTGGGCTTATTACAACGCTCGAGACATAAGAACAGTGTTCTCGATGCCGACCAAGAGTGATCACGGCCCCCGGATGTTATATACATATTCGCTTTTTTACACAGCAGCGAATACATTCGCCGAGAACTTCAACCTTGTAGATAGCTTCGCGACAGCGACGCGTTTGAAGAAGGGAACAACTGTTATGCTAGCTCTAGGTAATGACGAGCAGCATGAGCCAGTGGATGATCCGTTGGAAGCCTCAAGGGAAGCTAACTTCCCTGAGGAGGTCAATGAACCACTGCGAGTTTCCTTGAAAGTGGTCAAATCTCCAACTAAGGAGAGAAAGAGAAGGATTAATGAACCTTCTTCTCCGGTTGCAAAGAAGAAACTTATCTTAGACCCATCAGAGAAGGTCACCACCAGGTCACAGTCTCGGCAACTGGCCGAGTCGACCCAAAGAGAAGAAGCGACTACGCCGATCTCTCTTCCAAGGCAGGTCGATGTAGTAGATGTGGAGAGTCCAGAGAGACCTCTTCATAGAAAGAAACTAGGCTCCTGAAGAAAAAAGAGGGTGATCACCCCTCTGAGACAAATCTTATCTTCGGTGGTGGCCAGTGCTGTAGTTGGAATAACCATGTCATCCCCTACACCTGCCCCCGAGCCTAGGCAGGAGACTCCTTTTCCATAGCAGAGGGACGAGGTTGAGCAGAGGGATGAAGCTGAACAAAGGGATGAAGCTGAGCAGAGAGATAAAACTGGGCAGAGGGATGAAGCTGAGCAGAGGGATGAAGCTAAGCAGAGAGATGATGAAGTTTTGCGATCTCCTTCTCTTGCGGTGAGAACTACCCAGATTCTGCTACACCAGGAACACTCCGTGAAGAAGAAGATCGTTTAATGATTGAAGCTCTAAATAATTGCGACTTCGGTCTGCAGGATGATGTCGATCAAGCCGCCGTCGCAACTGCCAGCGAGGAAGCTCCAGAAGATAGTATAAGTAATAAAGATACATCAACAGAAGGTATTGATGATACATTAAATCCCGAAGAGGGCACTGATGTCCATATGTCTCCCGAAGTCGTAGATGACACGCTGAATCCTGAAGAGGATGTTGAGGTGCACATGTCTCCGAAAAAGAATACAGATGTAGAAGTAGCACCTGTTGAAACTACTCCTGCTGATCCAAAAGGTATTAAATTTTTCCATGTACCTTCTTTTCATAGATTCAAATAGCTGACATCTATATTTTTATCAATGCAGAGCTTGAATCTTCTTCAGTTCCTCCCGTATGCACAGACATAGTGCCAATAATGGCTATTGCTAGTGGTAGCCGACATTTTTTGGGTGGTTCTGAGGCCGGAAGTAGCCAGGCAGTAATGTCTGAGGCTACTTCTGCTAGATTGGAATCTGTGCCAACAGATGGAAGACTTGTTGCTAGGGCAAGTCATGGTAAGATTGCCTTTGATCTTTTGATCCTTTTTAATTAGTTGCTAATGACAACAACAATCAATGATAAGGTTCATTTGATTTTGCAGAAGAACATCTGGGAGGGGCAACTAGCTCTACGATGGCTCCTCTGTCTAAAGAGCCGTCTACTCAAAGGGAAGAAGCTGAACGTCTATCTTCACAGACACCTGCTGCTGCTTCGACGTCTATGGGAGTAGCTGCTACTCCTGGAGCTCTGGCCACTAATCGATTTATCATCAGCTCCTTCAGCAAACTCTTCTTTAATTCGTTAGGACCCTTAGTAGATAGGGTGATAGAAAAAGAAAAGGCTGGTTTTTCCACAGTTAGAGGTCCAACCTCTTATCTGGTCAATGCTATTCGCAATCAAGGCGACGAAGCTCAGGCTATTTTTCTTGATCATATACTAGATGAGCTGGAAGCGTCAGTCAAGACCTACAAAGAGCTTAATAGGGGAGAGGTGGAACCCTTGGTGCAGGCTGAATTTGAAAAGATGTCTCAAGAAGCTGCGGTCAAGAAAGTTAATTTCCAAGTTCTCTTGGATGCTTTCACTACCAAGTCTGCTGAGTATAATGCCCAAGTGGAAACAGTGGCATCTGTTGCTGACGAGAAGGAGAGGAAAGTTGCTGAGCTGCAATCAGAATCTGTCCGTCTTAAAGAAGAGCTGAGACTTGTTCAGCTTGCTCTGGAGGATGAGGCCGTACAACACCAGGCTGCAGTTCAACAGCTGAACGCTCTGATTCAAGAGAGAGATGAGTATGTCGTAACTCATCAAGATGAAATCTCTTGCAGAATAGTAACCATGCCATCTTTCGACGATAAGTCTGGGATGGAAGAAGCTAGGAAGCGGGTGATGGAATCTCGTGAGGAGCGGCTGCAATCTTTAAAGCAGCAGATGACCAATTTAATGACTCCGCCGGCAGAATGAGAAATACTTTTGTATTTTTAATCTTTTTGTGATATGTAATGTTGTAATGTCTTTCAATTTTGATCAATCAATAAAAAGACTTTTTTTGGTGGCTCTATTATTTATTGCATATCTTATTCAGATATAAATAATAGCGATAGAAAATATATTTAGAGGTACAGGACATGATATATTTCTTAATTTTAGAAAATAATTATATTCAATTATATCTGCTCAGAGGTAATGTGGACATGGCAGAATATAATTTATTGAATATCATTATTTCAGTAGACAACTTAAAAAATGATAAGTAGCTGATATAAATGAACGAAATGAATCGTCGGGATACACGGATGGACCGTCAAACAAATTAAATGAACGGGTGGACCGTCAGATGAATAGAATGAACGGGTGAACCGTCGGATGGATGTAATGAACGGACGAACCGTCAGATGAATGTGATGACCGGACAAACCGTCGGATGGATGGAATAAACGGACGAACCGTCAGATGGATGTAATGAACGGACGAACCGTCAGATGAATGTGATGAACGGGCGAACCGTCAGATGAATGTAATGAATGGGCGAACCGTCAGATGAATATGATGCTTCGTTGTCGTATGAATCTCTGTCTATAAATAGAATAGAAAATCAGATGGAATCATCACTTTCACTTTTCAACATAAAGATGTCGTCTGGAGATACATCCAAGAAAGCTGAGATCGCCTCGAAGGTTGAAGCGGTTACTGAAGAACGTCCAGTCGAGCCGGCCAAGCCAAAGCAGATAGCAGCGGGCGAAGGTTCGTCTGTACCCAAGCCGCCAAAGGACATCTTGGACTTCCTTCTTGAACCAGGGAAGACTGAAGAAGAAGAAGCCATGAGGATGGCTGCTTGCAAGTTCTTGGTGGGTTCGGGCAAGAGTGTTCTCGACTCTTTTGCTGATCATGTCTTCGATAAGGACGGTAGTAGCCCGCGTCCCAATTTTGAGAAGGATGATAGTGACCTTCCTTGATATTATGTACTATCATTTATGATGAAATAAAATTAAATTTTATTTATGAACTTGTCTGATGATTACAAGCAATGCCTTTTATATTTATACATAATACTTTTTGAGGAACTTGCCATTGATAGGCATCATTGCAACTTGACCATCTAGCTCTGTGAGTTGATAGGCTCTATTTGAGAAGACTTTGCTCACGATATATGTCCCTTTCCACTTCGCATCGAACTTGCCCTTGCTCGAGTGAGTCATAGTCATGGGACGTCTGAGTGTTAGAACGAGCTCTCCTTTCTGAAAGGCTCTGACCTTAACTTTGCGGTTGAAAGTCTTTGAGATGCGGGCTTGGTATAACTCAATATGTTGTTGAGCCATCAACCGCTTCTCATCGAGCGCTTCTAATTCTTGGAGTCGAAGAAGGTCGTTGTTCTCTGTAGTGAGCTCATTGGTGATAGCAATTCTCAATGACGGAATTTGAAGTTCCAAGGGTAGAACTGCTTCACAGCCGTATACCAAAGAGAAGGGTGTACAGTCTGTAGGGTTGCGAACCGTAGTACGGTAGGCCCAAAGATATTCTCCAAGCTTTTCACTCCAGTTTTGTTTGTTAGTGGACACAAACTTTTTGAGGAGCTTGATGATAGTTTTGTTAAAAGCTTCAGCTAAGCCATTAGCAGCAGGATTGTAAGCTGTCGAAGCGACATTGTCAATCCGGTGATCGTCACAGAACCTTGTGAACTTTTGACTGATAAATTGAGGTCCGTTGTCATGGATGATTCGTCGAGGTACACCAAATCTATAGATGACATGATGTTTGACGAAGTTGATGACGCTATTGGTCTTGACTTCAGCCAATGGTATAGCTTCGGCCCATTTGGAGAAGTAGTCAGTTATTGTCAGTATGAACCGATATCCTCTAGAAGAAGGAGGATTGATAGGACCTATGATGTCCATGCCCCAAGCTTCAAAAGGCCATGAAGCAGCAGTCGGATGAAGGAATTCCGACGGTTGATGAATGAAATCTGCGTGGATTTGACAAGCTCGATATTTTCTTGCATATTCGATGGCATCAGATACCATAGAGGGCCAGTAATAACCCATGCATCGGATGCGATCCTGTAGTTTAGGAACATGTTGATGTGCTCCGCAGACACCGTCGTGAGCTTCATGCAATACTTGCTTCGCTTCATCACCAGCAAGACAGCGCAAGAGAAGACCGTCATAAATTCGCCAGTAAAGAGTTTTGGTGGTCTGATTGTAGTAGAATCGCAGAGACCGCCGACGAATACTCGTAGCCTCCTTAGGATCTTCAGGGAGTATGTCATGAACGATGAAGTCGATGAAGGGAGCTCTCCAATCTTCACTGATAACATTGACTTCAGTAAGATTATAGAACTCAATATTACGATTGTTTTTGACGCAAAACAATTCTCGATTAGAGATGACCACCACCTTCTGTCTTTTGATAGGGATGGCTAAGACTGCTGCAAGATTGGCCAGAGCGTCGGCCTCAGTATTACAAGCTCGGCGTACATATTCGATGAAGAAGGCTTTGAATGATGTAGCCATGTTGATTGCCGCTTCATAATAAGGCACGAGATCTTGATGGCGAACTTCATAGGTTCCTCTAACCTGGTTAACAACCAGCTTGGAGTCACCATAAACTTCAAGATATTCGATGTCCAGTTGTTTAGCTAGCTGAAGGCCAATGAGTAGAGCATTGTATTCTGCCACGTTGTTAGAGCAAGGCTCATCTAGGAAATATGCTCTTTGAATAGCTGACCCGTCTGGAGAAACAAGAACAACTCCAACTTCTACGATAATTGCACCATTAGGTCCAATCCTGGATGCACCGTCAAAAAATAGACGCCAAGTAGGAAATTATTCGGAGATCATATTTGATTCCAATGTCTCGTCTGGAATTTCATCATAGAGTTTGGATGTCTCTGGAACATGATGAGCTGCTAAAAAATTCGCCAGTACTTGACCTTTAACAGACTTTTGAGGAACATATACCATGTCATATTGAGCTAGCAGAATGGCCCATGTAGCCAGCCGAGAATTGAGTGTGCTAGGATTCTTCATCAGTACCCGAAGAGGATTAACTCAGGATATGACATGAATAGTTTGGCAAATGATGTAATGCCGAGTCTTTTGAACAGCGAACATAAGAGCTAAGCATTCTTTTTCGACCGGACTATAACGGTGTTCAGCACCAATCATAGTACGACTGAGATAATAGATGGCTTGTTCATGACCTTCTTTGTTCTTTTGGGCAAGTAAAGCACCCAACGAATGGTCCATAGCACGGACATACATTAAGAATGGTATGCCTGAGATTGGTGGCACCAAGACTGGTAGATTCATGAGATATCGCTTTATGTCGTCAAATGCTCATTGACATTCTTCAGTCCAAATGAAAGATACACCCTTCTTCATTAGTTGAGTAAATGGTCTGCAGCGTCCAGACAGATTCGAAATAAACTTTATGATGTACGCAAGTCGACCTTGAAATCCTCGTAGCTCTTTTAGGTTGCGTGGAGGACGCATCTCTTGAATGGCTTTGATCTTCTCAGGATCCACGTGTATACCCTTAGAGGTAATGACGAAGCCAAGAAATTTGCCACTAGAGACACCCAAGAATGACTTGGTGGGATTCATTTTGAGTTGATGTTGGCGCATGAGGTTGAAGATAGTTCTCAAGTCTTGGATGTGATCTTCCTTTAGACGACTTTTGACAGCAATATCGTCGACGTTGCATTCGACAGTCTTGCACAGATGATCTCGAAAGATGGTACTCATGGCTCATTGGTAAGTTGCACCAGCGTTCTTGAGACCAAATGGCATTATAGTATAGCAGTAGACTCTGCGAGGAGTGCGAAAAGAAGTATGTTTTTCATCTTCAGGATTCATCCGAATCTGATTGTATCCGGAGAATCCGTCCATAAAAGATATTCGCTCGAACCCATAGGTGTTGTCAATCATAACGTCCGTGATAGGGAGAGAAAATTCATCTTTTGGACATGCTTCATTAAGATCCCGAAAGTCGATGCAGACTCGAACTTTTTCAGTTTTCTTTAGAACTGGGACGATATTGGCTACCCAATCAGGATGCTGCTCTTCTCGAATAAAGCCACAAACGATGAGCTTCTTGACTTCATCGTCGATTGCGTCCATTATTTCTGGCTTGAAGCGCCGTTGTTGCTGTTTGACCGGTTTTGCATTAGGCAGGATGTTCAATTTGTGAGTAGCAATTTGGGATCTAGACCTGGCATGTCTTCATAGCTCCAGGCAAAGACATCAATGTATTCTTGAATAAGAAGAATTAATTCTTGCTTATCTGCCTCGGGGAGGTTCTTGCTGATGAATATTGGACGAGGTGACCCGCTCTCTCCTACGTCAATCTGAACTAATTGATCTTCAGTAGGAGGTTCCCTTTGTTCGAATCGGAGTTCCCATTGGGTATCCATTCGTTGAGCCCAAGGATCTGTTTTAGGATTTTCTTCAACATCCTCGTCATAGCCTTTTGGAAGTTCGACGGAGACCATGTTAGAAGATACAGTCAATCGATGAACTTGACCGATGCTGGTGTCAGAATCCCATAATCTAGAATCAGAGGAATTATAGCGCTCTTCACTATCGGATTAAGAGGCTGCTGGGGATAATACCGGAGGTAAAGAATATCCGAGACCTCTTTTGGTCCTGCTATAATACATCTCTGACTTTCCTTTCGGAACAGTTGTACGGATAGTAGTTCTTCTACCTTTACCGTAGTTGAGGCCATTCTTGAAGTCATAACCCATCTTTCGGATGATGTATTTTGATTGTTGACTGTAACGACGAAGTTGAAGATGTCCCGTGTCGTTACTTTTGCTATCATCCGTATAGCTGAATTGTTGTTCCGGTCCTTTACTAAAAAGTATTGGACTCTCGCCTTTCTTTCGAGTTGGAACAACACGATATGAATCATTTGGATATTCGAATGAGACTTCTGTTTGAAGAGACTGTACGACTCCCATTATAAATGAATGAAAGCTATCTAACATATCCAAATAGCACTTAGCATGATAAATGATATCAATATACTGGAAAGTAGATGCTTTTTCATTTATTTGTACATCTGTATTTACAGCAGGACCTTTAGCCTTAGCAGGCTTGGTCAGATTGATTACAAGAGGGGGAGAAGAAGAACGTGGAGGAGGATTGGCCTTATTACGACGGAGGTCGATAACAAGCGGCTCAGAGGAGGTGAGCTCCCTTTTATCCTTGTTATGAGACAAATCAATAACAAGTGGCTCAGAAGAGGTAAGCTGCCTTTTTTCTTGTTACGACGTAAGTCAATAACAAGTGGCTCAGAAGAGGTGAGCTCCCTTTGATCCTGACCATCATCAGTTGGCTGCTTCTGGACTGGCAAGTGAATAGCCAGTAGTTTGGAGGATTGAAGACGAGAAACACGCCCTTTGACAGGTATGATGAGGGTGTCATTAGGCACTGCTTCTTGTTCTTCTTCAGTGTCCAGAGACAGTACTACTTTCATGAATTCATCCTTGTACATACGAGCATCGTTGTAGTATGCTTCGACGCCTTTGAAAGGATAGAGATCAGCAACCTCCTTTTGAACCTCTCTATTGTCATCGACATATTTGAAACATTGATGGAGAGTCGAAGGAACAATGTTATGCTCATACAAAAATGGTTTCCCCAATAGAGCATTGTAAGAACAACCATAGTTGTCAATGATGTAGAAGGTCACCTTTGTGCGGAGATTGCCTATTTGGAGTTTTAGACGAATCTTGCCCAGAGGTTCACTCCTTCCCTGATTGAACCCAAGGATGGTGGTGATTGTACTGGAAAGACTATGCACTGGGATCTTTAGTGCATCTAACATTATCTTCGGCATGATGCTGAGAGCAGACCCTGGATCTATTAGAATACGATCGACTTTCATCGAGTCGACATATCCTGTATAGTATAGAGGACGGTCGTGCCTGTTGTCTTCCATCAGTATGTCATCCTGTATGAAAGTTATGTTTGGAATCAACTCCAACATACTATGACAATGGAGGCAAGAGACTGGCTCTGCTTTCGGCTTCTTCAGAAGGGCTAGACAGGTTTCTGCCTGCATGAGAGCTTCACTCAGAGTTTCCCAAGTCTCTTTGGAGAGGCGCAAGAGCTCGAAGATGGACAGCCGGGCTGGTGTATTGGCTAGTTGAGCCAAGATATCAAATTTGTAAGGCTTTTCAAGTCCGGAAGGAGATGACTTCTTCAAAGGTTTGTCAAAGCGGACTTGTTGTTTGCCTTTGTCGGCTACCGTCGACTTGGGAAGAGTAGACTCTACAACCAGTGAGGAGGCAGAAGGGATGTCCTCAGTGGAAGCAGGTTGCACTAGAACGGGCTCAGAAGAAGAAGCAAAATTCTTCTGAGCTTCAGGATAATCCTTTAGATAGGCTTTCCCTGATCTGGTGCCCAACATGATTTCCTCGTCAACTATGGGGTCAAAAGATACCATATTGCAAGTCTTTGTCTTGTCCTTGGAGCGGTCTTTCTTCTTGGAGGAAGAGGAAACTTCGAACTCTGAAGCAAGATCCGGATGAATCCACATAATCTCATCATTGTCAAGAGACAAGGGGACAAGACCTTCACTTCGTAGAGGAGGGAGATTCTCGATCTCAAGAGTAGCTTTGGGGATAGGGATGACACCATGTTGTACCATCTGCGACGGGAAGTCACCGAATTGAACTGATATCATGTTTGCGGTAACAGTCTTCTCGTCTTGCTGCAGAGTGACAACACCAGCGTTGACTAGCTCTTGGATCTTGCCTTTGAGCACATAACATGCTCGAGTGGGATGCCCAATAAACCTGTAATAAACACAGTACTTAGGATGATCAGTCTTACCGACCTCATCTGGCTTCTTTGGGTCTGGAAGCTGGAGCTGATTGCTTTTGATCAAACAATCAAAGATGCTCATGGTGTCATTCTCGTCAAAAGAGTACACTACTTTCGGACGAGGTTCCCTTGGTAGAGGTGCTGAAGGAGTAGAAGCAGACGTAGGTGGAGCTATATTGACCACCAGAGATTCTTTGTTCTTCAAGTTGATGTTCAAAGTTTCTTTTTCCTTGCGGTTGTTCTGGCGATTACCACCACTCGATGTCTGATGTTCATCCCGGTCGGGGTTAGACATTTGTACCCCTAGCTGCTTGAATTTGTCAGCACTAACTTCAGCTGCTTTAGCGTTGACAATAAAGGATGGCCAATATTAGAACTGTGTTGACCCCGTCCATATGCTGATGATAGGCAAAAGATTTACCTTGCATGTGTCTATGGTGACAGCGGCCTGAGTTTCAGGAGACATTTTTAAAGCTTTCCGGCGGAACCTTTCGATAAAACTTTCAGCAGTTTCATTGTGTCTTTGTTTGATTTTATTGAGGACTGACATGGTCATGTCGTTGATACCCTCATAGAATCGTTCCAAGAAGATTTATTTGAGACCGGAAAAGGAGGTAATACAACCATCGGACAAGCTTCTGTACCAATCGTATGCCACACCAGCTAAACAGCCGACGAATACTCTGGTAAGAAAAGCGTCATTTGGCTGAAGTTGGACAGTCATTATCTCAAAGTGGTTAATAAACTGACTGGGAGAAGTGCTGCCGTCAAACAGCGAGATTGTTGGGATTTTGTACTTTGGAGGAAATGGGACTTCCTTCCATTCAACTGGGTAAGGTTGTTTGATCTCCAATCTCTGCAAGTTGTCCTTCTCTTTGAAGGCCTCAAACTGAGTGTACAGGAGCTTGACAGCTTCATTGGCATCCTCCACTGATGTAGAAAGAGCAGGCTGAATCAGAGTGTTAGGGGGAGGAACATCGTGGTAAGCACTACCCCCAGCACCTGATTGACTGGGTGGAGGTTGAATCTGTACAAGAGGTACTTGAGGAGATGCTACCCCCAGCCCTGCAGTGACAGGCACCGACGATCCTATGATCTCAGGATTTGCAGCAGGTACAGCCGGTGGTACTGTATGTTGGGCCACGATAATAGAATGCATACTTGCAACCATTTCGGCCATGGTCTTTAACTTGTCTTCTAGCGCAGCTATCCGTTGTTCTTGACTAGCTGAACTGGAAGCATCTGGTCTTCGGTGACAACATAAGCTGTCACTTCTCTAGGTACAGTGGAGGACACTGTCCGTTCCGAACTTTCACTGTATGTATCATAGTCGGAGAAAGAATCATCTTCTGAGTGAGAAAGAGAGAGATGACCGGAAGGATCTTGAAGATTCCTTTGACCGATTGTATCTCGGCTTCGGGATCTGGTATGTTGGAATACTCCATCAGAAGATTCTTGGAGTAGATCCAAATATCGCTGGCTTGGCTTGCGAGGCTTGCCGTGCTTCGAGCACTTCCTACCCCCAGTGTCTCGGGAAGTCATGTTGATGGAAGCGTACAAAACTTCGTCTTCATCTTCTGACATAGGTTCAGAGTTTGTAAAGTTCAGACGATCGAAGACAGATCGTCTTGTTGTCTGACAACAACACTTGATGACAACCTTGTGATTACAATGGTGTCCAAGTGGTTGCACTGGAGGCGTTGAGAAGTTGTCCCGTTTTTGCTTGAGGTGTTCTCGGAGATCGGGAATAATGACAGGACGAGAAGAAGTTCGAGGGATATGTTCTTTGACAACATTCAGAACATGGTTCCGGTTCTTCAAATGTTTTGTCCCTTGAGTGTACAAGGAAGTACTCATTTCATTAGCATAGGTGTCTGGATTTTTGATCCTGGAAGTTTACTTCTGATGCTGGTTGGTCTTCGGCATTGGCTGTTTGTGTTTCGCCGAAGTTGGCCGATTGAGATAAGTTCTTAAATCTGTCCGAGACACCAACAATTTTCCCTATTTTGAATGGGATATCTTGAGAGTTGGGAGATCTTGAAATTCTGCTATTGGGGTAGGCAGAATACCTCTTTGATCAGTACACCTCCCTTTGACAAGGAGGGAAGAAGAACCCTTGTTGGAGAGAGTTCTTGTATTGATTGGTGCCGAGACACGTTCAGATTGATTTTCTACGGTAAAAACCGAGAAAGATTGAGAAAAGAACAAAGGGCCTTTTCCTTTGTTTTGTGAAGAAGGGTTAGCTAAAGAGCGTTTTCCTCTGTTATCTTCCAAGTCGTGGGACGAGAAAGTTTGAGAAAAGACCAACGGGCCTTTTCTTTTGTTCTGGGGAGGAGGAGGAATAGTCAAAAGACTACCTCCAGTGGATTGCGCTGGAGCAACAGGATGATTGGGAAGAGGAGCAGAGTTTTTTTCCTTACTATAAGAAGAAGAGAGATTAGCCAAAGGGCTGTCTCTCTTAGACTGTGCTGGCGCAGTTTGCGCAGGGATTGCAGTGGCTGTTGGCGCACTGGCAGGTTGCGCATGAGTAACTCTGGCAGAAAGTCTTCTGGCTACAGTCTCAGTCGATTGTGCATCATGAATCTTGATGCCAGAGTGCTTGAGTTGCACTCTGGTTGCTGGAGTGGTGGATTGCGCAGGCAGAGTTGCAGCCAACTGCGCCAGGGGAGTAGGAGTTGACATAGCAGCATAAGAAGTAGGTTGTGCACTGGCAAGGGGAGCAACATACTACGCATGGGCAGTAGCAGCAGACTGCACAAAAGAGACAGCAGTCTTGGGAACAGAGGCAGTAGACTGCACAGCAGGCTGAGCAGCAGAGGCAGTGGACTGCGCAGCAGTCTTGGGGACCCATATTGGGTGAACTTTCCTCGTGGCAGAAGTTATTGCAGTGCGAGGGGTGGTCCTGGAGTTGATCATCGCCTCGTAGGCCGTCTGGTTGACCTTTACAACCAGCGTCTTCTGCGTCTTTCCGATAGACGCAACGTCACATTGAGTTGTCACTTCCTCGTCAGAGGAGAAAGTCGTCCCCAGCAGAGTCGTCATTTTGTTTGCAAAAATAAAAGTTGATCTTTATTTCACAAACTTTGTAAGAAGATTACAAGAATTCTGGGAAAGTACAACTATAAGAATCCGATCTGAATGACGATCGCTTTATCCCTTGGACGATGTGAACTTTGAAGACGGTAGCCTCTGAAGATTGCAGCAGCACTTTGGCAAGAACTCCTGATCTCTGGTGATGATTTCTGTGAATTCTGATATGTATGTGTGTGTGTGTGTGATAATGAAGGCTTGAAACTCTATTTATAGAGTTCTGGAAATAACTAACTTTTAGTTATTCTGAATTGCGCATGATGGATTGCGCAGACTTTGGATTGTGCAAGCAATAAACTGCGCAGGCAGTTACTCGATCGTGGACCACCTGTATGTGATGCGTGGCATTGTTTGATTGAAATGCGCTTGGTCGTGTACAGACGGTTGCCACATAGTGAGTAATTGATGTCATGTAGGCCACGTGTACATTGTCAGTTGTCTTGATGGAGTGTGCCACCTGAATTGCGCTGGCTTTAGATTGTGTTGGGATGGACCGTGCTGCAGTCTGGCCGATTGTGCTGCATGTACAGCTATCCTCGAGCGTTGTGCTGTACGATAAACGAACAGTTTCCTCGTTCTCTGTGCTGTCAGCTGTCAGAAGATCTGATTCACTGTCAGATAATGATGACGAGGCCACGTCAGCTTGTGCACTTGGATGAGTGTGCAGTTCAGCCTGCACAATCAAGATGTTGTGCAATCTGTCTCCTGTGCAGTTCACTTGAAGGATGCATAATTTGATTTTCATGACTTCTTTGATGGGTGCAACTTGATTTTTAGGACCTACAAACATCAATTAAAGATGAACCCCACTAAGTCTTTCTTGGGAGTTTCCAGTGGCAAATTTTTGGGATTTGTCATTACTTCTCAAGGTATCCATGTTGATCCTGATAAAGTTAAAGCAACTCTTGAAATGCGTCCTCCACGCAATCTGAAAGAGCTCCGTGGCTTTCAGGATCGAATTGTTTATATCAGGAGATTTATATCAAATCTTTCTGGAAGATGTCAACCTTTCTCTCGTTTATTGAAGAAGGGTGTATCATTTGTTTGGGATGACGCATGTCAAAAAACATTTAATAACATCAAGCAATACCTCACAAATCCACCCGTTTTAGTACCCCCAGTAGTGGAAAGACCATTTTTGCCGTATGTTCGAGCAATGGATCATTCCCTTGGTGCTCTTCTTGCACAGAAAAGTGGTGAACGTCATGAACATGCAATTTATTATCTCAGCCGAATGATGGTTGGGGCTGAACACATGTATATTCCTGTGGAAAAAGAAAGTCTAGCCTTGGTGTTTGCCATTCAAAAGACACGACATTATGTATTAGGACAGACTATTCATGTCATCTCCAGAATAAATCCTATTCGGATATTAATGAAGAAGCCGAATATTCTTAACTCCTGGTTAGCTACTTGGGCAATGTTGCTTACTCCCTATGATATGGTCTACATACCTCAAAAATTAGTGAAGGGTTAAGCGTTAGCTGACTTCTTAGCAGCTCATCCTATACCTAAAAATTCTAAGCTATATGACGACATTCCAGATGAAGTCGTAGACTGCAACATGACTTTGAGGAATGATATTTGGCAACTATACTTTGATGGAGCATCACGAGTTGGACCCAAAGGCAATATTGCCTCCGGAGTAGGCATTGTCTTAGTCTCTCCTGATAAAATGGTTATATACCGTGCTTATTCCCTCAACGAACCATGTTCCAATAATGTGGCAGAGTATAACGCTCTGCTAATTGGTCTTCAAGTAGCAAAACAATTGGACATTGAGTTCTTGGAAGCCTATGGAGACTCTCAGTTGATCGTCAATCAGGTCAGAGGAATATATGAAGTCAAAAATCCTGACCTCATTCCCTATCATCAAGTGGTAATCGAACTGGCTCTTTCATTCAAAGGGTTCTTCATTGAATTCGTACCACGCTCTTAAAATTTAGAAGCTGACGCTCTTGCTAGTTTAGCTGCAGATTTAGCAGTTCCAATCAGAAGACAAAATACCATCACTTTGTTGGATCGAGACCTATTCCGTGTCAAGAATAATTTGCACATCGAACAGAGTTATGCTACCGAATCAAATTTTCAGCAAAAGGATTGGAGAAGTCCATTTATTGATTATGCGGTCTATGGGATTTTACCTGAAGATCCAAAGGAAGCTGCATCAATCAAAAGACGATCATTTCGATTTTACTAGATACTTCTATGCACATGTTGTATCGTCGTTCTTATGACAGGATTTTACTGCGTTGTCTCTCGGAAAGCAAAGCTAAGCAAACACTTCGTAAAGCTCATGATGGAGTTTGTGGTGTACATCAACCAGGTCCAAAGTTACATGACCGTATTCGAAGAATGGGTTATTATTGGCCTTCTATGATAGCAGACGTTGTAGATTACGCCAGACGGTGTAAAGCATGTCAGATTCATGCTAATTTTATTCATCAACCTTCTGAATTTCTACATCCTACGACAGCTTCTTGGCCTTTCGAAGCTTGGGGTATGAATATTATTGGTCCGATTTTCCTCTTCTGTCAAAGGGCATCGGTTTATCCTTGCTATAACTGATTATTTTTCTAAATAGGCAGAAAAAGTTCCTCTTGTTGAAGTAAAAACGTCTAATGTGGTTAACTTCATCAACAATCTTGTCATTTATCATTTTGGGATTCCCCGAAGGATAATCCATGATAATGGACCACAATTTGCCAGTCAGGTATTTTATCGATTTTGTGACAAGAATCGAATCCAGAACTTATCTTCTACAGCTTACAATCCAGCTGCTATTGGTTTAGCATAAGCTTTCAACAAAACAATTATTAAACTTCTCAAAAAATTTGTTTCTTCTAACAAACGTGATTGGAACGAGAAACTTGGAGAATATTTATGGGCTTATCGAACAACAGTCAGAACTCCAACTGGTTTTACACCATTTTTATTGGTTTACGGATGTGAAGTTGTTCTTCACTAGAGATCCAGATACCATCTCTTAGAATAGCCATTGCTAATGAGCTAACTACGGAGAATAATGATCGCTTAAGACTCCAGAAACTTGAAGGTTTGGATGAGAAGCGTCTTCAAGCACAGCAGCACATTGAGTTGTATCAAGCCCGCATATCTCGAGCTTTCAATCGTAAAGTTAAAGAAAGGGTATTTAAAGTAGGAGAGCTAGTTCTAGCTGTCCGAAGACCTATGGTTATGACTCACAAGAGTAAAGGCAAGTTCCAAGCTAAATAGGAAGGTCCTTATGTAGTCGAAACCGTATTCTCTAATGGTGCTTATTGTTATCTAAACCTAATGGAGATTTGCTTATGATGCTGATCAATGGTAAATTCTTGAAGAAATATTACGTTTGAATTTCTTCTTCATTCCCCAGCTGCCAAGGTTTGGTTAAGCTGATTATTTATTCCTCCAAAAGAGAATTTTGAATCTTCCCAGCTGATTTTAATTAGAAAAATTATTATCTATCATGTCCATATTACCTCTGAATAGATATTAATCTACTTCTTTGAAGTCATTGCAATCTATCATGTCCATATTACCTCTGAATAGATATTAATCTACTTTTTTGAGTCATTGCAATCTATCATGTTCATATTACCTCTGATAGTATTGTACACTCTAAAAAGAAAAAGATTTATTATCTATCATGTCCACATTACCTATGGATAGATATAATATGCTTTGTTGAGTTTTGAAGACTTATCATGTCCATATTACCTATGATAATTGTTTTCTAACTCATACCTATTTTATAAACATTTCATTCATTTCAAGGTTTGAAATGTTACATCAGCAAAAGGAAAGAAAATGATAGAAGATAAAGTTCTTTATTAAGTAAAAAATTTCTAAGGCGGAGCAGATAGATCTTCAATCATTTTCTAATTCTGTCAGACGTTTTTTGTGAGAGCCCAATACAGTTGTATTGCTATGGATTGTCGAGCTTTCGCAGTACAAAGATGGAAGAGTTCGGCAAAGGCAGCTATCATTTTATCTTTGGCTTATTCGAGAGTCTTGATGTTTGATTCAACACCAAAGATTCGTTATTCCAAAATGGAACTCTGCCTCAAATATTCATCTCGATCTGCCGTCATCTGGTTTTGCTCCTCCTTTAATCGAGCTAGCTCAGCCTCGACTTCACAGATTTTATCATTTTGTTGCTGGATTTTGATATTCATTGAGTCATAAGCTTCTTGGTGCTGCTCCAACAGGGGTTTATTCTCTCTCAAGAAGGCCCTTTCTACGACAACCTTATTGTTATATTCTTGAAGAGATTCTTTGAAAATAGTTTCCCGAGTTGTATATTCATTTGTGAGAGCATCATACTCAGATTGGACGAGGCTTTCAATAGTCCCATTTGACAACCTTAAATGTTCTTTGATTGGCTGTTCAAGTCCTTGGACTATCTTTTGTAAGGCTGCTGCCCTCTCAGTATCATTAAACATTACGATGTTGTCAATGGTAGTAGCAATCGCACTTTTCAAACTCTCATAACTGAGGCCTTTCTTCAAAACCATCTGATCAATGCTGCCAAAGTTTTATAAAATGTCTCAGTATGAATCTCTACCAAAAGATTCATATCAGCATTAGAGCTTGGTGTATCAGCAATATCTGCCAACCTCTTCTCCCGAAAACCAGAGACAGATGCTGTCGTCGCTGTAGTAGCAATCTGAGTTAATGCTATATCTGTCATCGTTACCATGGCCAGTTGATTCCCAGGGTTTTTTGGGACTATATCTTCAGCAACCTTTTCTACTGCTTTCGGAGCTTGAGTTTCTGTGGCAGGAGATGGTATTACAGAGGTGCTGCCTTCTATGTTCGATTCGGACTCAAATACTACTGTCTCAAGAGCCTGGTCCGAATTAGCAGCAGTAATTAATGGTGTTGCTGCTACATTTACGATCTCAGTAATCGGTTCTTTGGTAGCAACCGATTCTCTGAGCACTGCTGGCTCTTCTTCTGTAATCGACTCTTCATCTCTTTCCTGGGCAATAGAAGACAATTCTTGGCGTGTCTCTCATGCAGACTCTATGGTATCTCCACAGATGGAGAACCTTCCTCAGAAAGAGAGTCCTTTTTTGAAGAAGAACTTCCTTCTTCAGATTCTATTACCTCTTCAGGAATAGACTTTTGAGGAGGAGGAGCAACGGGTTTTGCTACAGCGACGATCCCTACAAAGATTAAATAAGATAGTCAATATACAAAATTATAATACATATTTTTATATAAGTTTTGTGTAATTTATCTTTACCTGGAGTAGGTGCAGGACACGATAAGAGTGCGTCATAATCTAAGTCCCAATCATCATCATCTAATTCGAGACCTAGTTCATCCGAGGGGATAGGTTCCGGATTACTAGCAGGAGTTGTGGCTGTGTCTTCGACAGCTTTTGCCTTTTGTGGCGAAGTTAAGTGCAATGAGGTGCTAAGCCGTCCTGGAGATAGGACTCCTGTAATTTCTGTCATTGCTGCCGACTGAGGTACTGAAGATCCTGCTCCAGGTTGAGATGATGAAGATATAATGTTTTGAGTCTCTTCGGCAGAATTTTTACTTTCTGGGATAGAGACTCTCTGCTTGGAAGGCCCTTTAATAACAACCTTCTTCTTCTTCTCCCGGTGAGCAACAGTTGTATCCAATTTCCGCTTCTGGGTGGCAGAAATGGTAATTGCTCCTGCAGCTGTCTCCCCAACTCCCATAGGGATCGTTTCCAGATATTCGTCTGGAACATCATCATAAGGTATATCCGAAGGAACAATAACTGGTTCTTCGGCGTCTCCTTCTTTTTTCCCATCGAAGACTTCCTTTCATATTGTAATCTTTTGCGAAAGAACGAATGGAGACATAAAAATGTGCATACGAATGAAGCATTCGTAGCTCAGTTATGCTTGAGGTGGTTGACACATGGAATTTGGCACCGGTGCATCCAGCGCTGAAATATCGCCATGCCCTCGCTCGATCAACTATTTTTCCATAATAGTTGAAACTAGTGGAGGGATTACCAACGTAAAGCTGGTCATACCTGAACTGACGAGCAAACCGACTGGGTAGATACGGTTCGAAGATGCAGTTGTCTTCAGTTCTATACATCAGATGTGAGGGTCTGATGCATATTAGCCAATTAAAGACTGGCAGGTATCTTAGTTCTATCTCGACCTACGTCTTCAAATTGCACACCAAAATAGTCGGCTGGAACTGGTGGTCGTGTGCAAAAAAAATTCCACCCATAAGAGAAGTTCAGTGCTGCCCGTGTATCTGTCACTGAAGTTGCCTTCCAGGTGGCTTTACTAAACTTCTGGAGGAATACCTCCGCATCATTTTCAGGGCTGGTGGTAATAAGCTGCAATTGTGATACAGTAGCTAGCCCATCAAATAAGTATAGGGCATCTCCACCCTATGGAAATCGCGACGGTAGGGGGCATTATTGATCATTTCTTCACCAAAAGCTCGCAAACCCGCGTTCATCCGGCACACCATTGCCGGTAATAGGCTGAGTTTAGCCTTGAATACTAAACGTACTGCTGGCCATAGTACGTTTCGGTGAATTCTGTCAATTGAACCGGTCCCTGGTATGACCCACCTTCGCAACCACAACGAAAGAAAGCCCGCCAGCAGGGCTTCCTTTGAGAGCTTTTGACTGCCATGTCTTAAAAAGCTCAATGTCTCAGTCCCCGCAGGGAATTCTCCAGCTTTGGTGGTTAAATACTTGTCCTGGACTTATATGTGATCATCCAAGTATTTATCAAGTCGGCAGGAATTATTGAGCAAGGATTAATGGTTTGAGCCTTGCTGTCTTGGAATCTCTCTTTATTTTCCTTGGACACTCTATTCTTATGATAGAATAGATATGTTGTCCATTTATTGATATATGCCAAATTCGATCCACTTTCATACATAGTGGTGCAGATCAAATAATGACACATTAGCTCTTGGTATACCTTGACTAAGCAAAGGTTTTTCTTACTAATTTCTACTAGTTCCCGGTTGGAGGGAACATACTCCTCATATGGAACTTCTTCCATTGGTAGCTTGGAGATAAATTGCATCTCATGGAGTGCAAAACCTATTTCGCCTACTGGGGTCGCAAAGGTTATTGTCGAGCTGATATATAACTCCATCAGGGCTAAGAACAGGTTATTGTTTATGGGTATGCCTTGACTTGTGGAGGCTATCGCTTCTAACAATCCGATGGCTTGTAGTTCTGCTTCGAAGTTCTTTATGATCCAAGAGCTAAGTTGAACCCAATTTTTATTGTGAGGGGTCATCCACCCTGGAAGCCTAGGGTTGACTTAGGGATATAATATTGAAGCATTCATAAACCTGTTAATGAACATCGGTATCTGTACTGGCAGGATCAGAGACGAGCCCTCACTTGGTGTGAATCCAGGTAATAAGCCTGAGAAAGGAGTGACACTACCACTGGGAGTACTCGAATGATAGCCCATTTGGTTTTCATCCCTCTTGAATATAATTCTTCCCGGTCTTCCATGATTGTTGGGAGTCAGATTCCAGATCATCTGCCTCGGATGAGTGGCGTGAACAAAAGAAGAAAGGGGATAATCCCTTAGCATTGTTGGGAGATACATTGCCCTTTCCCCAAACTTGAACACCCAGACTCCTTCTTGGGGTTTGTCTGAGATTTGAAATCAATTGCGTCCCCAAACATGAATGCGGGTTTCAAGTATTGCTGGCCATCCAATGACGTCAGTAATTCTCCTTTCATCAGAGACAGCAACATTCGGTCTCCCTGAGCAGCTATCAACTGATGTCTTTCCTTGGGATACTGCTTGTCGGTTTAAGAAAACTCGACATGGGATAAATTTTCCAGATAATTTGATCCCAAAATACCAGTTGGTGAGCCAAACACCTTAGAGAGAGGATGGATCCCCAAGTCCACTGCAAAAGAAGTTCAACAAGAAAATCAAGTTAGTACAACTCCAAGTATGAACTCTACGCAAACTCAAGCTCTACGCAAATGACTATACATGAGTTAAATTTTGAAGTTATTACGCGTAAAATGTTCTCTGTTTTAAAGAAAATTTGTTTTATGCATTTCTCCAAAAATGTTTTACGCAGTCCAAGACTGAAAGTTTTTTACGCGTACTTTTTTTGTTCAAAAGAGTAAAGTTTTACGTGTGAAAAATACATAGTCTTTTGACTTGCGTATTTTCAGTTTTACGCTCGCACGTATAATGTGAGCGTATTTTTGGTTTTACGAATCTGTTTAAAAGAGTAAAGTTTTACGTGTGAAAAACACAGTCTTTTGACTTGCGTATTTTCAGTTTTACGCTCGCATGTATAACGTGGGCGTATTTTCAGTTTTACGCTCGTACATATAACGTGGGCGTATTTTTCAAGTTTCACGCTAGCACGTATAACGTGGGCGTATTTTCCAAGTTTCACGCTCGCACGTATAACGTGGACATATTTTCAAGTTCTACGCTGGCACGTATAACGTGAGCGTATTTTTGGTTTCGAGATCTACGCTGGCACGTATAATGTGAGCGTGTTTTTTTCAGTTTCAACTTTTACGCTGGCACGAATAAACGTGAGCGTATGATTTAGGGTTGCTCTTGGGTCATCTTCTCTAACAAAATTTATGGTTGAAATAGATAGGGTTTCTACCTATCATGGCCGGAGCCACGTTTGGGTTGGTCTTTGGGGTCTCTTCGATGTTCTTCTCCAGTGATGCTGCGACAGCGTGAAGTTCCTCCGATGATCTAGCTGTCGACGAAGTGGCAAGCTTCTTGTCCTTAGCTGAGGCGGCGACCTTGCTCTTGGGTGCCATTTGCTTGAAGTGATTTTGAAGATAAGTAAAGAAGAGATTGAGAAATAAAAGAGATGAGTAAAGTTCTCTCTCTTCCAACAGAGTCCTATTTATAGAAAACTCAAAGTTGATTCAAATTCTCGAAGTGACTGTTGGGTATCTGTAATTTTACGCTGATGACTGTTGGATATCCCAGACTTTACGCTTCTGTTCAAAGTATTTCAAATATTAGAAAATTTGAAAACTTTGAAGGGGGTCTTGTAGAAGCGTAAATAAATTTCGTAGACCAAGTCAAAGAAGTTGAGACCTTTACGCAAAGACAGTTCCAGACTCTACAGGAAGCCCATTTCAGGCTTTACGCAAAAGTCAAACTGAGTCAAACTCAAGCTCTACGTAAGGGTTAAATTCAGACTTTACGCGAAGACAGTTTCACTCTCTACGCGAAGAATGAGCTGTCCATGCTGTATTAAATGCATGAAGATACTGTTCTGACAGATTGATTCTCTGACAAATAGTTGTACAGAAGCCAAGAAGATTGTTGTTTAGTATACCAACGAGCTGCTTTATGCTCGAGGAACAGCCTCCTCTTTACGCATAGGAGTTATTTGAGCTTTTACGCTCAAGGCTATCTCAGCCACTCTTTTTGTGCGTAGAGTTTATTTAAGCCTTTACGCTCAAGGCTATTTTTAGCCGCTTTATGCAGGAAGCTTACTTTGAGCTATTTTACGCTCAGACATACCCAAACGGCATCATTTACCCACAGTCTATCCTGATTGTGTAGGAACGTGGTTTTCTGATGTGGCCTTCATGCCACACTTCTCGAAGAACGTGTGTACGTGTTCTTCCTATTTTTTGGATTATGGGATACGTGTCAACATGCGTAGAGGCTAATTTTTGTACATGGTGACAGTTATTCTACCAGCCTGCGTAGAGATCCAATATTGGTGCTTTTTACGCACAAAAGTCAAGACTATATAAAGACTTCTTTTTTAAAGAAGAAGGGACTAGATTTTTGAGACCAGATATCTTGAGAGAATTCATACTTTCAGAACAAAGTAATTTTCCAGAGCATTTCTCTTCAAACTTTTCCTCAAGAACAGAGTGAAACAAAGTAAGAAAGCATTCGACCGTGCCATTAGTGCTAATTGTGTCGATACCTTTCTGGTGACTTAGTTCTTCCAGTTGTTCATCTCAAGCAGTTTCTTCATCATCATCGTGTGGTCCACGGAACAAAGTGATCGCTCTCAGATCAGACTTCCATAACAATACTCTCCAGAATTTACTTGTACTTTTGTACATTTTTTCTCGTTTTCTTTCAAAAACCTTAAGGGCATTTTGTTAAGTGAAACTTGAAGCATTTTGTCATCTTTTGCTGACATGGCCATACCCTATAAGTAGGGTCTGTTAGGAGAGGGAAAAGCTTTCTGTCTTTATTTTCTTCTTACAGAAGCTTTTTATCAGATTCTTCTTCCTCTTTCAAACCCTAACTTTTTCCTCCATGGCCCCCAAGAAGTCAAGAACCCCAAAAGCCCATGCGACTAGCTCCAAGAAGACCGATAGGGGCAGTGGCTAGCCCCAGATCGGCTGCAGTGAGTGCGAGACAGACTAGAGCGTCATCGGCGAGGCAAGTTGGAGAGGCCACAACGAGCACTCGACATGCCAAAGGGAAGCAGTTGGCTTCTGAAGTCGTCGTCGCTGAGCGAGCTCCTATCGTAGGAGTCTCAGTGCACGGAGACGTGTGGCCACCCATTGCTAGTAGGTGTCTGACTGTCATTGATTTTTTGGTTTGCTGATGCATATGAGCGTCGACTCTTAGGAGTGTCGTCTTGAAGATATGCTGATGCTTTTTCTTGCTGATGCACATGGGCGCTATTCTTCGGAGTGGTGTTCTGAAGATGTGCTGAAGCTTTATTAACTGATACGTATAGTTGTTACTTTTTACAAAGTAACGACTATCAATGTGCTGAAGTTTCTCGTAGACGTGCAGCCATTCTTCCTGCGTAGTTCTTTCTACAAAGTACCTGAGCGGATGTTTGTTGGCTGACGCGTGATGCACTTTGATAGTGCCTGTACGAATGTTCGCGTAGTGACAGTGCGGATGCTTTCTTATCCTGGCACAATGCTTTTGTCCTCTGTTTCTGCAGAAAATATTTTGTGTCTCTCTGACACATTTTGTTTATGTATAGTTCCTGTGTCTGGGTCTCTTTTCGGGAATATCCTTTTGAACGTGGCGGTCTCTTCCTCGGGCATAAATATTGACGAGGCACTCACCAGGCAGCTGATTGCCCAAGGTCAACCAAAAGGGCGACTAGCCATGATACGGGTTCAATAGCTCATATACTTCTGTCGTATGATGGATCGAGACAAGTTGTCTCTCCCTTCTGATCCCGTTAAGATGCTGAAGCCTTCGTTTCTCTTTGACGATCATATGGTCTTGGAACATACCAGGTTTCTAAAGATAAACGAAAGCTGGTACTTTGAGAATGATGGTCTCTTTTTGTACGTTCCGTCGATCAATCGACACATCCCGTTCTCAGTTTTCTTCTGTTTGGTCCAGAAGCGTCTTGTGAAATAGGATCTGACCCCGAAATGAGGGAGTTTAATGACTGGCCATATCCAAGTGCAAGGGTACTCTAATCAGAGGGATTCTTTTAAGAGTGCTCCTGATGGTCCATCATGTACGCTGCGGGTGTTACTCCCTGGTTGTCTGCTCATTAACTTTACAACAGAAATGCATCCGTTCTGAGCCTCTCTTTTTGCTAACAAGCTTTTGACCACATGCTATACATATCCGAAGGATATCTTCCGAGTCGAATGTTGGATTTATCCTAAGGTGGAATGGTGTGAACTAACCCAATAGGTGGTGGACAGGTTCAAGAAAGACTTGCTAGGTACTGGCCTGCGTTGTGCCATCAAGGCTACCGAGCTTGGTATATAGATCAATCAGCCTCTATTCATGGATTTTTTGGAACTATTTTAATCACCACTGTAACGCCCCAGTCCCAAAATACATAGGACCGAGTACGCGAACATGCCAGCTGCACATATACGAAGAATATCCAATATATGGAATCCTCGTATACGTACTTAAGCTGTAAGTTACAATACATGATAAGCCAAAATATAATAACTATATCTCATCCACAGCTCAACACAAAATGAATAAATAAGTCTCAATGATAATAAAGAAGTCAAGAGATAGCCGGGTGGTCATTTCCACTCCAAACAACTAGGAAAAATAGTCTCAACTAAATGGAGTCCAACCTCCTCAAAAATAGAACAACGAAGATAAAGATATCCACTACATAGTCTCAGATAATAAAGAGGGAACTAAGTATCCACGGGAGATGCCTCATCATCGACGTAAGAAGGATCCGAAGCTGCTCCGTACTCCTGGGGATAGTCCTGCTCGTCTAATCCTGGGGAGATCACCAGGTCCTCAGAGGGACGTAACAAGATACAAAAAACATGCCAAAATAATTTAATATTAAAATATGCCACTATGATACAACAGGTTTTCCTAACCATCTATTTGATATGCACTTTTGAGGACAATGTTCTACGCAGGGGCTGTAAGGATTCACGCAAGTAATAAAGAGTGGCCGTCAAGTAGCGCTCATCCGAGATACTATCGGCCCTTGTATGTGTGTAAAAAGTAAATATAGCCCCTACGCTAGTAACTGTCCCCTCCCCCCGATGCTCCTGTCCAAGATGTATCCACAGCCTGACCAGTTGGCAACTGCTATGGCTTCTAACTCGACTCACTAATAGCAGTTGCTTCCTATCCGTCGTACGACCCATACGTATCGATGGCCAGTCAAGTACGCAGGTCCGTGTCCTATATGAACTCACTCATCTCGTGATACACATGTGTCAAGGCCATAGGAGATATGAAGATATCTCACACTCATAAGGTGGTCGTCTAACACTAGGTTGACATGCATAATAGTATATAAAAATAACGAAAACGACTAAATCTAGTCGCTCACACCCAAGTGTGACTTGGACGCATAATGTAAACTAAATGATAAATAAGAAAAAGAAATATGCAATAACAAAATATACTAAAAATAAATTAGCACAATCAAAATCTATGGTAAGGTATACTTGCCTGTGGTGCGAGGAGGGCAATCCAAATGCTGCAAGTGTCAACACAAAACTCACAATTCATAGATGACTCCGAATGCTGAAACAAACATCAAAAACGTCCACGATGAAAAAGATATACCTAGGAAATGCCTGTCCGAAAGTTAAATTCCGAAACATGGGCAAAATTATAATTTCGGGTCAAACGATGTCCACCATTGGGCCCACTTTGCACCGAAACACGTACCAGTATCTACGGTCTCTAAAGTCAGCAAACTACATGTCTACGGATTCGGTTTGAGGAGACGAACCCAAAGGTATGTTCAATTTTGGATTCCGATGAGCCGTGCACAAAATAGCCCGTTGGATCGGGTTACGGGCCCGCCAATTTTGGAGTTCCGATCAACCTTCTAAGAATCGGACCAAACTTGGCATACAGGACCATAATTTTGATTCGGGCCTATTGGCGCAAGTCTCGTCTCGATTTGACGAACGTGCACAAAATAATTGGGAAATTTAGAAAAAGGCCGATATGGCGTTCTTCGACGGATACGGGTCAAATTCGTCGCGCACACGCGACCAATTTGAATTCCGTCAAAGTTCACACGTCCGTGAAGTCTATACGCAACTTTCGATGCTTTTGGTTCACGACCACGTCGCCCGATTCGGCAGGGCGCACGGCGTATCGACGAAGTTTTTATGAAGTCGATTGTTTTGAAACACTGTTTTTGGTTATTTTAGAAAATGAATTACTTAACCTATATCGGATGAAAACAGGAATACAAGAAGGGATTTGGAGAGGGTTATGTGGTCTGTATCTGTGAAGTGGTGGTTCGAAAAATCATTGAGAAATTGAGGAGATATGAATTTCAATATTAGGGTACCTGGGAACGGCAAACAGAGTATCCTCTGTTTTCTGGCGTTCGGCTAGCCTTCTCCTCGACGGTGTGGCCATCGACGGCGGCGTTCAGGCGGCCAGGAAGGGGCGTGGGAACGTCGGGGTGGCTCCTGAGTTCTTGTGCGAGGTCAGGGTAGAGTTTAGATGTAGATTTTTTTTTAAAATAACCCTACTCGGCTGCTAGGTATTATACTAGGGTTTAAATCCTTATTTAGGATCGAATCCGATTCGGTTTTGGTTTGGATAAGGGTTAATGTCGTGGAGAATCTCCTTAGGAATATAGGAGAATTTTTTTGAAATTTTATGGTGAAGACTTGATTGAAATCAAATCTTCCAATTTTTTTATTTTTCTTTTCTCTCGGCTGAGAGATTACAGGGGCTCGGGTTCTATGTGGCACTGTAGCAATGCTACAGTGTCGGTTTTAATATATATATATATATATATATATATATATATATATATATATATATATATATATATATATATATATATATATATATATATAGAGGCAAACATATACCTATGTCTTCTAGGCTTACAAGGCAAATAATAACTTTAGATAATTTAAAAAAATAATTAAAATACCTAAATCCCAATTTATAAAGTAGACTATATTTAGTAATATAATGTACAAACATACACACCAATATTTAATATATACAGACCTTAATTACAACTAAGAATTAAAATAAGTATAAGATAGTAAATTTGTAAAAATAATTTCTGCATAAGGTATGGGGGTTTACATCCTACCCAACTTAAAGAAAATTTTGTCCTCGAAATTAAACCAAGGTAGGGGGGTCAAATGCAATGCAATTTTTTTGAAAGGATCTATTCATGCAAGCCGTACCTTGGTCTTCGAACAAATACGGGTAGCAGCTCTTAATATCGTCCTCGCGCTCCCAAGTAGACTCCCCTGCGAGTGATGCTTCCATGCCACGCGAACCAATGGTATAGATTGATTCCGCAACACCTTCACTCGGCGATCGAGGATACCTACTGGTTGCTCTTCGTACGACAAACTCGGTCCAACGGTGATCTCGGAGTGATCAAGCACATGATTGCAGTCTGCCACGTACCTCCTCAGTTGAGACACGTAGAACACGTCATGTACTCCCTCTAGCGATGGTGGCAAGGCCAATCTATAAGCGACTTCTCCCACACGTACCAAAATATTAAAAGGACCAATGTATCTTGGACTCAACTTGCCACGTCCTCCGAATCGAATCGTGCCTCTAGTGGAGGATATCTTCAAGAAAACATGGTCGCCTTCCTTGAATTCTAAAGGTTGACGACGATTATCTGCCCACTGCTTCTGTACATCCTGCGCTGCTCGCAGGTGGTCTTGTATCTTCTTTACCTTCTCCACTGTGCTCAAAACCAGCTCGGGACCCAATATCAGTCACTCTCCAATGTCGCTCTAATAGACAGGAGATCGATACTTCCTACCATACAATGCTACAAACGGAGCCATCTGAATGCTCGCTTGATAGCTATTGTTGTAAGAAAACTCCACAAGATGAAGGTGGTCCTCCCATGATCTGCCAAAGTCAAGCATACATGCTCTCAACATATCCTCTAGCGTCTGAATTGTATGCTCTGACTGGCCGTCTATCTGCGGATGGTACGACGTGCTAAATTTCAAATGCGTACCCAAACTGTCCTGCATACTCTTCCAAAAATGCGAGGTAAACCTCGAGTTATGATCCGACACGATGCTAACTGGTACACCGTGTAGCTTTACTATTTGCTTCATATACATCTCCGCCAAAACTTCCCTAGACTGCCCCACTCTAAAAGGTAAGAAGTGGGCCAATTTGGTAAGTCTATCAACAATTGCCCATACCACATCTCGTCCACTAGGACTCCGAGGAAATCCTGTGATGAAGTCCATCGTAATGTGCTCCCACTTCCACTCGGGAATGGATAGCGGCTACAATAATCCGGCCGTCCTCTGGTGCTCGGCCTTCACTTGCTGGCACACCAAACACTTGGCCACGAAATAAGCTATCTCTCGCTTCATTCCGTGCCACAAATAATACTGTCGCAAGTCTCGGTACATCTTAGTTCCTCCGGGATGAATAGAGTAAGTCGAACTGTGTGCTTCTGCCATCAACTCCTGCCGTAACTTTCCATTAGGAACATAATTACGATCACCACATCGTAATGTCCTATCGGGATGAATCCTCAATCCCGTCCATTCTCCTGCCTCGATCTTCTCTCGAAGTCGTCGAAATCTAGCATTTGCAGGTAATGCCGCCTTGATCCGATCTACCAGTAACGATTGCACTTGGAGGTTGGCTAACAGGCCATCTTCTCCAGGCAATACTACCTCAATACCAAGCTGCTGCAAGTCTCTGATCAACTCCTTATGCGTAGTCAAGAAGTATGCCATGGGCTTACGGCTCAATGCGTCTACCACAACATTAGCCTTGCCCGGATGATAATGTAGCTCAATCTCGTAATCTTTCATCAACTCCAACCAACGTCGCGTCGCATATTCAACTCCTTCTATGTGAACACGTACTTGAGGCTCTTATGATCAGTGTAGATATCAACCATTTCGCCATATAAGTAGTATCTCCATAGCTTCAAAGCAAAGATAACCGTGGCGAGCTCTAGATCGTGGGTTGGATAATTCTTCTCGTGCACCCTCAACTATCTTGATGCATACGCTACTACATGACCATGCTACATCAATACGCATCCTAATCCTTTTCCGGATGCATCGCTGTAAATCACAAAACCTCCTGGACCCGATGGTGGTGTCAAGATAGGTGCAGTAGTCAAGCGCTTCTTCAACTCGTCAAAAATGGCTTAACACTCATCTGTCTATACAAACTCCTGATCCTTGTAAGTGAGTCGAGTAATAGGCCCCGCTATACGAGAGAAATCTTCTACGAACCTTCGATAATAACCCACAAGTCCAAGAAAACTTCTTACCTCGGAAGCTGATCTGGGAGCAGGCCATGACTTGACTGCTGTGATCTTTTCTGGATCCACCGATATGCCGTCTCCAGTAATAATGTGTCCAAGAAAAAAAACCTCCTTGAAAAAGAAATCATACTTGCTAAGTTTCATAAAAAGTTGCTCCTCTCTCAAAATTCCCAAAACTGTCTGTAGATGCTGCTCATGCTCCTCTTGGCTCTTCGAGTATATCAAGATATCATCTATAAAGATGACCATAAATTTGTCCAAGTACTGATGAAAGATCTTGTTCATTAAGTTCATGGAGACCGCGAGAGCGTTGGTCAACCCGAATGGCATGACCAAGAACTCGTAGTGTCCATATCTCGATCGAAACGCGGTCTTCGGAATGTCTTCTTTCTGAACCTTCAGCTGGTGATAGCCCGATCATAAGTCAATCTTGGAGAATACTTTTGCTCCACTTAGTTGGTCCAATAGATCGTCTATGCATGACAAAGGGTACTTATTCTTTACTGTTACTGCATTCAAGGCTCTGTAGTCGATGCACATACGCACCGTCCCGTCTTTCTTAGGCACAAAAAGAATGGGTACTGCCCATGGTGATGCACTGGCACGAATAAAGCCTTTCTCCAATAAGTCGTCAATCTGCGTCTTCATATCTACCAACTCCTTGGGTGCTAGTTGATATACTCGAGATGAAATAGGCTCGGCTCCGAGAATAAGCTCAATAGAAAACCCAATGTCCCGGTCAGGGTACAGTCCTGGTAATTCCTCGGGGAACACATCCTCGAACTCAGCGATAACAGGGTGCTGAGCGGTGTCCTGCAACATCATGTGAGTCCCAAATACAGGTGCATTGCTCCCCAAGGCTTCCTCTTTGGTGAACTCGAACTCTGTATCACTCGAGGGTCTAAAGACGATACTGCCCCTATGGCAGTCAATCAGAGCGAAATGCTGGCTTAACCAGTCTATTCCGAGAACCACATCGAACTTTGGTGTAGGAAATACAAGAAGTTGTGCTTTCATCTCTCTACCACTTATCACTACAGAACAATCTCTACAAACACCACTAACAGGTAGAACTCCTCCTTCCGTAAGGATTCTAATGTTTTTAGATAAAAAGGACATGGGTATACTGTGTCTAGTGGCAAAGCTAGTGGCTATGAATGAATGGGTGGCTCCAGTGTCAAATAATGTGATGGCAGGAAATGATGCAACTAAAACCATACCTGCTATGACGTCCATATCTGGTTCGGCCTCCTCGCCAGCTAGTGCAAAAGCCTTCCCCACTCTCTGATTACTCGTCTGTGCTCTAGCCTGCTGGAATTGGGTTGCCTGAGTAGGTAAGGGTGGTCGGGTGCTCCTGGTCTTGTAATAGCTAGCCTTTTTTGCTGATTATGTGGAGTGATCATCTGAAATGAGCAATCCTTAGCCTGGTATTGATTCGATCCGTAAATCAAACAATGCCCCAACCGTCGTCTATAATCTCTCAAAATATGACCAACTTTTCCACAGTAATGGCAAGTGGCCTTCTCCTGTGTCTGGTATGGCCCTGTCCTCTGCTGATGCTGATGTGTGGGAGGACGTCTCACTTGCCCTCCGGTAGTAGTCTTAGATGCTTCCATAGTCTATGTAGCTCGTCGGTTTGCCTTCTTGCCTATGGCCTCCTGAGTTCTAGCCTCCGCCATAACAGCTGCTTGAGAAACCCTTGACTCGGAGCTGGTGTACCTCTGTAACTCTATACTCAAGCCTCTATGAAATCTTTTAGCTTTTTCCAGCTCTGTCGTGACCAACCCCGGTGCAAAACGACTCAGTCTACTAAACTCGGCGTCGTACCCATCAACTGTCATATTTTCTTGCTCCAAGTGTAGAAACTGGTCATACAGTACATCCTTGGCAGTGTCGGAGAAAAACTTCTTATTGAACAGTCTTTTGAATTCCTCCCACGTATGATCAACTCCTAGCCGTCTCTCCTCGGCAACCCACCAATCATAAGCATTTTCTTCCAACTTCACTGCCATCATCCATAGATCTGCATATAACTCTAAAGCCTTCAGGAGATTTTCTATCTTAACCAACCAATTGGTGATCCTGATGACGTCTTCAGTGTCCTTGAAGTGTGGAGGATTCATGTTGCGGAACCCTTCGATAGTACCTATAGAGGCTTGGGGTGCTCGGGTCAGTGCTGTCCCCAAACTCCTCCTCATAGCCTCACTCTGCTGCATCTGGGCCTGTACTAAGCTCTGGAGGATCTGATTTGTAGTAGTCCTACCAGCCTGAGGCATGGGCTATGGTGGGGGCATATATGGCACCTGGGGCATGATCTGTGGGATACCCTGTAGCCCGTACTTTAGAGGATATGGAAAGAGATACTGTGGGGGGTATGAGGGAGGATACTGAGAGGGATTCTGTGGAGGATACTGAGGTGGATATGGTGGTGGGTATTGTGATGGATATGGTAGGGGCTGCTGGGGTGGATAGATGGGGGATACTGTGGAGGCTATTGTGGTGGATATGATGATGGTGGACATGGAGGTGGAATCTGTGGTAGGAACTGAGGTGGATAGGATGGCGGAGGCGGTAGGTACTCCTCTTGAGTTACAGGGTTTTTGGGGTCTGTCTGACCCACTTGAGGTGCCGGGGCTTACGGCTGAGTAGTGGGTGGTGTCATTACAGGCTGTAGTCCGGATGGTACTGGAGTGGTAGAGGACATGGGTGGCTGACCTACTGGTCCTTCTTGAGCAGTGGTGTTTCTATCAGTAATGGAGAGGGGAGTAGCGCGTCCACTATAAAGATTCATCCTATATTGGCACGAAGAATTGAGTTTGGTTAGAACGAAGTCAAACTGGATGTAATCAAGCAGTCAAACGAGAAATTTAGAAGAGGTCAAGGAAGGTATTAATAATTGGATGAGACTTTGTATCCTATTCCTATATGCAGGCTTGTTGGGCACAGTCATGTAACCCAATAATATTAAATAGGACTGACCTGCATGGGCCACCACAAAAATATGTAACGTCCCAGTACCAAAATACATAAGACCGAGTACGCGAACATGCCAGTTGCACATATATGAAGAATACTCCAATATATGGAATCCTCGTATACGTACATAAGCTGTAAGTAACAATACATGATAAGCCATAATATAATAACTATATCTCATCCACAGCTCAACACAAAATGAATAAATAAGTCTCAATGATAATAAAAGAAGTCAAGATATAGTCGGGTGGTTATTCCCACTCCAAACAGCTATAAAAAATAGTCTCAACTAAATGGAGTCCGACCTCCTCAAAAATAGAACAATGAAGATAAAGATGTCCACTACATAGTCTCAGATAATAAAGAGGGAACTAAGTATCTGCGGGAGATGCCTCATCATCGATGTAAGAAGGATCCGAAGCTGCTCCATACTCCTGGGGATAGTCCTGCTCGTCTAATCCTGGAGAGATCATTAGGTCCTCAGAGGGACATAACAAGATACAGAAAACATGCCAAAATAACTGAATGTGAAAATATGCCACTATGATACTACAGGTTTTCCTAACCATCTATGTGATATGCACTTTTTAGGACAACGTTCTATGCAGGGGCTGTAAGGATTCACGCAAGTAATAAAGAGTGGCCGTCAAGTAGCGCTCATCCGAGACACTATCGGCCCATGTATGTGTAATGTAGCCCCTATGCTAATAGCTGTCCCCTCCCCCCGATGCTCCTGTCTAAGATGTATCCACAGCCTGACCAGTTGGCAACTGCTTTGGCTTCTAACTCGACTCACTAATAGCAGTTGCTTTCTATCCGTCGCACGACCCATACGTATCGATGGCCAGTCAAGTACGCAGGTCTGTGTCATATATGAACTCACTCATCTCGTGATACACACGTGTCAAGGCCATAGGAGATATGAAGATATCTCACACTCATAAGGTGGTCGTCTAACACTAGGTTGACATGCATAATAGTATATAAAAATAACAAAAACGACTAAATCTAGTCGCTCTCACCCAAGTGTGACTTGGATGCACAATGTAGACTAAATGACAAATAAGAAAAAGAAATATGCAATAACAAAATATACTGAAAATAAATAAGCACAATCAGAATCTATGGTAAGGTATACTTGCCTGTGGTGCGAGGAGGGCAATCCAAATGCTGCAAGTGTCAACACAAAACGCACAATTCACAAATGACTCCGAATGCTGAAACAAACATCAAAAATGTCCACGGTAAAAAAATATACCTAGGAAACGCCTGTCCGAAAGTTAAATTCCGGAACATGAGCGAAATCATAATTTCGGGTCAAAACGATGTCCACCGTTGGGCCCGCTTTACACCGAAACACGCACCAGTATCAGCAGTCTCTAAAGTCGACAAACTACATGTCTACGAATTTGGTTTGAGGAGACGAACCCAATGGAAGTCCAATTTTAGATTCCGATGAGCCGTGCACGAAATCGCCCATTGAATCGGGTCGCGGACCCGCCAATTTTGGCGTTCCGATCAACCTTCTCAGAATCGAACCAAACTTGGCATACAGGACCAAAATTTTGATTCGGACCTGTTGGCGCAAGTCTCGTCTCGATTTGACGAATGTGTAAAAAATAATTGGGACATTTAGAAACAGGCCGATACGACGTTCTTCGACGGATACGGGTCAAATTCGTCGCGCACACGCGACCAATTTGAATTCCGTCAAAGTTCACACGTCCGTGAAGTCTATACGCACCTTTCGATGCTTTCGGTTCACGACCACATCACCCGGTTCGACGGCGCGCACGACGTATCGGCAAAGTTTTTATGAAATCGATTGTTTTGAAACACTATTTTTGCTTATTTTATAAAACGAATTACTTAACCTATATAGGATAAAAATAGGAATACAAGAAGGGAGTTGGAGAGGATTATGTGGTCTGTATCTACGAAGTGGTGGTTCAAAAAATCATTGAGAAATTGAGGAGATATGAATTTTGACATTAGGGTACCTGGGAACGGCAAACAGAGTATCCTCTGTTTTCTGGCGGTCGGCTAGCCTTCTCTTCGGCGGGGAGGCCATCGACGGTGGCGCTCAGGCGGCCAGGAAGGGGCGTGGGAACGTCGGGGTGGCTTCTGAGTTCTTGTGCGAGGTCGGGGTGGAGTTTAGATGGAGAATTTTTTTGAGATAACCCTACTCGGCTGCTAGGTATTATACTAGGGTTTAAATCCTTATTTAGGATGGAATCCAATTCAGTTCTGGTTTGGATAAGGGTTTATGTCATGGAGAATCTCCTTAGGAATATAGGAGAATTTTTCTGAAATTTTATGGTGAAGATTTGATTGAAATCAATTCTTCCAATTTTTTTAATTTTTCTTTTCTCTCGGCTGAGAGATTACAGGGGCTCGGGTTCTATGTGGCACTGTAGCAATGCTACAGTGTCGATTTTAAACTTTTTTATTCATATATATATATATATATATATATATAATATATATATATAAAATATATATATATATATATATATATATATATATATATATATATATATATATATATATATAAAAATATATATATATATATATATATATATATAAAATATATATATATATATATATATATATATATATATATATATATATATATATATATATATATATATATATATATAATAAAGGCAAACATATACCTATGTCTTCTAGGCTTACAAGGCAATTAATAACTTTAGAAAATTTAAAAAAATAATTAATATACCTAAATCCCAATTTATAAAGTAGACTATATTTAGTAATATAATGTACAAACATACACACCAATATTTAATATATATAGACCTTAATTACAACTAAGAATTAAAATAAGTATAAAATAGTAAATTTGTAAAAATAATTTCTGCATAAGGTATGGGGGTTTACAACCACACTGGGACTTTCTTCACCCCTCGTGGAGAGATGGGTTTAACCCTCCATGAGATGCATGCCATTTCGAAGTTGTCGTGGGGGGACATGCCATATGAGAAATATACCCCTTGTAAGGAGGAGTTTCTTGTGCTGGAGAACAAATGTCCCGAGATGATGGCTGTGTATAAAGAATTGCTTTGCCACCACCAAGTATGCACGTGCCTGGGTTGGACGAAGGCCCCTTCATACATCAAGGCCTGGACGGATTATATCTGCACAAAGCATCCATTGATGCCGGAGCAGGTTCATTTTATTACATGTCGGGCATATACTGCTGACGAAGTGGATGATTTGATGGCCGAAGCGGGGGTCTCTGCTCCCTCCGTAGATGTCGAGGGCAAGCCCACCTCTACAGTTCACCACTATTTCTGTCAGAATCTGACTGCTTCAAGTCTGAAAGCAACTTTAGCTGCTTTTTTAATGATATGGTTTCAGAAGGTCGTGGTTCCAGGAGGTTCTGGGCTTGCGGGATGGATTAGTCAGAAACTTATTCTGCTCGCTGTGTATGAGGCTTGCCTTCAAACATTCTTTGGCTCTGCTGCCGGCTATGGTATATGACATCCTGCACGGTTTGCAGGAGTTCTCCAAGAGGATAATAGAGTGCCGCATGGGGAACGATGAGTTTCCTTGGGTTGGACTCCCTTACCACTACTTGATGGATTGGTTGGCTTTATACCGCCCTGGTTTGATAGTCCCCAGCACTCTTGAGGGTTATGAGGAGGGGGACGTGACATGTAAACCCTTGAACCCATTTATTGTTAAATTTTAGTTCCTTTTGTTTGCTCTTATAAATTTTTTTTGAATACTAAATGATATATAAGAGTGAATAGAAATACTCACTCCAAACAAATAAAAAGGAATTGTGGACTTTGTAAAACGGATTTCTCCAGGGGCCCAAATGTAAATTTCAGTTTTCAAATTTAAAGCAGTTGACCGTTTATATACACCTCTGTATTCATATTGATCCCAAATCCTTGTGATAAACCCCCAGGAGTTTCAAACCAAATCCTCCCTCAATCCAATCTTCCCTTGATTAAATCTAGAATTCTCCTTTATATATGGAAGGATCAGGCATCCCCTTTCCCCCATAAACACTAATTTCTGTCACCCCTGTCCTTCCTGGAGTTGAGGTCAACCTCTAGCATCTGTGAGGTAGGAGCATTCGAACTCCTTAAATAAGTAATCCTTCATCCCTCAAATCAAATTTCCGATTTTAGTTTGTCAATGGATTTTTGTTTCTGCTAAACAGTAGCCTAGGCATTTGTATTAATTCCTGAAAGGAAGGCATGGTTAGGGGGAGGGGGTAAACCATAGAATCAGATCCATCATGTGGGTCGAGTGATAAAGGAAACAGGTTTCAATTTGGGAAGCCTGTACCTAGAATATCTAGGTGTGCATTGTACCCTGTGCAACCTGTGGAGTATAGGAAAAACCTAGACTGATCAGAGCATCCTAGATATGATAGAGTTAGGATAGGAATATTGAGAAAGCTTTTGTTTGACTGAGTGTATGGTGGTCTGCCCCATACTGAAATAATTGGTGTGTGTCTCCAAAAGATATCTTAGCAAATAGAAGGAGGGTCCTACAGCAGTAGTGGTTTTTAAGTCCCAAAAACACCTGTTGGTGGTCACAAACCGCACAGCCACATGGACACATGAGTGTGCCAACCTCTTTTGGTAGTACCTGTGTCCACTAGATACTGCCTTATTGTAGCTCCCCTTCCCGAAATTTTAAAATATTTTTTTATTTTATTTATTTGATTTAATTTATAATTTTAGAATTTTGTAAATAATTATTTAGTTAATTATTACGGTAGATGATTTTTAATCATGATTAAATTTGGAGTACAATGTGACTAGAAATCGTGGTACGGATAGTGCAGTAGTGTGTTTTGACAAGTGTACTAGCCCGGGTAGGGAAAGCCGAGCCAAAATGATAGCATAACTAGGAAAATCCGGCTAAGTTGCGACTTGACACCCATTAAATGATTTAATTAGTTTTCTATAATTATGACTTTTAGGAGACTCAGTGAGACCGAACTAGCCCGGACTGGGCCCGCACCGAGCCCAAGCCCATGTAGTCATGCGGGACGTCCTATGACATTCATGTTGATAAATCTTGGTATGATGGTGTTGAATTCCGTTTTAATTATCTGATGAATATTTTCTAAGTATTCTAAATTAAATATTATAAATACCATTATTGGTTTATTGAATTTTGATATTATTATTATTATTATTATTTTTATTGGGAGTGTTATTTAATATTATTATTTTATATTAGTTTATTGGCTAATAAATATTATATATGTATGTATTGTATGTATATATATAATATATAATATATATATGAATATAAATATATGTGTATACGCATATATAATATATAGAGTTTATTTAGTGTGTTTATTGGTATATGTATATACATAATATATGTGTAAGTGTATGTGAATATGAATATATATTATATACGTGTATAAATAAATAAATATTAAATATAATGTATGTATATAGGTGTATTTGTGCATGTTTATATATATAAATAAATATGTAAGTGTACATGTGTAGGTATACATAAATATATTAGGATTTATTAATGTATATATACATGTTTACCACTTATATATGAGTATATATATATATATATATATATATATATATATATATATATATATATATATATATATATATATATATATATATATATATATATAAGAAATGGATAAAAAGAAAAAGAAAAAAGAAAAAGAAAAAAAAATAGGCTCAGCTGAAACTGACCCAACAGGGGGGGGCAGCCCAGCCCGAGCCCCAGCCCCGCTAACTCCTCACACCCGACCCCCCGACGCTGTATAACACGAGGAGATTACTCGAACTCTACGAAAACCCTAAACCCAACCCCTGGTGACCTTTTCCATGTCGGCGCGTGCCACCCCGACGCGGCCAGGCCACCGTCGGCCGGCGGCTGACCGAGAGGGCCGCGCGCAAACAACTCTGGAGCGCACAGCAGCAGTTACAGGTATAGATGTTTGCAATCGATTTTCTATTCACCTGTTCCATCGTTTTAGATCCCGTAAAATCCTACGCAAACTCAACATAACCCCCTATCCATCCCTTCAACTGGAATGGGTTGGTTTGCCTTAGATAAATTATAGAAATTCCTAAAACTTCGGGGAAAACCATCGAAAACAGGGTACTAGAACTATTTCTAAAACCCATTTTGGAAGGCAAGTATTTGCCGATTCCTCGACAGTTTAGATAATCTTTTTGAAGGCAATTGTTGACAACATATAGGACTTCACAACCTATTTCGCGATTTTTGTTTTCATCGAACAGACGCAAAGTTATCTATCTGCAAACATCAAGAAAAACTATGTAATTCTGTTTTAGAAAACGTAAAAAATTCTCCGATACCACGTCCGTCCCGCTATTTCGGACGACGTGATCGCGAACCGAAAGCATCGAAAGCTGCGTAACGGCTTCGTGGTCGTGTGGGCTTTAACGGAATTCAAATTGGTCGCATGTGCGCGACGAATTTGATACGTATCCGTCGAAATTCATCGTATCGTGCACTTTGTAAATTTCTCAATTACTTTGTGCACGCTCGTCGGATCGAGATGAAACTTGTGCCAACAGAACCGTATCATTTTTTTGGTCCTGCATGCCAAGTTTGGTCCGATTCTGAGACCGTTGATAAAATTACCGTTTTGCGGGCCCCACGGTCCCACTCAACGGGCGATTTTGTGCACGGCCCGCCGGAATCCAACTCTGGACATACGGTTGGGTTCGTATCGAAAAATCGAATCCGTAGACATGTAGTTTGACAACTTTAGAGACCATTGACTCTGACACGCTTTTTGGTGCAAAGCGGGTCCAACGGCGGACACCGTTTTTGCCCAAAATTACCGTTTTGCCCTGTGTCCAGAATTGGACTTAAGGACAGGCAATTCTAGCTAATTTGACTATTCTGAGAATGTGGGTACTATTTATTTTAGCATCTGGAGACTTCTGTAGGTGTTGACTGATTGTGGCTCATTGAGTGGTATGGTATTATTGGTTTCACCAGCTAAGGACCTCAGGCAAGTGTACTTTCTGATTGCTTTCCGATTCATAGTAGTCTTTTCATTTCATGTCTATACATATATCTTGCTGCTTGTTGACACGCTCGTCACACGGAGTAGTTGGAAGGGGAAATATCTTAGTAGACATGTGGACTACCCAGAACTATCCCCCGTGTCTTTCGTGAATGATAGTCGCTGCACACGACACGTGCAGTGAGCCTGATTTACCCCATAGCCGTTCACATTTCAAAACAGATATTTCACACCACCTAGATAGATGTATTTTATTAGTTTTTCCTTGTTTACTTCTCTACCGTGCTATATCATCAGTTTTCTTACTAGCTTTCATATTCCATATGCTATTTTCTTGTCTTGTTAATTCTATTATGTTTTCATTTTGTCGTCGGTTTGTGTACTTGTTCCATTCATGACTGGAAATCAACATTTTTTAGGTTTAGCCGCGATCACTCTTAGCACTGGGAAGACTTGGGTATGCTGAGGTCGACCTAGAAATAGATAACAGTTGTATCAACTTCATTAATTGTAAATCTTGTATTTTCTTTTATTATAAATCATGTAAATGTTGGAATAAATTTAGAATTATGAATGAGCAGCAAATATTATATTTTGCAATTGTGATATTTGAGCATTTATTTCTTGCGGGCTTGACAGCGTTCTACCGTCGACTCTGCGGCGTAGGCTGGCTTGGATACGTCTCGTATCCGAAAAGCGGGTGCGGGTCGTGACACTTATGAACCTTCCTTGTATCCATTAATACAGTTATGTGAGTTCCTTGCAATCCAATAGATGTTAACAATAGACCATAAATATCTGTGTATTGTACCTATCATTGTGCATATAGGTGTGACAGGGGATGTGAAGGTAGGTGTATCAGAACACCCCAGCATTACCTGGGTACAGCCTAGGCTCTTACATGCTTAGGAGGATACCCTAGGTGGTGTACAAGTCTGAAACAAGAGAAGGAGTATTACACATATTAGATTTTAAAGTGGTGAAATTGCTACAGTCCAGTCTCTTATGTTCAGATGATAGGTTTCAGTCCATTGTATGTTTTGATGATAGGTTTCAGTCCATTGTATGTTCTGATGATAGGTTTCAGTCTATTGTATGTTTAGCTGATAAGTTCCAGTCCATTGCTACTGTTCAGTCCACATTACTCTTTAGTATCAGTCCATTTTACCCAAATAAACCAGTCCATGTAGTTTACAACTTACATAAATTTTCATTCCTCACTATTGGCCTACACTATTGCATATACTCACATACCCAGTTGGTTCAATCCTTCCCCATATGTTGTCCAGTCCTAGAATGGACTGTGCAGTTCCTTACTGCTGCATGTGACAGACCTTCTTACTTGATATGTGTTCACTTCACATATTAATAGTTCAAGTCCTAAATCCTAGGTTCAGTCCATATTGAATGATTTAGTCCACTCTATCAATGTCGAGTCCCTATCCATGCATTGTCCTGCATTTACTTTATTTGTTGTCCCAAAACTTCCAGTATCAGTCGACTGATACTCCTAGAGTATCAGACCACATCTAGTTGTTCAATCATATATTATTATCCAGCATTATTGTAGTATCAAAAGGAGGAAGGGGGTGCCTTAGCCAATTGGTCAGGTCTTTGATCAGGATACTACATGGGAAGGTGTGTTCTGTTTCACCTATAGAAAAGAATCATCATGAAAAGGGAAAAACCTATTGTGTAGTAGAGTATATATGGTACTACCTATATCTTCCCATGCGAGAAGGGTTCCTACCAGGCTGAGAGGGCAGTGTCCTTACTGCAAATGGAAAAAATAGGAAGCTATGACATTAGTCTGCAAATAATAGAAATTTATACAGGGTATGGGTGTCACATTTTTGATACATGCATATCAATTATCGATTTGGTGACCAAGGTGTGTCAGTCCCCATGTATTGACTAGGATTCACACCCCATGGTTGAGTCCACTCTAAGGTAGCAGCAATACCCTTGTATATGCACAGGTAAAGAGCAACCAAAGGCTTTGGGAGAAGCACATCTAATAAAAAGGGATTTTCTGGTAACAGATTGAATATTCTTATACTTTATACATGTTAACACATGAGCTTTTCATTTTATGTGTTTGTATGTATAATATCTTGAGTGACAAATAACAGCTTTAGTGGAAGACTACCCCTGCTATGAAAGCTCCCCCAACTTGAACTAGCTAATACATTCCCTGTCATGCCTATTCACTAATCTCCTACCTATCACCAAGTGGGGCAGTATGTAGAGTTAGGCAAACCCATGTATCAGTCCATTTAAATGCTATACAAGAATGGTAGTATTGAATCTCTGACTAACCAGATTAGAGGGTGGGTAGATTAGCTATGGGCTATACAATAGAGTGAAGGATATGTAACAGGACTTAGAGTGTACAGATGAGACATGAATAGTTATGGTGGTTAAGGATTAGACTAGTGCCTTGAAGCTTTTATGGTATATGTCAAGGAAGTAACCAAATAAGTAGAGTCAATTATAGGATAAAGGTGTCAGATTAGTGAAGGTACAAATAAGGGTAAGTAGCTAACATATCCAAGTTAAGAAAGTAGTTGAGGTACAATAGACTTCAAAAAACTTAAAGACCAAGTAGATAGATTATCCTTGGTTTTATCTTGTTTATTGACATGATAGAATTATCTAACAGGTTACTTGGACCTTGATACGAATTATAATCCGTACCCACAGCTAAGGACCTAAGGCAACTATACCTTGCCTCCCTCTACAGTTTTATTTACATGCATTTTCTTTCATTATCCAGTTTTTGTTTATGGACATGTGCTCTTCATATTATATACTGTTGAGTCGTTTCATTGATATATAGCCGTGTTCATGTTTTGGCCTTGTGGTTCACATTTGGAGTTTCTCACCAGTACCTTGCTTGAGTCGTGTCATAGATCGAGTACGTGTAGTTGGACTGCTAAATCCTTGATTATCGTTTTACACAACAGAGAGTCCACACTCGGGACGAGGGTATTTTTCGTGTTCATTGGCACCAGAGAGTCCACACTCGGGACGGGGGTGTTTGCCTTGAGCTAACCAGTGAGTCCACACTCGGGACGAGGATTAGTGCTTAGTTCAAACCCATGAGTCCACACTCGGGATAAGGGTTTGGTTTTCTATTGATCTCGTGTTCATCAGGCAGTTCATTTATGTATAGTGTTCTAGTGTTCGTGTTCATAGCCACTTGTCGTGTTTCTGTCTTTCTTGCTTATTTCTTACGCATGATAAAACTGTTAGATAGACATGTTTATATGTATCTTGCTAGTCCTCTGAGGACCTGATGATCTCTTCAGGTTAGCCGAGTTTGAGTCAGGAGCAGACGAGCAGATTGAGTCAGCATCAGACCACGGTGCCTTGCATTTGAGGTTGTCTTGATTATCAGTTTGTACTCAGTTAATTATTTCATGTATTTTTTGTTTTCTGTCTATTGGTAGTGGATTTGTGTCCACCGGACGTGACTTTGATTCTTGGAAACATTCAGTTTATATTATTTACTACTCAGTTCATGGTTATTCATTGAATTTGGTTGTGTCTTTATTATTCTGTGGATGAGATATAGATTTCCAAGTGATACTAGATTCAGTAACTTGTGAGTTATAGACAGCGTTCTACCGTCGACACTGCGGCGTAGGCTGGGCTTGGACATGCTTTGTATCCGAAAAGCGGGTGCGGGTCGTGACATGACACTGCGTAACTATAATCGTATGAAATAGCTCCATCAGGAGGTCCCCGTCTGTAGGTGGATGTTGGGCCATTTAGACGGATACGCTTTCAATAAGGTTTCGCCTACCTATAAGGGTTTTCTTGCAGATGATGAGTTAGTGGATAGTGATCTAACTTTCGGTGTCTTCCACTGGTTGCAGTCCATCCGTCCTTTCCATTTGGTGCATCGAAATCAGAATCGGGTATACTTGGAGTCTTATTTGCCGAGCCAATTCACCCGTCAGTTTGGCTATAGTCAGACCATGATGGGTAATCCAAGCTCCTATCATAGTTATGAAGGGAGTCTACTGGATGGCGCTAGGGCATGGTGTTATTATAATGCCGATGGTAATGGAGCAAAATTTACGACCCCCTCTATGCATGAGGAGACTCATATATTGTATTCTGCTGTGAAGTTCTACTTCATTGTGAACAACTTCTCACCGGAGTACGATCGAGAGTGAAGCTTGCTTGAGGGACAAAGTTTGAGAATCCTCGATTGGCTTCAAAGCATCTCCAGGAGCCTTCATCATCGGAGAGCAGATCTGCCGATGGCTCCAACTCATCGCAGGAAGGGAGAGAGGAGGAAGTACTCATAAGTAACCCGCTGAAGCATCAGGTTTCTTCAGGGGTGAGCCCTCCTCATGTTAAGAGAATAAGAATAGCTGTGCCTCTTTGGGGTGGACCCTCCCAACAACCTTCATTGGAACTGAGTGCCCTATCCATTGGATCTTCTTTACAAGTAAGCCTTAGTGTTTTTTTTAGGGTTTCATTTCGTACTTTCTATTTATCGCTGCTTTGCATGTGTAGGCAGGGCCCACATGGTCTGAAAGACTCAGGGATCTTCCTGAGGAACCTACCCCAGAGGTGTCCCGAGTCGTAAGGACTGAGGGGGAGACTTTAGCTGATAAAACTACCGACCCGGAAGGTGTCTCTCCTCCTGCTCCCTTCGAGTATGAGACTCGAGGCTCTTCGGAGTCATTGACTTTTCTCCAGCAGGAAACTATCACGGGGCCGATTAAGGATAAGCCCATGGAGGTCCCTGAGGTCGGCGTGGTGGCAGCCAAGGACGGTATTCCATAGTCTATACCCGTGATGGGCTAGGTGGACGTGGATGCTGAGGATGTTACCCAGAACCTTTTCTACCGTACCTCCTCTCTATGTCGAGAGAAGGGTTGAGGATAATCCCAATACGCCGGGAGACGGGGAAGATCATCCGGCCGAGGATCTGCCTTCGGCAAATTTTGGGGACTCGTCTCATCGGCTGGTCGAAGATCCCTTGGAAGGGTTGACGACGAAGGCTGTCGAAGCATTAGCCTGCCGAATTGTTGAAGGGCCGACAAGAATGACTATCGAACAACTGGTTGACGAGGTCATTCTAAAAGTTGTCGAGGAGGCGATTGAGGAGTTGGCTGATATGGTCCTCGGAGAGACGACGGAGGAGACCAATGTAGAACAAGTCGACGTAGTTGCTAACGTGTCGATAACTGAGGTTCTAGCCGAGGTGGCCAATGGCTATTGAGACGATGGTCGATAGTACTGCCGATGAGCCTGCCGACATAACTACGAAGAGTCTAGCCAAGGGGATTGTGGAAGGATCGGCCGAGAAGATTGCTGACGAGCCGGTTGTTGAAGCGCCGGTTGAGAAGACCACTGAGGAGTTGGTCATGCCGACCGTTGAGAAAACGGTCGCTGAGGTTGCTCATACTCTGGTTCATATGGCTTTAGTTGCCGAGGTGGTTGAAGCACCAGCGAGGGAGCATGTTGAAGAACCAACTATACCTCAGACAGTATTGGCTGCATCGTCGATGGCTTCTGTTATAGTCACGGTGCCACCTGTTTTGACTGCCATACCTAGACGCATGATGGCTGCTATTGTCGCCCCGGGACTTTCTATTGTGGCATCTCCGGTGACCCCAATAAGTTTGGCTGACAGTACGTACTATATCAATCTCATTCTGGGCACCATTCATCAAGCTTTGATACACAACATAGAGGGTGTCTTACGGGACAATCAATCACTCAGATGGGCCTGGTCTATTGTAAGTGCCCAATTGATGGCCTTGCGCGACTATCCAGAATACGATGCAAACGCAGATGCGATAGATGATCTGCTGGCAAATTTAGAAGGTGCCGCATCGGAGCTTCAAATTCTTGAGCGCAGTCTTCCTACCCTAGCTGCTGCATAGCTAGATAAATGGCTTCTGAAGCATCCCAGCTTGAGCAAAAATATCGGGCTTTGACTGACAGACTTGCCGATATCGAGGTCGAAATTGAAGAAGTGATCGACGTCGAAGAGGCTCAGGTTTGCCGTCACGCAGCCTCGGAGGAACAGTACGAGGCCCTCTGGGAGCAGATCCGTAAGCTAGAAGAGACTTTGGCCCTTATAGAGAGCGAGTTAGATAAGTCCAGGGACTAGCAGGAGGTACTTCGGCAACGCTCCAAAACCCTGACCTGGAAGAAGAAAAGTATTGGCCTACGCCAGGCAGAACTGGCTTTGTGTGCCAAAACCTGTCCCAGGTTGAAGATGAAGCTGCTCGATGTCAAAAGGTCGAGCGTCGAGCCCAAGCACTGGTTGGCCCCCAAATTGCTCTTTTGAGGGGTCGACTAGAAGAACTTTTGCATCGGTCTTCGTAGTTTTGACTTTCTTTTTGTCTTTTTGTCTCTTTTTTTGATAGACACTTTTTGTAGCCAAAGAAAGAAAATATTTCCATTCTATAAATAAAAATTTGGTTTTACTTCTCTGCTTGTCTTTTTGCTGTATACTTTTTTGTACAAGAGTGAAAATTTTCTCAGAGGTAGTACAACATGAGGGAATGAAGATAACTCCGCTGGGGATAGGGTATTTTACTCAAAGGTAATATGGACATGGTAAACACAAAATTTTTGGTGGTAGGATCTTCCTTACTCAGAGGTAATACGGACATGGCAATGAAAGACTCTACGGTTGTATAGAATGATTCAGAGGTAGTATGGACGTGAAAGGTTCTATAGATGACTATGACAATCATGGGGTATTGTCATGGAAGAGATGCCTACTCAGAGGTATTAAGGACATAGTAGGCACAATCTTCGCTAGGGTATAGAATAACAATTCAGAGGTAGTTTGGACGTGAAAGGTTTTCTAGATAGTTGTGACAACACGAGGTTATCATGGAAGGGACAACTACTCAGAGGTAATATATACGTGGTAGACGTGAACTTTATTAGGGTGTAGAATAACAATTCAGAGGTAGTATGGACGTAAAAGGTTTTCTACTAGGGGAGTTATGAAAGAAGTGAACTCAGTAATAAAATTTACGGACACCCGCGGGGGATGTGGGAACCTAGACTGATTTGAAGTTCAGACATAGTATTTTTTTCAGGAAATTGCCATTGATTAGCATCATTAGCAGGTCGCCGTTAGGTTTGGCCAGTCAGTAGGCTCCCATTGGAGTAGACTGTCTCTATGACGAACGATCCTTCCCACTTGGGTTCGAACTTCCCAATTGTCTTGTGAGACATCACCATCGGTCTTCGAACTGATAAGATGAGTTCACCCACTTGGAATGTCCTTTCTCGAACCTTTTTGTTGAAGGCCCCGTAAATCCGAGATTGGTAAAGCTCAATTCGTTGCTGAGCTAGCAGTTGTTTTTCATCCAACGCCTCTAACTCCTATAGCCGCCGGTGTTGATTGTCTTGGTCAGTCAGCTAGTTGGTGATGCTACCCGTAGAGACGGGATCATGATCTCCAGGGGAAGCACTATCTCGTTTCCATAAAACAGAAAAAATAGTATATTGCCCGTGGGTGTTCGAACAGTTGTACGGTAAGCCCACAGGCATTTGTCGAGCTTTTCATTACATTCGCGCTTATTAGAGGAAACAAATTTCTTGAGCAGCTTGACGATAGTCTTGTTGAATACTTTGGCTAGTCCATTCATTGCAGGATTGTAAGCCATTGATGCCATATTTTGTATTCGTTTCTTATCGCAGAACCGATGGAATACGTAGCTTACGAACTGAGGACCGTTGTCATGGATAATCTTTCTGGGAACACCGAAGCGGTATATGACATGATGCTTGAGAAAGCTGATCCCATTCGAGGCTTTTATCTCAGCCAGAGGTACTGCTTCTGCCAACTTAGAAAAGTAGTCGGTGATAGCGAGTATGAACTGGTGCCCTTTGGAGGATGGTGGACAGATCGGCCCGATAATATCCATCCCCATGCTTCAAATGGCCAGGCGGCCGTTGTGGGGTGTAGAAACTCAAAAGATTGGTGGATGAAGTTAACATGCAACGGACATACCTGACACTTCTTTGCATAATCAAACGCATCAGCTATCATAGTGGGTCAGTAGTAACCTATGCGACGCAATCGATCCTGTAACTTAGGACCAGAATAATGGGCTCTGCAGGTGTCATCGTATGCCTTCCGGAGTGCCTCTTGTGCTTCTGTCTTGGATAAACATCGCAGGAGAAGCCTGTCGTATGAACAACGATACAGTATTTTGGTAGCTATGTCGTAGAAGAACCGAATAGAGCATTTTTTGACAGAAGTAGCTTCCTTCGGGTCTTTATGTAGGATTCCGTAGACTGCGTAGTCTATAAATAGGAATCGCCTGTCCCGAATGTCAACATTAGTGTCTGTTTTGTACTGAATAAGACACATATGTAGATTATTCTTTGGGCAAACTAGCTCTCGCCCCATTACCGTGATGATATATTGGGTTCCAACAGAAGCTGCCAGAAAAGCTGCGAGGCCAGTGAGTGCGTCGGCCTTCAAGTTTTGCAGTCGAGGAACATGTTCTATAAAGAACCCTGTGAAGATGAAAATGATATCGATTATTGCTTGGTGGTAAGAAATCAGATCTTCATGACGGACCTCGTATTATCTTCGAACCTAGTTAATAATCAGTTTTGAATCGCCATAGGCCACAATGTAGTCAACCCCAAACTGTTTAGCGAGCTGGAGTTTAATAATGAGAGCATTATACACAGCAACATTATTGGTGCACGACTCCATAAGAGAATATGTACGGTGGATGACCAGGCCATCGGGGGTGATGAGAACGACTCCGACTGTAGTACCCCGCTTTCGATAGGCGACGGACTTCGTAATATGCTTGCGTCGAGTCAGATCGGTCGATAACTTTGATGGCCATCTGAATCGATCGCTGAGCTTGGTAAACGATAACACCTTGCGGCATCGATCAAATCAATTTGGACGAATGTTACGAGAATCGATCCAACTAATAGAACAATTCTGTTAGAATAAGTCCTAGATGCAGCAGGCTGCGTCTCGGTGAGTGAGCTCTATATAAGAGTCCCTTCGATGGGACCGGGCTGATGTATGGTTTTCTTGGAACTTTTGTCGCTTGGTTTTGATGAAAGTGCTTTTGCGTCGTTTTCTGAATGCAATCTACGAATTTCGAAGCGAAGGAATGAAGAAAGAATTCTAACTAAGTGTTGGTGCCATTGCAGGAGCTCGCGTAACTAAAGCTTGAACGTTGCGAAATGCTTCGACGGTCGGCACGATCAAAGTACTTGGTGGGTGATTCGGCCCCTTCTTTTTTAGTCTGTCTCATAAACAAATTCCTTTGCCTCGAACTTATTCAAATCGACGATGCCAAGTTAAATGCATGCCAATCCATTACGATCAAGAACTCGAGAAAAACGTATCGGTTTAGAGTAATCTACTCTAAAATATAAGTTTCGTACCAAAATGAGAAAGTTTAAGGTTCTAGTAAAAAGATAGACTATTTCACGTGCTGCAAAATAATATGAAACGTCGATCGTGGCTTATGATGCCTCGGCCAATTTGGTGCCTACGGGAGGCTAAATCGGAAGTACGGCTTTGGAGAAAATAAATCGTTGCATAAGTTGGAAGAAATGATAATGCCGTTCAATACTGTCCACGCTATATAAATCTGTTTGCATATATTAAAATGTTCACGCATTGGCATGGTCATGGATAGCCTGTGCACAAATTTGATTTTCCTCGAATCGGTATCCGGGGCATCGGTATCGAATCAGCCTAGGGGGAATGAATAATCGTGCTTCGGTACTGATGCATTACGGGACCGTCAGTCAGGCTTACAATCTAGACTGAACGGGCCGAAATGCCGTTGAGATAGTCCCAAGTGGTGGTAACACCAATGGCCGCATATAAGATAGAGCATGCTCATTTATTGTCTTATGCATGTAGTAAATATTATTTGTGTTTTATGCAAGGACGAACACGGCCGTGGTAAAAATTATGATAAATCACTATGCTTAAATGTATGCTTTACTACTTCAAAGATGGCTATCGATATGAACTGAATTCATTTAGTTCTAAATTGAAAGAAAACTCTATAGCATGCCTTCCTTTAACAATCAGAGTCAGTTTATACGAGTGGGTTCATTTCGTCCACTTAGCAATTGTGTTTTGCTAACTCCCTCCCCAACTCTCCAAGTGCTGCGGGAGCCCTAAACTAAAGCTGAATTACGGGGAGGCATTTTGAAGTTCTTCCTATTTCCAAAATATTTTGAAGCCAATTTAATCGAAGACTTATGTATAAAAGGGCGAATGTATGGAACGACAAGTGTTAGTTCCGAAAGCTTGTCGAGTATATTTCTTTTGTTTCAATCAATGTAGTCGCAACGACATCCAATGTAATTACGACTTGTACTTCCTTGCAAGCTATGAATAAAAAGCATATTTCTATCTTCCTAAACTGCGTCTTATATTCTGATGTGATTTATGAAATTTCAACTTGGTGTTTGAATATAATAATCAACGTAACGTTCTTGCCTTGTACGAGTGCAATTCCAGACTTGTACGACATCATGCCTTAGTGAGGACGATCGATTCGACATAATAACGCCGGGGACGAACGGTTTGTCGACTTCGGGCGTGACCAATTGGTATCAGAGCACAGTTATGTTTCCTCAGATTTTTGAAAGATGTTTCATTGTTGGAATGCTCGTTGTGATTGCTCAATTGAATGCTTGTCGACATGCTGCGTAAAATAAAAGTTTCATACAAGTAAGCCCGTATATATTTTGAAAAATACTAACAGGTTTACTTTGTTTTGTAGGAATGACTAAGAAAAATAAGAATAATTCCGGCACAACAACCTAAATCGTGGATAGTACGTCGAGTTCAAAGAGTACTGGCCCTAGCGAGACAACCCAAATGCTGTAGTTGATGGAGCTACAACAACAACAGCTTTAGATAAAAATTAAAGCCCAATTTGATATACAACAGAAGCAGATGGACGCCCTGACTCATATAGTGAACAATATGATGGCCAATGCCAATGCAATGGTTGTGGCGTCCGAAGAGAAGAAAGACGATCAAGAAGTTAAGGAAGAAGTTCGACCACAAGGGGTGAACTCTTCTTCTTTGCTAAAAGCATCGGAGTCTCGTAAGATGAACCCGCCGAAGTTTAATGGCCGAGCAGAGCCTGATGTGATAGTGGGATAGCTTGTAGAGATTGAAAACTTATTTAATCTTCTCTGCATCGAAGGGTCCCAGAAAGTGACTTGTGCGACGGTACATCTATCTCTCAGAGCATACGACTGGTGGGCAGCGAAAAAATAGAAAATCTATGAAATCGACCCCAACACCAAGATTTCCTGAGAAATGTTCAAGGCAGCCTTTCTTGAGCAGTACATTCCTCGTGCTGTCCATCGTAAAAAAGAAGACGAGTTTATGATGTTGCGACAGGAACATATGTCAGTCGACGATTATGACTCGAGCTTCTCAAAACTAGCAAAGTTTGCCGGCACCTTCCTGCCCAACAAGGAAGTATGGTGTGAATGCTTCCAACAAGGCCTGAACGATGAACTGCGTCGAGACGTCATGAACCAAATATGCTAGACCTACCGTGAATCCTACGATACAGCTCTTGATAGCAAGCAGTTCTTTGGCCATATATCACAACGGACAGTGCTAGTCGTCCGTAACAACTTCAATAAACGTCCTAACGACATTGGAGGATCGGGAGTATCAGAACGTCCGAACACATTTGATAACAAGGGCCATGGCGGACAACACTGTAACAGATGCGGTAGGCGTGGGCACCGGACAATCGATTGCATCACGAGAACTTGCTACAAGTATGGCGAGGTAGGCCATATAGCTACACATTGTCCGAGAAATGTTCCGAATCAACACAACCCACCAAAGAACGTTCCAAATTAGTATAAAATGCCTATACTACAAGGCACAAATGTGGTGCCCGTGAACCCACAGAATCAACGCCATAGAGATCAAGGCCGAGTTTATGCATTAACTCGGGATGAGGCATTCACATCTGATACTGTTGTAACAGGTAATTACTCTACAAAAATATACCTGCTCGGGTTCTATTCGATTCAGGTGCAACACATAGTTTTATATATGCCAATTATGCGAAATAAAGTAAAATAACCATACAATTACTAAATATGAACATTAGCGTTAGCACTCCATCGGGTGTCGATATGCCTACGAACTTTATTTGTAGGAATGGCCACATCTGCATCGGGGAAAGAAATCTAACCTTGGAAGCCGTCGTACTAGACATCAAAGAGTATGACATAATCATGGGCATGGATTGGTTGGGCGCTTGTCATGCAACAATCGAGTGCACGGAGAAGAGAGTGGTGTTTCATCTTCCTGGCGAGATAGAGTTCTCATATTCGTGTGGTACGGTCTCAAAGACGGTAATGATGGTATCGATAATCTCGGCGAGGCGTATGTTACGTTCCGGCTGTGCTGGATATTTGGCATCAGTTTGAGATACGAGGAAGGATATTACAGACATAATACAGACTGATGTTGTGGCAGATTTTCTCGACGCTTTTCCTGACGAGATGCCTGGGATGCCGCCGGATCGAGAAATAGAATTCAGCATCGACACCTTCCCAAATACACGACCGATATCAAAAGTGCCTTACCGAATGGCTCCAGCAGAACTGAAGAAACTGAAGGTGCAATTACAAGAGTTGCTAGACCGTGGATTTATTCGCCCTAGCATCTTTCCGTGGGGAGCTTCCGTACTTTTTGTGAAAAAGAAGGATGGATCGATGCCGCTATGCATCGACTATCGTGAACTCAACAAGGTGACCGTGCGAAACAAGTATCCCTTGCCATGAATCGATGACTTGTTTAACCAACTGCAAGCTGCGTCAATATTTTCAAAAATTGATCTTCGTTTAGGCTATCATCAGTTGAAGATCAAGTCCAATGACGTATCGAAGTCGGCCTTCCGCACTCGATATGGTCATTATGAATTTAGTCATGCCGTTCGGTTTGACGAATGCCCCAACCACTTTTATGGATCTGATGAACCGAGTCTTCCGACCCAAAATCGATAAATTTGTAGTCGTGTTCATCGACGATATCCTTATCTACTCAAAGAATCGAGAAGAGCATGCAGAACACTTGAAGACGGTATTGCAGACTCTGCGTGAAAATAAATTATATGCCAAGCGGAGTAAATGCGAGTTTTGGATGAGTAGTGTGACATTCCTCGGACATGTAATCTCTGTTGAAGGCGTCGCGGTGGACCCAAAGAAGATTGAAGCGATGGTAGATTGGAAACGACCTACCTCGGCTTGCGATATTTGGAGTTTTCTGGGCTTAGCAGGCTACTATCGAAGATTTGTGCAGAGCTTTTCAAAAGTAGCGTCGCCTCTGACTCGCCTCACCCAGAAGGGAGTACTATTTGAATGGAGTGACGACCGTGAATCCAGCTTTCAAGAGTTGAAGCAACGGCTCATTTCAGCTCCAATCCTTGTACTTCCAGATGGTCTAGAAGGCTTTCAGATATTCAGCAACGCATCGAGAACTGGCCTCAGGTGCGTACTCATACAGAGAGATAAAATCATCTCCTACGCTTCACGGCAGTTGAAGCAGCTCGAGAAAAACTATCCGACGCATGACCTAGAATTGGTGACAATCGTATTTGTATTGAAACTCTGGCGGCACTACTTCTATGGTGTGGCTTGCAGAATCTACACAGATCATAAAAGCCTGAAATACTTGTTTACACAATGAGAACTCAACTCACGGCAGCGACTTTGGCTTGAACTCATAAAAGATTACGAGCAAACGATCGAGTATACGTCGAGCAAGGGAAATGTTGTAGCCGACGTGCTGAGTAGAATATTTATGGGATCACTGGCCATAAATAATGATATACGGCGAGACCTTGAAGCGATGGATATCGAACACTAAATTGAGTATCGACACCTGAACCTAGCTCAATTGAAGCTAGGGTTGAGCCTGCTTAGCAAAATAAAGACCGCACAGAAAGACGATTCATTCCTGAAGAAAATGCGCGAGCTGATTTCAACAGGAAGGGCGACCGACTTTGCGGAAGACGGAGACGGAACAATGCGACTAAAAGGAAGGCTCTGTATTCCAGAAACTGCCGAACTCAGAAAAAAAATTCTGACGGAGGCACATTATGCGAAGTACTCGTTACAACCTGGAAGCACCAAGATATACAAGGACTTGCCCACAAACTTTTGGTGGCACGACATGAAGAAAGACGTGGCTACTTTCGTATCATAGTGCATGTCATGTCAGCAAGTGAAGGCAGAACACCAAAGGCCAGGCGGAGAGCTGTAGAACCTCACCATTCCCGAGTGGAAGTGGGACAACATCTTGATTGATTTTATTGTAGGATTTTCAAAGGCGTCACGGGAGAATAATAAGATTTGGGTCATTGTTGATAGGTTGACCAAGTTGGCTTACTTTATCATAATTAAAGTAGGATGGAGCATCGATCGATTAGCGCAAATCTATGTCGACGAGATTGTTCGACTGTACGATGTACCGACCACAATAATTTTGACAGAGACGGGAGATTTCTATCGTATTTCTGGATGAGCCTGCAAGCGGCGATGGGGACCAAACTAAATTTTAGTTCTGCGTACCACCCCCAGACAGACGGTCAGACGGAGAGGGTAAATCAAATCTTAGAGGATATGTTGTGTCTGTGTGCGATCGATCTAAAGACTAGTTGGGATACGCATTTGCCGCTTGCGAAGTTTGCGTATAACCACAGTTATCAGTCAAGCATTCAGATGGCTCCATATCAAGCGCTCTATGGAAGGAAGTATCGTTTCCCAATATGCTGGGACGAAGTCAGAGAGCGACAAGTGCTCGAATCGGAACTGGTGGAGCAGGCCGTCGAAAAGGTTCGTTTGATCCGAGATAGACTCCGTATCCTACAAATTTGACAAAAAAGCTACGCAGATCTTCGTCGACGATCGCTAGAGTTTCTGATTGGAGACCGTACGTTTTTGAAAGTAACGCCCATGTGTGACGTAATGCGGTTCGGCATTAAAGGCAAATTGAGCCAGAGATTTGTAGGCCCCTTCGAGATCATCGAGCGAGTTGCAACGGTTGCTTATCGGATATCACTACCTCCTGCCTTGGCTGATGTATACGATGTTTTCCATGTTTCACAACTTTAAAAATACATGCACGATCCAAGTCACATGGTTAGCTTCGATCAGTTGGAGCTACGTACTGACTTGTCTTACTCGTAGGAGCCTTTTCAAATTTTTGACCGTAAGGAGAAGGTATTACGAAATCGGTCGATGTTCTTGGTCTGCGTGCTTTGGCGGAACCATTCAGTTGAAGAGTCAACGTGGGAAATGGAGGCGGAGATGAAGGAGAAGTATCCTTTATTGTTTGCCTAATTTAAGGTCAGACCCTTGTTCTTAAGTTTCGAAAGGAAACTTTTTCTTAGTGGTATATTATGTAGTGCCCCGCTTTCGATAGGCGACGGACTTCGTAATATGCTTGTGCCGAGTCAGATCGGTCAGGAACTTAGATGGCCATCTAATTCGATCGCTGAGCTTGGTAAACGATAACTCCTTGCGGCATCGATCAAATCGATTTGGACGACTGTTATGAGAATCGATCCAACTAATGGAACGACTTCTGTTGGAATAAGTCCTAAATTCAGCGGGCTGCATCTCGGCGAGTGAGCTCTATATAAGGGTCCCTTCGACGGGACCAGACTGCTGTATGGTTTTCTTGGAGCTTTTGCTGCTTGGTTTTGATGAAAGTGCTTTTGCATCATTTTCTGAATACAATCTATGAATTTCGAAGCGAAGGAATAAATAAGAAATTCTAACTAAGTGTTGGTGCCATTACAGGAGCTTGCGTAACTAATGCTTGAATGTTGCGAAGTACTTCGACGATCGGCACGATCAAAGTACTTGGTGGGTAATTCGGCCCCTTCTTTTCTACTCTGTCCCGTAAACAAAATTCCTTTGCCTCAAACTTATTCAAATTGACAATGCCAAGTTAAATGTATAACAATCCACTAAGATCAAGAACTCGAGAAAAATGTATCGATTTAGAGTAATCTACTCTGAAAAAATATAAGTTTTGCACCAAAACGAGAAAGTTTAAGGTTCTAGTAAAAAGATAGACTATTTTACGTGCTATAAAATAATATGAAACGTCGATCGTGGCTTATGATGCCTCGGGCAATTTGGTGCCCACGGGACGCTAAATCGGAAGTACGGCTTTAGGAAAAATGAATCGTTGCATGTGTTGGAAGAAATAATAATGCCGTTCAATACTGTCCGCGCTATACAAATCTGTTTGCATATATTAAACTGTTCACGCATTGGCATGGTCATGGATAGCTTGTGCACAAGTTTGATTTTCCTCGAATCGGTATCCGGGGCATCGGTATCGAATCGTCCTAGGGGGAATGAATAATCGTGCTTCGGTACTGATGCATTGCGGGATCGTCAGTCAGGCTTGCAACCTAGACTGAGCGGACCGAAATACTGTTGAGATAGTCCCAAGTGGTGGTAACACCAATGACCGCATATAAGATAGAGCATGCTCACCTATTGTCTTATGTAGGTAGTAAATATTATCTGTATTTTATACAGGGACGAGAACGACCGTGGTAAGAATTATGATAAATCTCTATGCTTCAATGTATGCTTTACTACTTCAAAGATGGTTATCGATATGAACTAAATTCATTTAGTTCTAAAAAGAAAAAAACTCTATAGCATGCCTTCCTTAACAATCAGAGTCGGTTTAGACGAGTGGGTTCGTTTTGTCCACTTAGCAAGTTTGTTTTGCTAACCCCCTCCCCAACTCCCCAGGTGCTGCAGGAGCCCTAAACTGAAGTTGAATTGCGGGAAGGCGTTTTGAAGCTCTTCCTATTTTTGAAGTATTTTGAAGCCAATTCAATCGAAGGCTTATGTATAAATGGGCGAATGTATGGAACGACAAGTGTTAGTTCTGGCAGCTTGTCGAGTATATTTCTTTTATTTCAATCAATGTAGCTGCAACGACATCCAATGTAATTACGACTTGCACTTCATTACAAGCTATGAATGAAAAGCATATTTCTATCTTCCTAAACTGCGTCTTATATTCTGATGTTATTTGTGAAGTTTTAACTTGGTATTTCAATATAATAATCAATGTAACGTTTTTGCCTTGTACGAGTGCAATTCCAGACTCGTACGGCATCACGCTTTAGCGAGGATGATCGATTCGGCATAATAACACCGGGGATGAATGGTTTGTCGACTCGGGGTGTGATACCGACACCTGCGATGATCTCGCTTTGGGTCATGTTCTTGAAGCACCATCAAAGAACATGCACCAAATCGAGTTATCTGAGATGGCATTGGACTCTAGGACTTCATAGAGAATATCGTCATAGAGCTTCGATATCTCTGGCACAGGATGGGCCGCCAAGAAGTCGCCAATGCTTGGCCTTTGACTGCCTTTCGTGGGATAAATAGCTTGTCATAAGGAGTCAAAAGTATTGCCCATGTAGCCAATCGCGAGTTTAAGGCCCCAGGCTTGGTCATGAGGACCCTGAGGGGGTTGACTCGAGAGATGACATGGATTGTCTATCCGACCACGTAATTGTTTGTCGTTGATTATCAACACAAGAACTACAGAGGAACTATATATTGATTGCAAACTTTGAAAGTACAAAAGAGAGCCTAGAAAGAAATCCTAGGAAACAATCTAAGTATAATTTGTTTTGATTCTGGGGGTAACGATGGAGGCTCGGGAGAAGTGTAAGAACTATGCCTTACTCCTTGGACTATGAAACACTGTTTTTGCTCTTGAAAAAATTGCCAACCTTTACCAAGGATGTGGTACCCTGCTATTTATAGTGATTTCTAAATGAAATATATTTTGGGCCGCATAGATGGCCATATGGCTGTAATAACACACGAGGACTCGGTCTTTGGCTGCCAGCTTGTAGATTTGTTGAGATTTCTTTGTAGCAAATCTGGGTAGTTGAGACTTGGTCAACTTGCCACGTGTCCTATCACAGGATAGAATCAATCTGCTTGGGTCATTTTGGGCTGCATAGGTCTTTTAGTGTTCGGCCATGCTGGGCCGCATAAGACTCATGTGGCTCAGGTCGTAATCTTCCTAAGCTACGTGTCCCTCAAATAGTGCCACCAGTCCGCATGCAGCTTGGAGACTTTTGAGCCGCATAGATCCTGCATTCTGGGCCGCATAAGGCTCATGCAGCTCAGGTTGCAGTCACTCTTAGCCGCATGCAGTTTGGGCTGCATAGATTGAGCCGCATAAGGCTCTATTTGGACTCATGGATATTGTTTGTGGATTGTTTTTGTGTTGTTCTTACATTTATTCCAGATTTTTACATGTTCTTAGAATGTATTTTTCCATGTATCATAATTTACCATATTCCTATAATCTATATATATATATATATGGTTATATATATATATCATTATCTATATATATATGTATATATATATATGGTGGGTTATATGTGGATATATCTGTGATGGGGTGATGTTGTTTGTGTTTGGAAAGGGGACAACAGGTTCGGCCAAGGGGAGGTCGAGTGTATGTGTGTTTGTGTATGAGGAATAGGTTGAGAGGTTGTGTGAGTGGTGGTTGAGAGAGGAAAGATAGAGAGGGGTAGAGGAGTGTTGTGTGAGTGTTTAGAGGGAGGGGAAACCATTTCTTGGCTGTCCAAACACAGCCCATTGAACCCCCAAAAATCTGTCCTAAACCCACATTTTTGCCACTCCAAAACAGCCCCTTGGACTGCCCAAGGACAGCCCTCTAACATTGCCTATAGTTGGCTATCCAACAGTCCAAGAACAGCCCTATTTTCACCCTAATTGCTGTCTATATTACCCCAACAAAGACAGCCCCAAACCACTTGAAAACTGTCCCCATAACAGCCATGAACCCATCACAAAATCTGTCCATAACAGCCAATATTTAGCCTATATTTCAGTCCCCTTGGACACTCAAAACAGCCCTCTAGTTCACCCCTTTAGCTGTCCACATGACAATCCCAAAACCCCCTTCATACAGCCCAGTTTTTCTCTCTTACTTGCTGTCCTGAAAAGCCACAAATGGCTGTCCCTTAAACCTTCATTTCAGTCCCTTAATCACCCTTTGATGGCTGCCCTTCACTGCCCAATGACAGTCCCCATATGACCCCATATCAGTCCCCAAATTGCCACTCTACCAGCCCCTTCATAACCCCACAAAATCAGTCCAACTTGGTCTACAAAACCAGTCCACACTTGCCTCAAATTAGCCCCACCATGACTCCAAATCAGTCTATGTTTTGGCCTTGTGTGTGTGTGAGTGTTTGTGAGATATTGTGTGTGTGTGTGAGAGCTTAGTGAGTGAAACTAGTACCCTATAGTATAGCCTACATCTAAACTAGTAGAAAACCTATAGGAAACCTATGAGAGTGATGAATATAGGAGTGTGTCATGTGAGAGTGAGTGGTGTAGATGGGTGTGGTAGGAAAAAGGGTAAAATTCATGATATAATAGGTAATAGGGTAAATCGATACCCCGTATTCCAACATGGCCTAGATACCTAGGATACCCAAATTTCTTGGTAGGTAAACCTTAGATAGGTTGATATCTAGCTACCCTAAGGAGCCTAGGCTAGTACCATGGGTATTTGCGGGGTTTCATTGGTATTGGGCAAGGTATCGGGATTTACCTTAGAAGGGTAAATACTAGTTTTGCCTAGAAATATGATATTTGTGTTAGAAGCCTAAGATAGAGTTAGAACTTGATTTCCATGGTTGGTAATGATCGAATATGGTGCTCATAGACTAGTTTTGACATCGGTTGACCTTTTTGACCAAAAGTCAACAAAAGTCAACCGAGAGTCAAACTTAGTCTTTAAGCGACCCGATTTGACCGAAACCAATCCAGAGTTGACCAGTTGACTAAAAGTCAACAATTGGTCAACATTAGACTAGTTTGACCTAGGGTTGACCTAGAGTTGACTAGAGTTGACTTTTTGACCAAAAGTCAACTGTAAGTCAACCGTTGATCCCGATTGACCAAGTTTGACTTGGAATGACTCCCAGTGCCCTAGTATGACCTAGTATGAACCAGTATGGCCTAGTATGATCCAGTTTGACCTAGATTGACCTAGTTTTGACTTAGACTTGCATTTAAGGATTGTATTAGTTTTCTTTTTCAGTTTTAAGCCCTGTTTGACTCATAGTATCTTATTTTAGGTCTGTGATCACTCTGAGCGTCTGTTCACCTTATCAGCTCAGGACCACAGGCGAGTACATTCAATGATAGTTTTTATTGTCTTGATATCTACTATATCCGATTCAGTCGTAGTGTTTTACTTGATTCCTGACACGACGTTTCACGGACTAGTATACGTCGGATCCTGTCATGAGATGTTATTCCTAGACTCCCTTGGTATATGAGTATGAGATATTCCTATATTCCTGTACTTATATAGACACTGATTTGGGAGTAGGCTGGCCCCCTGATCTTGAACCCCATGTCATGACGTGCCATGTCCGGATCTGTGATACTATTCGGGGATGTGGGAATTATTAGGGGTTATGTGATCAAGCTTTCCTGTAACTATACATTGCTAGCGCCATCCTCACCTCACGTAGGGTGTAGCAGACACCTCATTACCAGTTATCTAGGTTGGATGGCATGACTCTCCGTTGAGTACACCGCGGATTGCCGGGCCAAGTGGATAACCATCTCTTGCTTCCCTAGCCGATCACATATCGTTCTAATAGTTCAAATCACGTTTTTATATTTATTGTCATTCCTTATATTTCCAGTTCAGCTTTACTTACTGTACTTTCACCATGCTATGATTCATTTCTCACATGCTCTACCTGTCTTTTATACTGTACCATGATTTGAGAGTAAGTTCTGTTTGAAAGAAGGATTATAACTCCGGTCCTTGTTTGGTTCAAGGGTTGTAACTCGGCTTTCAAATGGTTCCCAAGTCGCATATATCTTTTGTCTTGTATTTATTATTGCTGTCTCTTATAGTATTTCTCAATTCATAAGGAACTGCTGTTGGTGTTTGTACTTGCTCATTTTCCTGACAGGATACCGTTGACAAATTTTACAGATGACTCTGAGACTGACTGCCCGACCTACTATAGGGTTGAGTCTGATGGACTAGATTTAGACCGTGGCTTATTGGTAGAGCTACTGGACTTTGCTCACCCTGAGTAGCATAGTTTAGTTAGGTTTGCCTGGCCTGCGAGCCAGCTAGTAAATTTTCAGTTTGTAGTATCTTATACTTATATTATCTAAGACTCTGGATGTTGTGTTAGCTATGACTTGTGGATTTTGGATTCGTTTCCTGTTTTATCTATCATATCTCTTTTCATGCTATCTACCTTAGTTTTGATTATGTGATTGAGACTGTATTGCTATGTCACCTCCATTCGGAGTGTATATACTGTACATGTATATTTATCTATTTTAGTCGTAGTATTTACAGACCCTATATACAGCGTTCTACCGTCGATTCTGTGACATAGGCTGGACGTAACCACGTGCTCGTGCCCCTCTTTAGGGTGCGGGTCGTGACACATTTTTGTTGTGGCCCATGCAGGTCAGTATCGCAACTAGTACGAACTCGTAATGGTGCTCGACTTAGAGTACTAATTACGAGCCTGCAATTAGGAAATAGGATCTAGGGTATGATAGGAGTTACTCAATCACATGCTAGGAAATTTCTGATCTTTTGATTACCAGAACAGCTCTTTTGCATTGAATTTAATTGTCCGTCTTTGATATTCCTATCATGTGCCATATTGATTCTTGTTTCAACCTATCCTCAGGATGATGATCACTCGCTCTCAGGCAGCGGGTTCTAGCGCTGTACCAGAGAGGCTCGATCCGGCAGGAGGTCTTCCACCTCCGGCTACTGGAGTAGCAGTGGCAGATCCAGCAGGTCTTCCACCATCGGCTGCAGGAGTAGCAGTGGCAGTCCCAGGAGGTCTTCCACCTCCGGCAGCGGGAGCTACAGCTGAGGGAGCTGCTATCTCAGTTCCTGCCCTTCTGGCGGGAGCAGCAGCAGCGACGGTTCCAGGAGGTCTTCCACCTCCAGCAGCGGGACCGTCTTTGGTTATTCCTGATGTTCTTCCACCGCCGCCTCCGATACCGGCAGATGCTCAGGGTATGATGGTCCTACTGCAGCAGATGCTACAGACGCAGAGAGCACAGACAGAGGTGCTACGACAGACGATGGAGAACTCGCATCAGTTAGCTATGGCAGCAGTGGAGAGAGGTGCACCGGCTATAGCCCAGGGAGCACCAGCATAGCAGCAGGGCCATCGGAGGCCCGGTACGCATCTCGACTTCAGGAAGATAAACCCGTAGGATTTCAAGGGTACCGAGGGTATCCTATACGCGGACGACTGGCTAGAGGATGTCCAGCGGAGTCTGGAGTTGGCAAAGGTTCTGAGAGCTCTGTGGGTGACTTCTGCAGCGAGCCAGTTCTTTGACATAGCGTTGACTTGGTACCGTACGAATTCGCGTGCGTCAGGGAGAGATATATCGTGGGAGGACTTCAGGAAACTCTTTAAGGAGAAGTTCTACCCAGATGTAGCCTTGACAGCTTTGGAGGGGCAGTTTGCCAGTCTGGTGCAGGGAAACTCGTTGGTGGACGAGTACGCAGCGGAGTTCTTCCGCCTGAGCAGGTTTGCACCCAGTTTGGTTCAGGATGAGGGGTGCAAGGCCCGAAAGTTCAGGAGGGGTCTCATTCATGCAGTGCGCACTCGCACATCTGGGTGACGAGACGCGACCTTTGAGCAGATCTTGATGGAGGCTCAGATTGCAGAGGTGGACTTCGGCCTCAAGCCGAAGAGGAGCAGTGACGCTCTGGGATCCAGTTCGAGTGTAGGGCCAGCGAAGTGCCCACATTTCCAGCAGAGGCAGTTCCAGCAGCAGCAGCCTCAGTTGCAGATCCAGCAGGCACCGGCGCGTGCCCAGCAGCATCAGGGTCAGGGTCAGAGGTCAGCTACACAGTACAACTTCTACGGGAAGCCAGGGCACACTAGAGAGGTGTGCAGGAAGAGATTGGGCGTCTGCTTATACTGTGGGGCGTCCGATCACCAGCTGAAGGACTACCGTATTCGAGGAGTCAGAGGAGTCCAGGACAGAGCACAGCCGGCCAGAGGACCAGCGGTTCAGCAGAGAGGTCCTCTACTTCAGACGCAACAGCAGCATTTCTAGCAGCACCAGAGGGGAGCCCCTGCGGGCAGAGTGTTTACCCTGACAGCAGAGGAAGAGGCAGAGCCAGTAGGCGATGTAGTGGCAGGTCATGTTCTTCTCGATTCATTCCCTGCATTTACCTTATTTGATTCCGGTGCCTCTCATAGCTTTGTGTCTGTCTCCTTTGCTCTGAGACACAGTATTATTGCTGAACCCTTGGGTAGGACTTGTAAGATATTGACCGGGGAAGGCATCATCCTGGTCAACAATATCTGCAAGGGGCGGAGAGTTACTGTAGGAGGCCGAGTTTTGGGTGCGTGCTTGCTCGTAATGCCCCTTCCGAGGTATGATGTGGTACTCGGAATGGATTGGTTGAGCACGCACCATGCTACTATAGATTGTAGGGGTGGTAGGATTTTGTTTAGGCCGCCGGAAGAGCCAGAGGTTGTGTTTTCCAGAGGAGCAGCTGAGCCGGTAGATGGGTTCTGCGGAGCTTTACTGGCGGGGCAGGCATTGCCGCATCCATTGATTGCTGATTTCATGGATGTTTTTCCCGAGGAGTTACCGAGGATGTCGCCGGATAGAGATGTTGAGTTCTCTATAGACTTAGTGCCAGGTGCTGAGCCCATTTCGTAGCACGTCTATAGAGTCAACAACAGCGAGTTGGCGGAGCTGAAGAAGCAGGTCGACGAGCTGCAGGACAAGGGATTCATTAGATCTAGTTCATCGCCTTGGGGAGCGCCAGTCCTGTTTGTGCCGAAGAAGGATGGTACGATACGTATGTGTATCGATTACAGGGCACTCAACAACCTTACTATGAAGAATAAGTACCCATTGCCGAGGATCGACGACTTGTTCGATCAGCTGAGCGGCGCCAAGGTATTTTCGAAGATAGGTCTAAGATCCGGCTATCATCAGCTGAAGGTGAAGAAGGAAGACGTTCCGAAGACAGCTTTTCGGACTCGGTACGGCCAGTACGAGTTCACAGTTATGCCATTTGGGTTGACCAACGCCCCAGCTGTGTTCATGAACTTGATGAAAAAGGTATTCTATCAGTACCTTGACAAGTTCGTGGTGGTCTTCATAGACGACATCCTGGTTTACTCAAAGATGCCAGAGGAGCACGAGGAGCATCTGAGGATTGTGCTCGAGACTTTGAGAAAGGAGCAGTTGTATGGGAAGTTGTCGAAGTGTGAGTTTTTTCTGGACCAGATCGAGTTCCTGGGTCATGTTATGACCGAGCACGGGATCTCAGTAGACCAGAGGAAGATTGCTGCGGTAGAGTCTTGGTCTACTCCCAGTACAGTTGCCGAGATTCGGAGTTTTCTGGGATTGGCGGGCTACTATCGGAAGTTCGTCCAGGATTTCTCGCGGATCGTGGAGCCGATGACTAGACTCACCAGGAAGGACGTGGAGTTCGTCTGGACTGAGGAGTGTCAGGCCGCCTTCGATGAGCTGAAGAAGAGGTTGACATCAGCTCCTATCTTGACATTGCCGTCTGGGACCGATGGTTTCTCGATTTACAGTGACGCTTCTGGCCGGGGTCTGGGTTGTGTACTTCAGCAGCACGGGAAGGTGATTGTCTATGCATCTAGGCAGTTACGTCCTCATGAGAAAAACTACCCGACTCACGATCTGGAGTTAGCCGCTGTCATCTTTGCCCTGAAGTTGTGGAAACACTATCTGTACGGAGAGCGGGTTGAGATCCTTACTGACCATAAGAGCTTGAAGTACGTGCTCACTCAGAAGGAGTTGAATATGAGGCAGAGATGTTGGCTTGAGCTGATGAAGGATTTCGATATCGCCTTGCAGTACCATCCAGGGAAGGCCAACATAGTCGCAGATGCCTTAAGCAGGTATCCAGTGGCTATGTATCTGACATCAGACCGTCATCTTTTGGCCGACCTGGACAGTTTGGGAATCGAGGTGATTATTCCGGGCATGGAGGTGCAGATGTGGAGTTTACAGATTCAGTCTGAGTTGATGGACAGAGTCAGATCAGCGCAGTTTGATGATGTTGCCCTGAGGTGCATCAGGGAGCAGGTGCAGGCAGGGTTGCTTGATGATTTCTCTATTGCCGAAGATGGATCGCTGTGACACGGTGCTAGACTGTACGTTTCGAGTGGAGAGCTTCGGGAGGAGGTTCTTCAGGAGGCTCATCGCTCTCAGTACTCTATGTATCCTGGTGCCAACAAGATGTACAGAGATCGGAGAGAGCACGTTTGGTGGTACGGCATGAAGCGCGAGGTGGCTCAGTTCGTATCTCGCTGCTTGGTTTGTCAGCAGGTGAAGGCCGAGAGGTAGAGGCCTGGTGGATTGCTACAGCTACTACCCATTCCTGAGTAGAAGTGGAAGCACATCACCATGGACTTTGTGTCCGGACTTCTCCGATCTCTAGGAGGGAAAGACGCAATTTGGGTCATAGTTGATAGATTGACCAAATCGGCCCACTTTTTGCCTTTCAAGGTAGGATTGTCTACGGAGAGGTTGACAGAGCTGTATGTTCGTCAGATCGTGCGATTGCATGGGATTCCTGTGAGCATAGTTTCAGATCGAGATAGCCGTTTCACTTCCCACTTCTGGAGGAGTTTGTAGGCTAGCTTGGGCACCTCGCTCAAGTTCAGTACTGCTTATCACCCCCAGACAGACGGGCAGTCGGAGAGGACTATCCAGACCTTGGAGGATATGCTTCGCACGTGTGTACTAGATGTCGGGGGTTTTGAGAGGATCATCTCCACCTGGTAGAGTTTGCTTACAACAACAGCTACCAGGCCAGTATAGAGATGTCGCCATTCGAGGCTCTATACGGACGAAGATGCCGTACTCCCTTATCATGGGACAATGTTGGCGAGAGGGTGCTGCTTGGACCAGAGATGGTGGTGGATGCAGCTGAGAAGGTCCAGCTTATTAGAGACAGACTTCGGGTGGCTCAGGATAGGCATCGGCATTGGGCCGATAGCCACCGGAGACCGTTAGAGTTCGAGGTTAGTTTCAGTTCCTGTTTGTGATTGTTTGTGATTTGTCTGTCTTGTGTGCTGAGTTTGTTTTATGTCTAGGCTGGCGCTTTGGTGTTCCTGAAGATTTCTCCGACAAGGGGCACGATTTGTTTTGGCGGGGGCGGGAAGCTTAGTCCGTGCTACATCGGACCTTTCACCATTCTTGAGAGGGTCGGTGCAGTAGCTTACCAGCTAGACTTACCGCCTACGCTAGAGGGGGTACACAACGTGTTCCACGTGTCGCAGCTGAGACGGTACTTGGCGGACCCCAGCCATGTATTGGATCATTCAGCGATCGAGGTGGGGCCTACTCTTCACTATCCAGAGCAGCCAGTTGAGATTCTGGATCGTAGAGAGAAGGTGCTCCGAAACCAGGTTATATCCTTGGTTCGTGTTGCATGGAGGCATCACTCTCCAGGTGAGTCTACCTGGGAGAGAGAGGACGACATGCGGGAGCGTTTCCCTTATCTCTTCGAGCCCTGAGGTATAATTTCTGTTTCTGCATTGTGATTCATTGTATGTTTATTTTAATTTTGAGGACAAATTTTTTTAAGGTGGATAGATTTGTCACCCCCAGTTTTTATGAACAGGGGTATTTTGGTAATTTTCCACTTAAAAAATTATTTTGGAATTATTTATTTATTATTTGTATTATTTTGGGGTTATTTGAATTGGGTTCGAATTTCAACTCATTCCGACTTGTTTTGACTTGTTTCGGGGACCCGGTGACCTTAGCGGGCCCCCATACTAGCTAGCCATGGCCCACAATATTACCATCAAAAGTTAGAGGAATTAATCATGACCCCATGCATTAGGTTAGACCTAATTAGAACACTAGATTTACATTTTTAACCCCCAAACCCTAAGCAACCTTGTAAGGAGCTAATAAAACAATTGGAGGGCAAACTTGTAATTAGTGAAAAAGGGGGATTTGGAGCTAGTGGCCGGCCACACATGAAGGGGGTGGGTAGGAGAGAGAAAATCATTTCCTTTTGTTCTCATCCACTTCTTCTTCTTCTTCTTCTTCTCCAAAGGTTCCTTCCATTTTTGAGAGCCCACCATTGTTCCTTCTCCAAAAGAATATGTAATCTCTTCTCTAAATTAGTTTTTCCTCTCATGTAGAATGGTTAGGAATCCATAGGAATGTGTCCTATGGTTGTGTCTCCATTAGAGACCATTTTGTGTCCATTTGGATATTTCTAGAGGTGTCCAATATGTAGGATTGTGTCCTAATAGGAAAACCCTCTATTTGGACTCATGGATATTGTTTGTGTATTGTTTTTGTGTTGTTCTTACATTTATTCCAGATTTTTACATGTTCTTAGAATGTATTTTTCCATGTATCATAATGTACCATATTCCTATAATCTATATATATATATATATATATATATATATATATATATATATATATATATATATATATATATATATATATATATATATCATATATATATATATATAAATATATATATATATATATATATATATATATATATATATATATATATATATATATATATATATATATATATATATATATATCATTATCTATATATATATATATATATATATATAGATAAAAAAAATATATATCATTATCTATATCTATATATATATATATATATATATATATATATATATATATATATATATATATATATATATATATATATATATATATATATATATATATATATATATATATATATATATATATATGGTGGGTTATATGTGGATATATTTGTGATGGGGTGATGTTGTTTGTGTTTGGGAAGGGGACAGCAGGTTCGGCCAAGGGGAGGTTGAGTGTATGTGTGTTTGTGTATGAGGAATAGGTTGAGAGGTTGTGTGAGTGGTGGTTGAGAGAGAAAATATAGAGAGGGGTAGAGGAGTGTTGTGTGAGTGTTTAGAGGTATGGGAAACCATTTCTTGGCTGTCCAAACACAGCCCATTGAACCCCCAAAAATCTGTCCTAAACCCACATTTTTGCCACTCCAAAACAGCCCCTTGGACTGCCCAAGGACAGCCCTCTAACATTGCCTATAGTTGGCTATCCAACAGTCCAAGAACAGCCCTGTTTTCACCCTAATTGCAGTCCATATTACCCCTACAAAGACAGCCCCAAACCACTTGAAAACTGTCCCCATAACAGCCATGAACCCATCACAAAATCTGTCCATAACAGCCAACATTTAGCCTATATTTCAGTCCCCTTGGACACTCAAAACAGCCCTCTAGTTCACCCCTTTGGCTGTCCACATGACAGTCCCAAAACCCCCTTCATACAGCCCAGTTTTTCCCTCTTACTTGCTGTCCTGAAAAGCCACAAATGGCTGTCCCTTAAACCTTTATTTCAGTCCCTTAATCACCCTGTGATGGCTGCCCTTCACTGCCCAATGACAGTCCCCATATGACCCCATATCAGTCCCCAAATTGCCACTCTACCAGCCCCTTCATAACCCCACAAAATTAGTCCAACTTGGTCTACAAAACCAGTCTATACTTGCCTCAAATCAGCCCCACCATGACTCCAAATCAGTCCATGTTTTGGCCTTGTGTGTGTGAGTGTTTGTGAGATATTGTGTGTGTGTGTGTGAGAGCTTAGTGAGTGAAACTAGTACCCTATAGTATAGCCTACATCTAAACTAGTAGGAAACCTATAGGAAACCTATAAGAGTGATGAATATAGGAGTGTGTCATGTGAGAGTGAGTGGTGTAGATGGGTGTGGTAGAAAAAAGGGTAAAATTCATGATATAGTAGGTAATAGGGTAAATCGTTACCCCGTATCCCAACATGGCCTAGATACCTAGGATAAACAAATTTTTGGTAGGTAAACCTTAGATAGGTTGATATCTAGCTACCCTAAGGAGCCTAGGCTAGTACCATGGGTATTTGCAGGGATTTCATTGGAATTGGGCAAGGTATCGGGATTTACCTTAGAAGGGTAAATACTAGTTTTGCCTAGAAATATGATATTTGTGTTAGAAGCCTAAGATAGAGTTAGAACTTGATTCTCGTGGTTGGTAATGATCGAATATTGTACTCATAGACTAGTTTTGACGTCGGTTGACCTTTTTGATCAAAAGTCAACAAAAGTCAACCGAGAGTCAAACTTAGTCTTTAAGCGACCCGATTTGACCGAAACCAATCCAGAGTTGACCAGTTGACTGAAAGTCAACAATTGGTCAACATTAGACTAGTTTGACCTAAGGTTGACCTAGAATTGACTAGAGTTGACTAGAGTTGACCAGAGTTGACTTTTTGACCAAAAGTCAACTGTAAGTCAACCGTTGATCCCGATTGACCTAGTTTGACTTGGAATGACTCCCAGTGACCTAGTATGACCTAGTATGAACCAGTATGGCCTAGTATGACCCAGTTTGACCTAGATTGACCTAGTTTTGACTTAGACTTGCATTCATGGATTGTATTAGTTTTCTTTTTCAGTTTTAAGCCCTGTTTGACTCATAGTATCTTATTTTAGGTCTGTGATCACTCTGAGCGTCTGTTCACCTTATCAGCTCAGGACCACAGACGAGTACATTCAATGATAGTTTTTATTGTCTTGATATCTACTATATCCGATTCAGTCGTAGTATTTTACTTGATTCCTGACACGACGTTTTACGGACTAGTATACGTCGGATCCTGTCTTAAGATGTTATTCCTAGACTCCCTTGGTATATGAGTATGAGATATTCCTGTGTTCCTGTACTTATATAGACACTGATTTGGGAGTGGGCTGGCCCCCTGCTCTTGAACCCCGTGTCATGACGTGCCATGTCCGGATCCGTGATACTATTCGGGGATGGGGGAATTATTAGGGGTTATGTGATCAAGCCTTCCTGTAACTATACATTGCTAGTGCCACCCTCACCTCACGTAGGGTGCAGCAGACACCTCATTACCAGTTATCCAGGTTGGACGGCATAACTCTCTGTTGAGTATACCGCAGATTGCCGGGCCAAGTGGATAACCATCTCTTGCTTCCTTAGCCGATCACATATCGCTCTAATAGTTCAAATCACCTTTTTACATTTATTGTCATACCTTATATTTCCAGTTCAGCTTTACTTACTGTTCTTTCACCATGCTATGATTCATTTCTCACATGCTCTACCTGCCTTTTATACTGTACCATGATTTGAGACTAAGTTCTGTTTGAAAGAAGGGTTACAACTCCGGTCCTTGTTTGGTTCAAGGGTTGTAACTCGGCTTTCAAATGGTTCCCAAGTCGCATATATCTTTTGTCTTGTATTTTATTATTGCTGTCTCTTATAGTATTTCTCAATTCATATGGAACTGCTGTTGGTGTTTGTACTTGCTTATTTTTCTGACAGGATACCGTTGACAAATTTTACAGATGACTCTGAGACTGACTGCCCGACCTAGTATGGGGTTGAGTCTGATGGACTAAATTTAGACCGTGGCTTATTGGTAGAGCCACTGGACTGCTCACCCTGAGTAGCATAGTTTAGTTAGGTTTGCCTGGCCTGCGAGCCAGCTAGTACATTTTCAGTTTGTAGTATCTTGTACTTATATTATCTGGGACTCTGGATGTTGTATTAGCTATGACTTGTGGATTTTGGACTCATTTCCTGTTTTATCTATCATATCTCTTTTCATGCTATCTACCTTAGTTTTGTACATTTATGTGATTTAAGAACGGCGCTGCCCGCGCCGCCGTCGGCCACCGTGCTCCGACGACCCCCATCGTGGGTGGCCCCCCCTCGGGCGCACCCTAGGCCATCCTCCCATGGCGGCCACCATCCTCCGGGACGCGCCGTCGAGGCGATTCGTGCGTTTTGCACGACGTCCCGTCGTGACGCGCGCGGAGTCGAGTCCATTTTGGCGCTCCGTCGCAGCGACTTCGCACATGTTTTCCCGGAAATCCGACCGTTGGATCGGCAATTTCTTTACTCCGTCACAATCTCGGTGTATCCACCTTCGCTCATGTCAATTTTTGTCCGTTAATTTTATCGTTTGGTACATTAAAACCGGCCACCAAGTTGACCGTTTAAATTGTATTAAATTTGGATAGTTTCGCGGGGCCAACTTCGTCAGCTTGTATCTCCTCCACCGTAGCTCCGTTTGACGTGCTACCAGTTCCGGTGCGAAGCTGGTATAACCCTCTTACTACTCCTCCAGTTTCGTTTCATTGTGAGCTTGTTTGATTGGTTGAATTCGACGCCAAAGTTGGTCGTCCAAATTCGTAATTTCCAACTTGTAAAATTCCATTTTTGAACACGGAACTCCAGATTTCATTTCTGACACCACCATTAGACTTGTGGCGTTGTTTTGGCATGTTTTCATATAAAGTTTGTTAGATTTGGAGAACGTGGGCCCGGGCACGTTTTTCGGTGCAAAGCGGGTCCCACTTTCTGGGTCAACGGGACTTTTTGACGTCGGCTCATCGGAATCCAATTCCGGATATACCGTTGAGTTCGTATCATCATTCTGGACTCGTTGACATATAATTTGCTAGGTTTTGGTGGACATTGGGTCTGGCACGCATTTCGGTGCAAGTCGGATACCAATATCCGGGTCAACGGGTCATTTTGAGATCGGCTCATCGGAATCCAATTCCGGAGATACCGTTGAGTTCGTATCATCATTCTGGACTTGTTGACAGGTAGTTTGATAAGTTTTGAGAACTTTGGCTCCGACACGCATTTTCGTGCAAACCGAAATTCCAATTTTTGGTCAACGGACCAAATTGAGATCGGGTCAACGGAATCCAATTCTGGAGATACCGTTGGGTTCGTATCGACATTCTGGTTACGTGGACATATAATTTGTTATATTTTATAGACTTATTTTCTTGCACATTTTTCGGTGCAAAACGGCTCCGACACGGATACCGTTTTGACCCAAAATTACCTTTTTGCCCTTGTGTCCAAATTGGACCGTTGGGTAGGCTATCCTAGCTAATTTGACCATTCTGGACACGTTGGCGATGTTCATTTCATCGCCCGACAATGTTTGTCGATAATTTCTTTGAGTTTAACCTTTTTATAATTAATTAATAATTAATTCATATAATGTTCGTATTTCGGGAATTAGTACAACGAAACTGAGATCAGTCAATTCCAGTGATCTCACATCGCTGAAATTGGCAAGTTGGATACGTGGATCACTATAATAAGATTATCAACCTTACAGATAATCTTCTTATCTCGATTTGCATGTCGTAAGTTTCGACGTACAAATAACGAAGTACACTTTATATTAGACTAGAATTGACCCTGATTGACCTAAGTTGACCAGTTGACCCAAAGTCAACTGTAAGTCAACACTTGACCTAGTTTGATTAGATTATTGACCGGAGTCGAGCTAGAGTTGTTTTGACTTAGAAGAACCTAGAATAATGTAGATTGATTATAGAGATTCATTTATTTTCAACTTGAACACCTTGTAACCTGTGTTGCTTTAAATAGGACTCTGTGGCTTCAGTGGGACCCCCTATACTTATCAGCTGTTCAGGTTATCGAGGCGAGTACATTCTCTGATCATTTCATACCATGTTTAGGATTATATTTCCTACTTTAGACTATCTTACTTGATGCTGACACGTTGGTAACACGGATTGGTACTATATGGATCCCTTCATGAGATGTTATCCCTCTCGGGAGCATCAGATACTTTTGTCATGTGTGTTTCACTTACATCACGTATCTCATGCTTCTATTATCATGAATCTTCAGGAATCAGCTAGTGACTCATGTACCCTCATGATCACCGAGCCTTCACGAATCAATTCATGAATCACCCTTTATGGAAAACGTAGTATAATCATGAATCTTAACGTAACTTGATTGGATCCTTGTGTATTGATTGGGGATGGGAGAGTATAAATGAACATGTGAATAATTCCAAGTAGTATAATCATGAATCAATTCCAAGTAGTGTAATCATGAATCAGTCCCATGCCATTCACATGTTTATCCTGTACTCTGAATCACTAGCACTTGTCCCTCTCTATATATCATAGATATTTACATACAGTATCTCTTTTACATTATGCTATTTCTTCAGATCCTGTATTTTATTCTCTAGCATGATTACATTTCTTTTCCTGTTATGACTTGTTGAGATGTAGTGTGCTCGCTCCTGTCCTGACTGGACCTATTGATAAATTTTACAGATAGCCTGGAGGTTGCCTGCTAGCCTAGAGGAGACAGTAGAGGTTGTATAGATAGCTAGGGTTTTGCTTATAGTTTATTTTCAGTCATCTTGAGTTGTATTTATGGATTACTGTATTTGAGTTTTGAGATGTATTCTGAGTTTGTATCTTAGGCACTTAGACTTCTATCTGTTGTATCTCTTTTGGATTTTATGTTTTATTTATCTTCCATTATGCTCTACCTTAGACGTGATTGAGTTTACATTTTGCTATGTCACCCCCATTCGGGGAGTATAAACTGTTTAGTCTTATACTGTTAGATGCATTGAGACCTAAGACAGCGTTCTACCGTCGACACTGCGGCGTAGGCTGGGCATTGTTACGTTCTCGTGCCCTAACTCTAGGGTACGGGTCGTGACATTTACAGACCCTATATACAACAGTTCTACCGCCGATTCTGCGACGTAGGCTGGACGTAACCATGTGCTCGTACCCTTCTTCAGGGTGCGGGTCATGATAATTGAGATACAATATTAGTATGTACTGCGGTGCTGTTTAATGAGTGCACTAAGGTGTGACTCTACGTGCTAAGTGATCATTAGTGTTATATGTCAATACATGTGTACCTTCCAGCACAGTCATGGTGATTGGTCAGTAAGAGCGTCGTGGTATATTGATTGTTGTTTGATGCATTACACTAAGCATGGATCTAGATTTGGGGCTCCTTGAGCCGATACGGATTCATACTTAGGGTACACGTACTATGGTACGACATATACGAGGATGACCATGTGACCACGACATGTAATTCCAATATCAAGATAGGGTTAATCTAAGCAACTTAACTTGGTAGATGCATTAGATGGGAAGAATCCCGAGATCGTGCCATACTAGCCACCCTAGGACCAGTCCTGACGTGTCGGGTTGGTCGCCACGGATATGGTTTCTTTCGCCTATAGCGGATGACTATATCCGACTCCTACGTGCTTTGTGTTATATGTTTTAGCACGGTGGCCTTACGGGGGACCGGTGCATAATCAAAGTGCTACGTGTATATGTATATATAAAATGGTTTGGCTAGCCCTGCTGGGTTGACACGATCTGAGGATTCCTATATATTGCATTACTGGGATAACCCAGACAAATCATAGAAAGCCGTAGGATTGATTGGCCGCTTGTAAGCTGACTTGTTTGTGATATGTTTTCTTCTGTTAGCAACTGAGGAACATGGACTATCGTGGTGTGTGGTCCAACCCATGTCCTTGTTTGGTTGTTGAGTTGGGCTATTGTACTGCGATAGGCTATGGACCGAAGTCAGCGATCAGAAGCCCTTCACCTGCCCATAGTTATAGGATATATCTTATCTCGGCATGATATTGGCACCATTTGTCCTTGTTTGGTTGTAAGGGTATCATATTATCTCGATGATATGGTATAAGCCTATAACTCTTGAATCAGGTTTTATTATTACGCTTGGGTTTTATCTCACTCTTTTGTGCTCCCTTGTGGTACTTGCTATTCGGAGCCTGACCCCGCTGGTTTTGTTTGGCCAATCTCGTAGCAGCGCTAGAGGATCCAGCCTTCGACCCGAACAATGGTGTACACCAGGAGTATGGGCGCTAGGGACCATGAGTGGGTTTCTTCTTCACCGCTCTGATATTTTCTATTTTGTATATGGAGTTTAGCTACCGGCACCTATTTTGCCGACAATTCTGGACATTTAGTTCCTCACATAATTGTAATTAAATCAGACTACAGCTGACTACGGTTATGTACCTATGACTCTCGGCACTAGCTTATCATTTTGTATAGCTAGGCTCATAATTATTTTGATGAAGCGTCGGGGATGCCTTACTGTTTTGTCTTATATGATCATTATTTACTGCTCCTTGTTTTGATTGATTGAGACATAGATGCTCTGTGAGACCATATGAGACTTGATTGCAGCATGCACCCCTTGTCTCTTGACAGCCACGATTGCCGTATGACGTTTATATACCTCATATGGAGTAGCTGGTCTAGTCCGTCTCAGTATTCCGGTACTGAGGCATGACAGTCTTATCGGGGTCTATGTGAATACCCTGGGAAGTAATAACAAAGCCCAAGAATATTTTGCTGGACATGCCCCGGAAGGACTTGGTGGGGTTCATCTTCAGATTATGCGCTCGCATGAGGTCGAACACTGTCCTCAAATCATGCAAGTGATCATCCTTGGAGCGGCTTTTAATGGCGATGTCGTCAACGTAACACTCCACCTTCTTGCGCAAATGATCTCTGAAGATGACACTCATAGCTCGTTGATATGTAGCACCAGCGTTCTTTAGGCCGAAGGGCATGACTGTGTAACAATATACGTCGATCGGTGTTCGAAATAACGTATGCTTCTCATCGTCAGGAGACATTTTGATTTGATTATATCCAGAAAAGCCATCCATAAAGGACATGCGCTCAAAGCCACATGTATTATCGATCATTATGTCTGTGATCGGAAGAGGGAATTCATCCTTAGGGCATGCCGTGTTCAGATTGCAAAATTCGATGCAAATTAGGATCTTTTCGTTCTTCTTGATGACGGGTACTATATTAGCTACCCAGTCTGGGTGCTGCTCCTCACGGATGAAGCCGCTAGCTATAAGCTTGTTTACTTTTGCCTCGATGGAATTCATGATGTCAGGACGGAACTGTCGTTGCTGTTGTTTGACTGGCTTTGCGTCTGGGTGAATATTGATCTTATGAAGTGCTATCTTAGGGTTTAGCCCTGGCATGTCTTCATAGCTCCAAGCGAAGACGTCGATATATTCTCTGACTAGTTACAACAGCGACTCCCGTTCATCGTCCGTCAGGCTTTTAATGATGAAGATTGGCTTCGAGGAGGATCCATCACCGAGGTCAACTTGCATGACCTCATCTTCAGTGGGAGGGTCTCGTAGTTCAAAGCGCTTCTCCCACTGTGCATCCAGTTGTTGAGCCCGTGGCTCTAATTCAATAGATTTGGGCAGATATTCGTCTTCTTCCTGAATGTCAGCGGATGCCATGTTGACAGAGAACGTCTGCCTGAATATATCCCCAATGCTATCATCAGAATCGTATGTAGGCGATTCGGATGAGTGAGAATGCCACTCGCATTCTTCATCGGAGCTCTCGGGCGTTGTTACTGGTGTAACATAACCGAGACCTTGTCTGGACTTGCTGTAATAATCCTGCGATTTTCCAGCCGGGACTGACAGCGGCAGAGGCGATCGCCGGCCGTTACCACAATTCAGACCTGGGGTAGTCTCCATGTCGTACCCTTGCTTTTGCATGAAGTACTTAGCTCAGGAACTATATAGGTAGAGCGGTAATCTTTCAGTGTCGGGTTCAAGATCGAACTCTTCTGGGATAAAAGGTTGAGGACCTTCTTTTCGGTCGAAGATGATTGTGTGATCACCTTTTCTTCTGCCTGGGACTAGGAAGTAGGCACCTCTAATGGAAGTAAGTCGGTTTGCAATATGGACGGTTGTCACCTGTGTGTGCAGGTTAATGTCCAGACCGTGCTCCATAGCATACATCAGATTAAGCTTATTACACTCAGGATAGTTCAAAGGCAACCTTTTATTGATTAAATAAGGTATTTTGTCGAGAGGAATTACATCATCGGCAGAGGGACTATCAACATGTGCAACCAGATATTTTGCGAGTTCTACCTCCTTTTCAGCTAACCCCTGCGTGACCGGAGGCTAGGGCGACGCCTTGGGCAGCATGACCACCAAGGGTTCTGCTTGTGGCATCGGCTTGCTTGAGGGCCTCGGATCAACACTTTGCTGCCGGCTTGTCTTAGGGAGGCGGATAACCATCGGCTCGACAGAGGACTTGGCATCTTCCGTTTGCTTTTGTTTGGATTTCGGCAACTGGAACACCATCGGCACCACAGAGGACCTTGCATCTTCCGTTCGCCGTTGATTGGATATTGGCAATCGGATCACCATCGGCTCCATGATGGGTTTTGTCTCCTGGCTAGACCTCCGGAGTCGAATATTGGTTCCAACTGCGCAGCTGGGGCGGGGGGACCGGGCACTTCTTTATGCAGAGTTGCGACAAGAGCTGCGGCTTTGCCTGGTTTTGTGGGCCTGGAGACAGATTTTTAGAGGTTTCTCTGACCCAGTTGTGGCCTCCGGTGTCCCCACATCAACAATGTGCTGCTTAGATTCATCATATAGGCAAGCCTCCGACGAATAGTAAGGGATCGATGTCGGCGAATTCCGTCCTCACGAAGCCGTACTTACTGACATACTTGAAGCACTGGTGGAGTGTGGACGACACGATCATATAGTCATGTATCCATGGACGCCCCAAGAGGATATTATAGGACGTATCTGCGTCTATGACGTAGCAGGTAACCTCTGTCTTCAGGTCGCCGATCTGACATTTCAAGCGAATCTTCCCCAGGGGATAACTTCTTCCCGAGTTAAAACCGCTAATGGCAGTGTTGATTGATGCTAGCCGGTACATAGGGATGCTCAGGAGTTGAAGCAAGCTTTTTGGGATGATGCTTATTGATGAGCCAGGATCGATGTGCATCCGATCCACCTTGATGTCACCTATGTATCCAGTGTAGTATAAGGGGCGATCATGCAAGTTGGTTTTTGTAACCCCTCTTCCCGAAAAATTTTTGAAATAATTTTTTGATTATTTAATTGATTTGAATGGTGATTTTTAGCTTTTTATAAATAATTATTTAGTTAATTATTACGTTAGATGATTTTAATCAGGGTTGAGAATTGGAGTACAAGATGACTAGGAATCGTGGCACGGATAGTGCGATGACGTGCTTTGACTAGTATATCAGCCCTGGTAGGGAAGGCCGAGCCATAGCGACGTCCTAACTAGGAAAACTAGGCCAAGTTGCGACTTAACCCTTGCCGAGGATTTTATTTATTATTTAATTATATTATTAAGTTCTAGGGAACCCAGTTGTACCGAACCTGTCCAGATTGGGCCCAAGCCAAAACCAAGCCTATGTGGGCATGCAGTGAGACCAGGGACGGCCATGTAGTCATATTTTATGTGTGTAGAAATATTCCCTAAATTATTCTAGGTGTTGAGGTACATTTTAACTATTTGAATATTTGTACAAAACTTGTATTTTATTATTAAATATCGTTTATGATGTTTGTACAATTTTCTGGACCCAGAAAAAGGTAAATAGTATAGATTCACCAAACCACAATTTAATTATTTTAGTATTATTTTATTATCCTGTGGTGATTAAATAAATATATTATTGCTATTAGATATTATTATTTGTTAATTGAGTATTTATTGGTATATAAATATATGAGGTATATATGTATATATATATATTTTTATTTTTATGAGGTATATATGTATATGGATGTGTGTAAATATAGATATATATAGGTGTGTATATAAATAGATATTGTATATGTGTGCAGGTATACATATATATATATAAATATTATATGTGTGTAAATACGTGTATATATATATAAATATTATATATGTGTGTGTATATATATAAATAAATCACATATATGTATGCATGTGAATATATATATATAAATAAATAAATAAATAAATAAATAAATAAATATATATATATATATATATATATATATATATATAAATATATATATATATTATATATATATATATATATATATATTTGTTTAATATATATATATATATATATATATATATATATATATATATATATATATATATATATATATATATATATATATATATATATATATATATATATATATATATATAAATATATATATATATAAGGAAAAAAATATATAAATATATATAAGGGTGTATATGTGCATGTATGTATAAATATACATATATACATGTGTGTATGTGTATATATAATATATAATAGTAGGTATACCAATATGGGTATATATATAAATGTATATATAGTAATTGATGATAATAATAATAAAAGCAAATCCCAAGCTCGGCTAGCCCAGGCCCAAGCCCATAGTTGAGCTTCCCAGCAGAGAAGCCCGACCACCCCCCTTTCAAACCCCTTATAGCAAGCAAACCTGAACCCCCCCTGCGTTGCATAGCTGTGTTATATATATATATATATATATATAATATATATATATATAATATATATATAGAAATCGAGGGATAGAACAGAAGGATTCCTCGACGAAAACCAAACCCTAACTTCAAATCTATGCCCCGCCGACCTCTCTTCCTGGCGCACCTTCTCGTCACCGGAGCGCGCCGCCCTGGGCCGCCGTCGGTCGCCGATAGCGTGGCCGAGCGCGCACAGTAGCACAGCAGAAGCGACAGTAGCAGTACGGTCGATCACCCATATTACAGGTACTGTATCTTGCTCATCGCTCCTCTATTTCTCGATCCAGTTGTTTCGTTGGACAGACAACATAACTAGGAGTAGACCCCATCGACTAGATTTAAGCGTAGTCGCATGACCTATCAGGGGGATCGACACAAAGTTGTCGAAAAACCAAAGGAAACAGAGTATTGAAACCATTTTTGGAACCCAGTTTGGAAGGCAGAATTCTACCAAAACATAGCGACATTTGGAAATCTATTTAAAAGAGATTATAGCCTATATAATCAATAACAAAACCCTGTTATTACTTCTAATTATAGATGATTATGCAATGAGATTATTCAGATAGAAAATGAGAAAAAAACCCCGAGATCTGTTTTCAAAAAACTATAAAAATCTCTCGATACGACGTACGTCCCGCCAATTCGGACGACGTGGTCATGAACTGAAAGCATCGAAAGGTGCGTAACGGCTTCGTGGTCGTGTGGGCTTTGACGGAATTCAAATTGGTCGCGTGTGCGCGACGAATTTGATGCGTATCCGTCGAAATTTACCGTATCGGCCTCTGTCCAAATTTCCTAATTACTTCGTGCACGCTTGTTAGATCGAGACGAAACTTTCGCCAACAGGACCGTATCATTTTTTTGATCCTGTATACCAAGTTTGGTTCGATTCTGAGACAGTTGATCGGATCGCCGTTTTGCGGGCCCCACGGTCCGACTCAACGGGCGATTTTGTGCACGGCCCGCCGGAATCCAACTTTGGACATACAGTTGGGTTCGTATCGAAAAACTGGACCTGTTGACATATAGTTTGACGACTTTAGAGACCATTGACTCTGGCACGCTTTTCGGTGCAAAGCGGATCCAACGGCGGACATTATTTTTGCCCAAAAATTACCGTTTTGCCCCTGTGTCCAGAATTAGACTTAAGGACAGGCAATCCTAGCTAATTTGACTATTCTGAGACTGTTGGCATTGTCTGTTTCAGCTTTCGGAGATAGTTGTGATGATTTGGACTTCTTGGCTTAGCAGTGGACTAGATTGTTATTGGATCTACGTGCAACCTCCTGGCAAGATACCTTGCCTCCCTCTACAGTTTATTTACATGCATATTTTTATTGTTATCCAGTTTTACTAGTTGATTATTTATATATAATTTGTAAATCATGCCTGCTAGTTTATATAAAGCCTTGTTTATAATTAGCTTTGTAGTTTATATTAGATATACGTATATATATAGTTCTTGTTCATAGTTAACTTTGTAGTTCATATTGGATTGGTTTTCTTGTGTATCATGATTAGGTCGTGTCATGTTATCACTTGTACTTGGACGGGGTCGCATCGTGTCATAGGATGAATAAGTCATATCGGAACTGCTTTACCTCATTGTCTTGAAATCTTGAAGCTAACCTGCGAGTCCACACTAGGGACGAGGGTTAGTTGTTAAGCTAACCTGCGAGTCCACATTAGGGGAGAGGGTTAGTAGTTAAGCTAACCTGCGAGTCCACATCAAGGGCGAGGGTTAGTAGTTAAGCTAACCTGCGAGTCCACATTAGGGGCGAGGGTTAGTAGTTATCTGTCCACACCTGCGAGTCTACACTAGGGACGAAGGTGATGCTAGCCTGCGAGTCCACACTAGGGATGAGGCTTAGTAGTATATGTTTCACACCTGCGAGTCCATACTAGGGACGAGGGTGATGCTAGCCTGCGAGTCCACACTAGGGGCGAGGGCTAGTAGTTGTTCAAACCTGCGAGTCCACACTAGGGCGAGGGTTTGAGTATTTGATTGGTTATCCATTGACATCGTGATATCATGTTCTTTTATTCTTCTCCAGCAGTTCGTTTAGGCGTAGTGGTTCTTCCAGTCGTGTATAGTCGTATTTTTGTGCTGATTGGTCTTTTCCGTTTATTTTCTGTATTTTCTTTATTGCATGATAAACTGTTAGATAGGCATGTTTTTATGTATCTTGGTATGTCCCCTGAGGACCTGATGATCTCTTCAGGTTAGTTATTACGTGGAGTTAGTTAGCAGCTCTGGATGGCAGACATGGCGACACGCTTGCGGGATTCAGGTATTGTATTGCATTTATTATCAGCTCGTGCTTTCATACCTTATCATGGGATACCTTGTTTCCTGATTCAGTTTTAGACTCTTGTTACTTTCTTAGAATCTTATCGGACATATATGCTAGAGGGCTGCAGACCACGACCCATACTTGTTTGTTCCTGTTTATTATTCTTATTGTGGATTGAGATATAGTTTTGCCTTGCCTTGATTAGGCCCATTGCCATAGCCGTGACAACGTTTACGTATTTGAGTCGGGCTGGAGTCCGCTTGATGCGTAGCTGGCTTGCTCACGCTCTCGCGTCCGAAAAGCGGGTGCGGGTCGTGACAATTTTGATTAACATGTCCTGTGGAGTGAATACGATGTCGGGCATTGCATCTTTATAATTGCTGCACTGGAGATCTGCTGACGAATCTTTCACTGTAGGCTTGACCTGAGCTAAGTAGGCGTCAGCATTCTGGAGTGTTTCGCTCAATGCAATACAAAGATCCTTGGAGAGCCTTAGGTGCTCGTATAATAACAACTTTGCGGGCATATTAGCCAGTTGTGCTAGTATGTCAAAGTTGTAAGGTATCTCCAGCCCCTCAGGTGCGTGCTTACAGAGCGGCCTGTTGAAGCGGGTTTACTTTGGCTTGGATCTGTCTGTCGGTGGAGGCTGAAATGGTCCCGGAACATCAGTAGCAGACAGCGTTGTCGGCTGAGGGTCATCGACTGAATTACCCAGAGTAGGCTGGAATTGTGTACCAGACCGGGTAACAACGGCCGCCGCCTCCTCAGCTTCGGATGAGATTGTGTGGTAGGATCTGGACTTCCTGCCCTTCTTTTTGCTATTTGAGGATGGCACTGCCTGGGTAACTTCGGGCACTAAGCCCGGGTGGACCCACATGACCACTCCTCGTGACGTGGTGAGAGGCACCAATCTAGTCGTCTGGTCCCGTACAGGTGGAAGGTTAGTGATGTAGTGCCCTATCCGGCTCAGTCAATCGGAGGAATGGGAACGCCGACGGCGTTCGGACTTGGCCTTGCAAGGGCTGCATGAAGACATCGCTCGGTCAAGGCGACCGCTCGCTCAGGTGGGGTAGTTTCGGTGAACTTGCCTCATCTTAGCCTTCACATAATAAATTGCATGTTTTAACTTGCACAAGTAGGCTTAATAATAAAAGAGATGAATCCACATAGCTAAAGGGAATAATCCCGACGGTCGAATTGAGTTAGAATATGGAAAGGTCCAACGGTCGGCTTAGAGTTGGTGCACGGCGTGCTTTGAAAATGACACTCGATCCTTCGTCCAGTGGCTTGGGAGAAGAAAGTTGGTTGAGTAGGCGAAGTATGAACGTAGCCTAAGTCATAGGCGTCGCCCGCATGAATACTTCATAAAGCATGCACGGTCCCATCGTCCAAGGCTTGGCATAGCCTTGGCTTGCCCATGAGTTAAGTTGTGTTGAGCGCTTGTGACCTAAGTCTAGGCACTCGAGTGACTTGGTTGTTCAAGTTGGATGCGTGCACGGCACGATCCGTTAAGGCAGAGCTTGACACAGCCTTTGCTCGTTAAGTTGTTGCGAAGTTAAGTTAGGCAAAGTTATGCCGGTCGACCTAAGACATTACAAGTACTGTTCTGCTTCTTCGCGATTTGTCAAAGTTAAGTAGTCCCACGATCTCAAGGCCCGTCGACTTCGGCAGGAGTGTCGCATAGAGCATGATTGGCTTAAGGCACGATGCACGGACTTAGTGTTTAAGGCAAGGACTACAAATGATCCAAAGTGAGTTTTGAGAAAGGACTATCAAATAGGTGTTCATGAGTTGAACCAAATGATAGGGTAACAAGGAAGGAAATGCTCGCGACCGTGGGTCGTCGAGGGGTCTCAAGGAAGAAATGCTCACGATCGTAGGTCGTCGAGGGGTCTCAAGGACAGAAGTCTTGGTTTTGATAGAGATGGTAACAATAGTAGAGGAATGACTGTGTGAGACGTCAGTTTGTGTCGAGTCTTGCATGGTCATTTGACAACTTGTCGACAAGGGCGATGAACCCTCGAGCGGTAACCTTGGGCCAAGGGGCCAACTCGGCCTAGGAGGAAACAGGGTATAGTCGTGCGTAAGGTTTTGGCACAGGTTAAGCGGGGACTTGCGACGGGGCTAGCTACTTGCGTCGAAAGGATCCCGATTAACAAAACTATACGTCAAGGTATAGCTTGTGATGCTAGTGGCCAAGTTCATATAGATGTCGGCAAATAGCAGCTATCCGCATGTATGCCGTTGGATTTAGTTGAGTTGAAGGTGTGTACAGTTAGAACACAAAGTTTGGGCCTAAGATTGGGTTTCAACATGTGCGTCGTGCTTCGGCACGAGATGTGGCGTCAAGTCTTGAGTTGTCGGCATATAAGTTGCTTAAGTTGGTTGAGTTGTTTAAGTTTATGTCGGAAAACCGCAGCAAGGCAAAGTTGGTTAAGTGACACTAACATTCACAAGTCTTGATTGGGTCAGTTGGTGGTCAAAGTAGCAAGGGCCGCTAGGCGGCAAGGGCCGCGAGGCGGCGATATGGTTAAGTCTCACTGAATTGCGAGGCACAGCCTCAGCAAGGGTTTGTAGCACGGTCACACGGAAAAATGGAGCTTCATCGCATAGTTGCGTCTCTGATTTTAAGCCGTAAGGCAAACACGACTCGATAGGTTAACGTTGTTGGCACGATAAGGGTCTTGAGGCAAGGTATGAGTTAACATTGTCGTTGCAAGCACGAAATGGTCTAAAGACACAAAATAGGCAAGGCGTCGGTCATAAAACTGATCCTAAGGCAAGACTAGAAAGACAATTGATAAGAAGTGACTATGTTGCACAAAGTAAATCAAACGTGTTGGATTTGTATGGGCAGGCGAGGAGCTCATTCCACCAGTACAGTTGAGTACTGACACCCACATAGTTTTCATGTGCAGGCACATATAGAAGCTCGTGGCGCGGAGCTCGCTTGGATGCGTCGAGGCACAGAGTTTTTTGGCAATTCGAAGCATACGACCGCATGGATTGAAGACTTATACGGGACATAATGTATGGACGTCGCCTTCCGAAGCTTCCGCTGGACTCAAGACTTGTATTGAGAGATGAGAGAGAGCTTAGTGAACTTGTAAAATGTGAGAAGAGTGAGCTTGAGTGATTGTAATATTGGCCTTGCACCCATTGTAACCTTTGTTCCAATATCAATAAAAGAGTGTTTTGCAATGACTTGTGTTTGCTTTCTAAATTTTGCTGCCATTATTCAATATCTCTGCTCGGGACTTCTGTGCGACGACCCCGTCACAGCCGCTGAAATCGGCCGTTATGGAACCCGCCTTGCACGAGCACAATCTAGGCTCGTGCGGCATCACGCCTTAGCGAGGACGATCGCTCCTACGGGAGCGGGGCGTGACATAATGGTATCAGAGCACAGCTTTACGTCCTTGGACTACCGATTGAATTCTTTAACTCCGCTGTTCCGCGAACTCTGAATGTTGCTTCCGTATATTGATATCGTTGGTGCGCTCTCTCTCAAATGTCCCACGGGATGTCCATACAATAAGTCTATCTATTTTGCAAAACGTAGGTGAACAGTTTTCAACAAAACAAAAATGATGGTTCGCATAAGCACGGTTGGCTAAGTCGGGCTGGGCATATACACCAAGGATTGTGTCGACCTTTGCAAAGTCGAGTACGGGATTCGTAATATTTCGAGCTAGAAAGAGTTGAACTCGATTGAGTAAAGTGAGATGACTATCGATAGGGGTGCTATCGAGCGACGATAACGTCGATGCGGTATAGATGAACGTACTTGGAAATTGAGGAATGGTTCGAACGGGATTCGATGAAGTCGATTTTGATTCGAATGATAGTTTTGAAGATTTGTTGAATGACTTCATTCCTGAGTGGTGTATGCGATAGTCTCAGGAATGTCGATCGATCGATTGAGGATGTGGGGTGTCGATGAGTCTATCAGCGAGCATCGCACATATACAAAGCCTTAGATCGTGTGCGATGGAGTGATTTGTTGTCATGAAGTTTGATAAGTGGATTCGAACAACCTAGAAATTGACGCGCACGGAACGTGCACGGGATTGAGGATTGTGCGAAGTATAAAATGTGAGAATGATTCAGTAGGTGAAATCGAATCGAGGAAAAAGTTAGGATGTACGAATGGATGACTTGATCGAGGAAATCGAAATGGATCGTATACGAAAAGTTAGCACGACGGGAAGATAGCGTGCATGAAAAGTTTGATTCGAATGTTTGAAAATGACTTTAAGGATTAGATTGAATGTTGCTCGATGATTGAGTTAACAAAGGGATGGTGCGATTGAGGAAATGCATTGGTCGATGACTTAAGATAGACGAATGAACAATACGTGAATTTGGTTCGAGGAAATTGATGTTGTGAATGGTTTGAGGGATAATGATCGAACTTGAATTTGAATGTCGAGGAGATTATCCAGTCGGACGATAGCATCATTCGCACGACCTAGAACTTGTTGCAAAGGAAGATCGTCAGGTTACGCATGTCATCGATGGTATTGAGGCATATCAAAGATCGATATGCGATAACTCGGGGGTACTCTGACTCAGCGAAGGACGATCGTGCAAGTGTTATTGTTCGGTTGGATACAATACTTAGGACCTTGATTGAGATAAATGTTGGATGAAAATAGAAGTGTCTTGGTGGTTACGCGGACAACCACAGTGTCGACATTCTTGTCTTGCGCGAGCGCTACTCCATTCTCGCACATGCGTTGCGTCGGATTTGGGGCGATCGTTCCGCGTGAGCGCTGACATGGTGATTCATGTCGCGGGAATGATAAAACTCGAAAATCAAGATGCGGCAACTTTGATTGTCTCGACTTGTCGGTTTGATGCGAAGGAAAATGTGAAGATGTTAGGACTTGCGATTGATGAATGAAATAAACTTGAGGATTGAGTAGGTCCAATCCGCGCATCGAAAATGAATTAGTCTAGACTCAAAATAAGAGTTACGTCCCGATGAGGATAATTATCCCGCAGGAGCGTGCATGGTGATTCATGCCCACCGTGGATAATCTAACTCGCGTGAGATCGGGACGCAATGTATTGTTAAGTCAGACGACCTTGAGATCGATGACGTAAATTGGGATGAACGACTTAGGGAGTATGAAATGTGACTTATGGTTTAGCGATGAATTATGTCGTAGCGTGCTTGAATCAAGAAGGATTGATAGGCGAACTATATCAAACGCGTTTGAAAGGATAGATTATACGAAACGGCTTGATGAACGAGCGATATGTACTTGTCAAGGATTTGTTGAACATGAATTATTGTAGGATGGCTTTGCTGAATGACTCGGACCCCGTGCGACGAATGTTTGGATGTGTGTAGGGAATCGATGCTCGATGTTTAGAAATCAGAGTGATGCGAGCTTGGGTAGGAAATCCCGTACTATCAACTTGGTTTGACCTTATGATGGGGTCAGTGTTGATATCGTTGTTTGGGAACTATGATTCCAATACTGACGGAAAGACATAGCCTAGCAGTTAGGCAGACGTTCCGGTACGGAGCGATAGGAATTGTGGAGACACCACTCATGAGGCTCGGTTGACATGCATGTATATCAAGGACGCTTGAATGCGTGCACGATCCGACTCGAGTGGTGATGGCGGGATTCGCTTTCACGAAGCTTGGTTGAAATGCATGTATATTGGGGACGCCTAAGATATGTGCACGATCCATACTAAGTGATACGTGGAATTCAAGTGAGACTTGAGGAACGGGGAAGTATCGAGGATTTTGAGATCGCAAGTTTTGAAGAAAGGATTGAGGGTAGCACGAGCGTGGCTCGGATTTGAGAAACGCATAGGCGTAGTTTGTGCGAGAGTCTTGAATGTTAAGTATAAGTCAATAAGTAAAGTGTACTCAGTTAGTTTCGAGGATGAAACTTTTTCTGAGTGGTGTATGATGTAGTGCCCCGTCCCGCTCAGTCAATCGGAGGAATGGAAACGCCGACGGCGTTCGGACTTGGCCTTGCAACGGCTGCATGAAGACATCGCTCGGTCAAGGCGACCGCTCGCTCAGGTGGGGTAGTTTCGGTGAACTTGCCTCATCTTAGCCTTCACATAATAAATCACATGTTTTCAACTTGCACAAGTAGGCTTAATAATAAAAGAGATGAATCCACATAGCTAAAGGGAATAATCCCGATGGGTCGAATTGAGTTAGAATATGGAAAGGTCCAACGGTCGGCTTAGAGTTGGTGCACGGCGTGCTTTGAAAATGACACTCGATCCTTCGTCCTGTGGCTTGGGAGAAGGAAAGTTGGTTAAGTAGGCGAAGTATGAACGTAGCCTAAGTCATAGGCGTCACCCGCATGAATGCTTCATAAAGCATGCACGGTCCCGTCGTCCAAGGCTTGGCATAGCCTTGGCTTGCCCATGAGTTAAGTTGCGTTGAGCGGCTTGTGACCTAAGTCTAGGCACTCGAGTGACTTGGTCGTTCAAGTTGGATGCGTGCACGGCACGATCCGTTAAGGCAAAGCTTGACGCAGCCTTTGCTCGTTAAGTTGTTGCGAAGTTAAGTTAGGCAAAGTTATGCCGGTCGACCTAAGACATTACAAGTACTGTTCCGCTCCTTCACGGTTTGTCAAAGTTAAGTAGTCCCACGATCTCAAGGCCCGTCGACTTGGGCAGGAGTGTCGCATAGAGCACGATTGGCTTAAGGCACGATGCACGGACTTAGTGTTTAAGGCAAGGACTACAAATGATTCAAAGTGAGTTTTGAGAAAGGACTATCAAATAGGCGTTCATGAGTTGAACCAAATGATAGGGTAACAAAGAAGAAAATGCTCGCGACCGTGGGTCGTCGAGGGGTCTCAAGGAAGGAATGCTCGCGACCGTGGGTCGTCGAGGGGTCTCAAGGATAGAAGTCTTGGTTTTGATAGAGATGGTAACATTGGTAGAGGAATGACTGTGTGAGACGTTAGTTTGTGTCGAGTCTTGCATGGTCATTTGACAACTTGTCGACAAGGGCGATGAACCCTCGAGTGGTAACCCTGGGCCAAGGGGCCGACTCGGCCTAGGAGGGAACAGGGTATAGTCGTGCGTAAGGTTTTGGCACATGTTAAGCGGGGACTTGCGACGGGACTAGCTACTTGCGTCGAAAGGATCCCGATTAACAAAACTATACGTCAAGGTATAGCTTGTGATGCTAGTGGCCAAGTTCATATAGATGTCGGCATATAGTGGCTATCTGCATGTATGCCGTTGGATTGAGTTGAGTTGAAGGTGTGTACAGTTAGAACACAAAGTTTGGGCCTAAGATTGTGTTTCAACATAGGCGTCGTGCTTCGGCACGAGATGTGGCGTCAAGTCTTGAGTTGTCGGCATATAAGTTGCTTAAGTTGGTTGAGTTGTTTGAGTTTAAGTCGGAAAACCGCCAGTAAGGCAAAGTTGGTTGAGTGACACTAACATTCACAAGTCTTGATTGGGTCAGTTGGTGGTCAAAGTAGCAAGGGCTGCTAGGCGACAAGGGCCGCGAGGCGGCGATATGGTTAAGTCTCACTGAATTACGAGGCACGGCCTCAGCAAGGGTTTGTAGCACGGTCACACGAAAAAATAGGAGCTTCATCGCGTAGTTGCGTCTCTGATTTTAAGCCGTAAGGCAAACACGACTCGATAGGTTAACGTTGTTGGCACGAGAAGGGTCTTGAGGCAAGGTATGAGTTAACATTGTCGTTGAAAGCACGAGATGGTCTAAAGACACAAAATAGGTAAGGCGTCGGTCATAAAACTGATCCTAAGGCAAGACTAGAAAGACAATTGATAAGAAGTGACTATGTTGCACAAAGTAAATCAAACGTGTTGGGTTTGTATGGGTGGACGAGGAGCTCATTGCACCAGTACAATTGAGTACTGACACCTACATAGTTTTCATGTGCAGGCACAGGTAGAAGCTCGTGGCGCGGAGCTCGCTTGGATACGTCGAGGCACAGAGTTCCTTGGTGATTCGAAGCGTGCGGTCGCATGTATTGAAGACTTATACGAGACATAATGTATGGACGTCGCCTTCCGAAGCTTCCGCTGGACTCAAGACTTGTATTGAGAGATGAGAGAGAGCTTAGTGAACTTGTAAAATGTGAGAAGAGTGAGCTTGAGTGATTGTAATATTGGCCTTGCGCCCATTATAACCTTTGTTCCAATATCAATAAAAGAGTGTTTTGTAATGACTTGTGTTTGCTTTCTAAATTTCGCTGCCACTATTCAATGTCTCTGTTCGGGACTTCTGTGCGACGACCCCGTCGCAGCCACTGAAATCGGCCGTTATGGAACCCACCTTGCACGAGCGCAATCTAGGCTCGTGCGGCATCACGCCTTAGCGAGGACGATCGCTCCTACGAGAGTGGGGCATGACAAGTGACCTCTATCGTTGCCCGGGGAACAGGTACTACCCCGTCTTGAGTTTTTGTTGGGGGAAGTCGTCGAACTGAACGGATACCATGTTTGCAGCCACGGTAACCTCCTCAAAATCTAGAGACAGAGCATTGGAGTTGATGAGGTTCTGGATGTACCGCTTTAATGTGAAGCACTCTTGCATAGGGTAGGGGACATAGCGGTGGAAGTGACAATACTTTGGATCCTCGATCTCCGCTGGTCGAGGCTCACGTTCTACATCACGGATTCGGATCCTTCCCGCCTTCAGGAGCATGTCGAAGATAGGCTTGACATGGCTATCTTCAAAAGAGTATGTCATCTTCTTGGGCTTCGGAGCTTCTGCTTACTTTTGTTCAGGCGTTTTGGTCGTACCAGTTGTAGAAGCATGGAAAAGAACAAGAAAGTCCATGCGGCTCAAAACGGAGGGAGTCTCATGCGGCCCAAAAGTCCCTTAGAGCTTCATGCGGCTCAAACATCCTTTAGAGCTTCATGTGGATCAAAAGTCTCTTAGAGCCTCATGCGGCTCAAAAGACCCTTAGAGCTTCATGCGGCTGGAAAGTCCCCGATAGCTCCATGCGGCTCGGGAAAAGCCACATGGCCCTATGCGGTTCAAAAATAGGCCTCTACAGCTGGCCATAACTGCTCTGTGCAGCTGGCTCATTAAATGCTCTGACGCAATGCAGCAGCTCTGACACAAAAGATTGACAGCTCTGACATAAAGGTAAAATGATGACTCTGACATAATGATGTGGCCCTAGAGAGACGCAAAAAATCTTTATGGCTGGCAGAATCTACCAATTCCAAAGCTCCTTATGCGGATCGCTTCAAATTCTTCCATGCGGCTCAGTTATGGGGGCCACCCTTATGCGGTTCAGATGGAGGGCCACCCTTATGCGGCTCAGTTGGGGGCAACCCTCATGCGGCTCAGTTGGAGGCCATCCTTATGCGATTCAGTTAGAGGCCACCCTTATGCGGTTCAGTTGGAGGCCATCCTCATGTGGCTCGGTTGTGGGGCCACCCTCATACGGCTCAGTTGTGAGGCTATCCTCATGCGGCTCGATTGTGGGGCCACCCTCATGCGGCTCAGTTGTGAGGCCATCCTCATGCAACTCGGTTGTGAGGCCACCCTCATGCAGCTCAATTAGCAGACCACACTCATGCGGCTCTGCCAGGACGCTCCGTTCATGCAGCTCGCAGCATAAATGATAGTTGGAACACATGGCAGAAGATTGACTAAGACTTATCCACTCGGATTTAGCAACCAACAAATTATAACAATGCAGATTTATTACAATCATCATAACTGCCCAGATCGATTTCCAACAAACAATGCAGATTTGTTGCAATCAACATTAACAGCCCAGATTGATTTCCAACAAACAAGATCAAGGCTAATCTTAACCAATTCCCAATCGCCCACTTTTAAAGGAGCAATTAATGCACACCCTACTTATCACAAATCCCTATAAATAGCAGGAGGTTATTCCTTTGTAAAAGACACATAGTTATACGCACAGAGCCCGAGCAGAGAGACTAGCAACTCCCACATACACAGAGAGCATTTCCTTGCCAGAGCAGAAGCTACGTCCGATCGTCCAAGGAGTAAGGCAGAGTTGATAGCACTCTCCCGAGCCTCTACCGTCACCTCCAGAAAAACTAAACAATTGTACTTAGATTGCTTTTTCTAGGTTTTGTTCCTAGGCTATCTTTGTACGAGCGAGTTTGTATTATGAATCAAAGTTCAGTCCTCCCATAAAACTGGTTCTGTTCTTTCGATAATCAATAGCAAACACGATGGCGACTCTGCTGGGAACTAACTTCTCCACTGCTGAGAAGTTGTTGACGTAGTTGGATGCAGCCAAACTTGGCTCCATGCAACAGATGCTGGTCGTCTGCTTCGACCAGCAGGCGTTTGAAGAAATGCTCTCCGACAGGGAGCGCTGGCCCGGTCCAGAAGCGAGCCCGCACGAAGAAGGCCCGTAGGGAGTGGAGGCCCAAGACTTTCGCTCCTCTCCAAGCTCTGCAAGAGGCGTTCTCTGCTGTCCAAGACGGCGGAGAAGACTCCCATGCGGCCCCACTTCAGGCCACAGAGGACCCTGCTGTTCTCAAGTCCGACAGAGGAAAGAACTACGATACTGGACTTGAGGAAGCAAATGGGGACTCTATGCGGTCCAGAAAGAAGCCGCATAAGGGTGCCAGCCGCATGAAGAAGGCTCATGCGGCCAACAATTCCAGCCGCATGAAGGCTCATGTGGCCACTAAATCCAGCCGCATGAATGTTCCTACGGCATCCAAATCCAGCCGCATGAATGCTGATGCGGCCACAAATGCCAGTCGCATGAATGCTGATGCGGCCACAAATGCCTAGCCGCATGAATGCTGATGTGACCACAAATGCTAGCCGCATGAATGCCTATGCGGCAGCCAAATCCAGCCGCATGAAGTCTTATGCGGCCACAAATACTAGCCGCATGAATGTTGATGCAGCCACAAATGCTAGCCGCATGAATGCTGATGCGGCCACAAAGGCCAGCCGTATGAATGCTCATACAGCCACAAATGCCAGCCACATGAATGCTCATACGGCCACCAATCCCAGCCGCAGACCATATGCTCCATGCGGCTCAGGTTCAGTCTTCGACCGTCTCTCATGCGGTCCTGACCTAAGATGCTCCTATAAGGATGTGCCAGTACTCTATGCGGCACCATTTGGACTCTTTCTACTATGCGCCCTTGGGTGTTAGAGGGAAGAAGTCTAGGGCAGCGCGGGCTCGTCGAGCTCCGTCAGCTGTCCCAACCTCTGACCATCAGAGAGCTCCGCTTACTGTTAGGCGGGCCTCTGATGGAAAGTTGTACAGAACCGACCGTGTCCAGCCCCAGACGGCAAACGGACAGCGTGGTTCCCAAGAGTCTCCCAATCAAGGGAGCAAACATGGTGCCAATACACTCGTGTGCTAGGGACTTCCGAGCCCACAAAACGAGTGACTTGCGTGATGTGATTCTTCACAAGCACAAGGAAAAAAAGAGAGCTTGGTGTGCAGAGGGTCCTTTCAAGGACACCACTGCACTCAAGTCATTGTCAACTGCTGCTGCAAGGCGGCAGTACAAGAGGACCGGCAGTCCATCTTCCAACGACTGCAGCAGCCAGGATCGGTCCTGCGACAAAGCTCAGAAAATGAGGTACTTCATGTCGCCTCATGCAATTCTGCTCAGAAAATCCCTACCGACAAGGCAGAAAAGAAGATGAACGTGTCCAGCCCAAAAATCTCAACCAGCGCGGCCAAGAAGCTCTCAATCCAAGTGGTTGACAACAGCTGTCACATGAGGGGATGTTTCAAGGTACCCGCTCAAAGACAAAATCTTCAACACTGGGGGATTCGTCATCTACATCTCTTGGGGTAGCCGAAGCTGGGGGTAGCACTCCCCGAAACATCTACGACAATCCGGTGTTCCAAGAAGATCAACCAGGGGAGACAGTTCCCTCCACAGATGCAACAGACCCAGACATCCATGGGTCCCAAGATGAAGCAACCTCCGATGCAGGGGGTAACACTTCCTTCGAGTCTGAATCAGAGAAGAACATCCCCACGTACCTCGACGATTTATCTCTACGAGGGTATGATTCAGAGAGTACGTCTTCTACCGTGCCTTCCACCATCCCTCGTGTAAGAACGACATTCATGGCTGGGAATGATCAAGACGGTCCCAGCGATCGACAGCGCCTCGACACTCTTGAGGCCATACTTCACACCTTACTGAAGTCAGTAGAAGAAATCAAGGCGGCCCTACTAACTCTTCAAGGAAGGATGCCTGATCAGACAAGTTTGGGTCCCGCCGTCAATACGGACTCGAACACAACTGCACCAACCCCGGATGATAATCCACCCGGAATGACGGCTCCCAGTGCTGCGGACGAGGCTAGGGAGGCAACGAGAGAAGTCCAGGAGCTTCGTGCAATGTTCCACGTACGAGAATACTCTCAAGACTTGAAGATACGACAACCGTATCCCACTGCATGGAGGGATGTCCCCTTTCCTCCGCGGTACAAGCCGTTCAACATCAACCCCTACGATGGGAAGACCTCTGCAAGCCGGTACATAACATACTTCGAGGTCACAATAGACCACTTGCCGCACGACTGATGCGATCCTCACACGATTGTTCGTCGGGACATGGAGGGGGTAGCATTTGATTGGTACCGCAATCTGCCGGACAACTGCATCCATTCCTTCGTCGGCTTCAAAAACATGTTCCTTGAAAGGTTCTATGAAGTAGGACAAGATGTGACAATGTCCACCCTCATGGATATTGTTCAAGGCGAGAAGGAGATGACAAGGAACTACATTGAGCGGTTTTGCCAAACTAAGATGAAGTTGCCCTCCGGTAATCCGGACTCTTCCTTGATTGAAATTTGCCAAAAGAGGCTGCTTCCCACAATCAGCCTCTGGATGGGCGAAAGTCAATTCAAGGACTGGAAGACTTTCATCATCAGCGCCACTAGCGCAGAAGACAAGTTGAGGAAAGCTCGCCAACTGGGATTGCACATCTCGGAGGGAGACGACAAGGGCAAACGCCCTAACGCCAACCACAACAACGGTGGTAATTCCTCCAACAGCCGAGACAACAAGGGCAAACATGCTATGGTGGCCGACACAGCCCTGAAGCCCGAACCGAAGTCGGCAGAGAAGCAGTGGCCGCAGATGACTTACCTCCTTCGAAGACAGTCATGTCAAGCCAATCCTTGACATTATCATACAAGGAGATCGAATTCAGCTCCCTCCTCCAAGACGTGAACCTCGACCTACAGAGAGGGAGAGCCCCAAGTATTGTCACTACCATCGCTACGTCCACCATGCCACGCAAGACTGCTTCCAACTGAAGCGGTACATCCAGAACCTCATCGACTCGAAGGCCCTGGCCATTAATTTCGAGGAGGTAACGGTCGCCGCCAACATGGTGTCGGTCTAATTCGGCAGCTTCCGTCGACGAGGACACAAGACGGCATAGTACCTGTTCCTCGGGCAAAGATGGAGGTCGTTAATCTTCTACTTCCTCGAGACCAGGCTGCTGGTCTAGTGCCCCTCACCACATCACGAGGGGAGGTCATGTGGGTCCATCCGAACCTGGTACCTGAAGTGACTCAGTCCGCACCTACCCTCCACCGGCAAGAAGAAGGATGGAAAAGTCAAGTCCTGTCGCACAATCTCGGCAGATGTCGAAGAAGCTACGGCTGTCGTCACCCGGTCTGGTGCACAATCCCAACCTACATCGGGTAACTCGGCTGAAGAACGCCAACCGGCCGCTGCTGATGCTCCAGGACCTTCTCAGCCTCTGCCGGCCGAGAAGTCGAAGCCATGGAGACCCGCTTTGACAAGCCGCTCCTGCAAAGACGCACCACATTGGCTAGAGAGGCCCTACAATTTTGACTATTCTTGCACAATTGGCCAACACACCGGCCAAATTGTCATTATACGAGCTCTGAGACTCTCCAAAGATGTTCGCGTCGCACTGAGCGAGGCACTCCAGAATGCCGACGTATATCTGGCTCAGGTCAATCTCACCGGGGAAGAGCTCGCCGGCGGATCTCCAAGACAACGCATGCACAGAGGCCATGCCCAACATTGTGTTCACTCCACAGGATATGCTTATCAAAACCAACCTGCACAATCGCCCTCTGTATTATACTGGATATGTCGACGACGTCAAGGTGGATCGGATGTACATTGATCCCGGTTCTTCGATAAGCATTATCCTAAAGAGCTTGCTTCATCATCTGCGCATCCCTATGCATCGGCTGACTCCTACCAACACCCCCATCAGCGGTTTCAATTCCGGAGAAGCTATCCCATCGGAAAGATTCGTTTGAAGTACCAAATTGGCGACCTTCAATCGGAAGTAACCTGCTATGTCATCGACGCTGACACCTCCTACAATATTCTTCTGGGGCGTCCGTGGATACACGATTATATGATCGTGCCTTCTACATTGCACCAGTGCTTCAAGTACGTCAACAAGCACGGCTTCGTGAGGACAGAATTTGCCGACATCGATCCCTTCAAAGGGGTCGAATCCTATTATTTGGATTCTTCCTTGTACGAGAAATCCAAGAGGCACCTGATTAACGAAGATGTTCAAGAGCAGACGGAGGCCATTGGGGGGTCGGAGGAACCTTTGAGGATCCATCTCCATTCCTACAAACCAGGAAAGACTGCACCTCTGACAGCCACTCTGCGTAGGGAAGCAACTGGTCTTCCGGTGCTCACTGCACAAAAGGAGCATATGTTAATCCGACTGCCAAGGTCTGGCCAAGCACCGAGAACCACTACAGAGCCACTGACAATCAGGCTGCCGAGAGCCAGCCAGCAACAAAGAGGAGCTCAATCCCTCTGTCAAGCCGATGATGATTCGTCTTTCCAGAATGAGTCGACAGTCGAGCACTAAGCAGGGGACTGCTAGCGAGCCAACAACTCCCCGCACAGCACCGAGCACCAAACTGGGGGTCGCTAGTGCGCCAACGACTCCACGTTCTCCTCTACCAGTGGAGCCCCTGATGATTAAGCTGCCCAGGTCGTCCTCCCAGTCTTCATTGACACAGAGGGTGGCCGAAGAAGAGTTAGAGCTGGCCAAGTATGTGCTCACACTGATGTTTCGTCCGCAGATGATGTAATTCCACCGAAAAAGATACCTTACTTCATCAATAAAGGACTATCTTTGAACTACATCAAGCTTCATAAACTTTGTACCATGTATGCTATGGAACACGGTATAGGCACCAACCTACACACACAGGTGACAAATGTCTATACCGCAAACTAATTTACTCCCGTAGAAGACGCTTGCTTCATAGTCACGGGAGAAGATCATCTAATCATCTTCGACCAAGAATGATCCACACCCTTCAGGATAGAAGAAGTTTCTCGAACCCGACACCGGGAGACTGCCCCTTTATCTATATAGCTCCTGATCCAAGTACCTCATGCAAAAACAGGAGTATGATCTGGAGATGACGCCAGGCTTAAACTACGGCACTGGTCGGCGGTTACCTATACAGTTGCCAGTCTCGGCTGGAAAACCACAGGATTACAACAACAAGACCAGATGTGGGCTAGGTTATGTTACACCTGCAACGACCCCTGAAATCTCAGATGAGGAATGTGACTGTCATTCACATTCAACCGGATCACCAACTTTTGATTCAGTTGTCAGCATCGGGGACGTATTCAGGCAAGCTCTGTCTGTCAATATGGCATTTACTGATGCCTACAAAGAAGGAAAAGATTACCCAACTTCTTGAGTTAGAACCTTGGGTCCAGCAACTAGATGTACAATGGGAGAAACGCTTCGAACTTCGTGAACCTCCCACTGAAGATGAGGTTATGCAAGTTGACCTCGGCGATGAGTCCTCTCCAAAGCCAATCTTCGTCAGCAAAAACCTGACAGACGAAGAGCGAAAGGCGCTTTTACAACTCGTCAGAGAGTACATTGATGTGTTCGCCTGGAGCTATGAAGACATGCCAGGGCTAGACCCCGAGGTTGCACTTCATAAACTCAACATTCATCCAGACACAAAGCCGGTCAAGCAACAGCAAAGAGGTTTCCGCCCGGATATCATGAATTCTATCGAAGCTGAGGTCAACAAACTGATAGCCAGCGGCTTCATCCGGGAGGAGCAACATCCAGACTGGGTCGCCAATATAGTACCGGTCCTCAAAAAGAATAGGAAGATTCGAATTTGCATCGACTACCGAAATCTAAACGAAGTATGTCCTAAATATGAGTTCCCTCCCATCATGGACATCATGATCGACAATACATGTGGCTTTGAGCGTATGTCAATCATGGACGGCTTCTCAGGATACAACCAAATCAAGATATTTTCTGACGATAAGAAGCATACATTATTCTGAACACCGATTGGCGTGTACTGTTACACCGTCATACCCTTCGGTTTAAAGAATACCGGCACCATATACCAACGACCATGAGTGTCATCTTCAGAGATCACCTGCGTAAGACCGTGGAGTGTTATGTTGATGACATCGCTGTCAAAAGCCGCTCTAAGGGAGACCATCTACAGGATCCGAGGACGGTATTCGACCTGATGCGAGCGCACAACTTGAAGATGAATCCTACTAAATCCTTCTTGGGCGTATCTAGTAGAAAATTCCTGGGTTTTATCATTACCGTCCAGGGAATTCATATAGATCCGGAGAAGACGAAGGCAATCATAGAGATGGGTCCCCTGAGAAATCTCTGTGAACTCCGCGGCTTTCAAGGGAGGCTAGCTTACATCAGGAGGTTCATCTCTAACCTCTCCGGGCGATGTCAACCATTCACCCACCTCATGAAGAAGGGCATCTCATTCGTATAGGATGAAGAGTGCCAACGTGCGTTCGACAACATCAAAGAATATCTGTCAAATCCTCCAGTTCTGGTGGCCCCGGTTGCTGGAAAGCCATTTTTGCTTTACATGCGAGCGATGGAACATTCCTTCGGTGCTCTACTAGCACGGAACAATGATGCGGGACATGAACAAGCTATCTATTACCTCAGCCGAATGATGATTGGGCCTGAGCATAGATATACCACCGTGGAGAAGGAATATCTTGCTCTGGTATTCTCTATCCAGAAGATGCGACACTATGTTACAGGACAAACCATCCATATCATATCTCGAGTTAACCCCCTCAGGGTTCTCATGACCAAGCCAGGCGCACTCAGCTCTCGTCTCGCTACCTGGGCGATATTATTGTCTCCCTACCACATGATCTCCGTCCCGCAAAAGGCTGTTAAAGGTCAAGCTCTGGCAGACTTTTTAGCAGTCCATCCAAGTTTGGAGTCAACCAGAATATATGAAGAGATTCCAGACGAGGTCGCCAATTCAAACATGGCTTCCGATGATTCCGTCTGGCGAATGTTCTTCGACGGTGCTTCAAGAATTGGGCCCAAGGGCAACATTGTCGTTGGGGTCGGAGTGGTGCTAATTTCTCCCTCTGGCTTGGTGATCAACCGGGCATATTCCTTTACAGAATCCTGCTTGAACAACGTGGCCGAGTACAATGCCCTAGTTATCGGCCTCCGACTTGCAAAAGAACTGGGGTAGAGTACCTAGAGGCATATGGCGATTAACAGTTAATCGTCAATCATATTCGGGGTTCATATGAAGTTCGTCATGAAAACATGATCCCCTATCATCAAATAGCAATCGCTATCATTACGTCTCTGAAAGGGTTCTTCATAGAACATGTTCTGAGACTCCAGAACATTGAGGCCGACGCCTTAGCAGGACTGGCCGCTTCCCTGGCGGTCCTAAAATATACTCATCATTTGGTGGACATAATAGGCTATGAGTTGGTCTGTCCCAAGAACAATGTCCAATTTGTTGAGAGTCATTCCGCCCTGACGGTCGACAAGACACAGGATTGGAGGCTCCCATTTATCGACTTCGCAGTTTATGGCATCTTGCCGAAGAACCCGAAAGAAGCTACCTCTGTTAGAAGACGTTCTCTCAGATTCTTCTACAATACAGAAACAAAGATGCTGTATCGGCGGTCATACGATGGATTACTGCTTCGGTGTCTGTCCGATATAGAAGCCAAAGAAGCTGTACGTGAAGCACATGACGGCGTCTGTGGGGCCCATCAGCCTGGCCCGAAATTACAAGATTGCCTTCGCCGAATGGGCTACTACTGGCCTACGATGGTGCCAGACGATAGACTACACAAGAAAGTGCAGAGCCTGTCAGGTCCACGCAGATTTCATACATCAACCATCTGAATTCCTACACCCAACGATGGCATCCTGGCCATTTGAGGCATGGGGAATGGATATCATGTAACACCCCAGTCCCAAAATCATATAAGACTAAGTACGTAAACATGCCAACTGTAGATATACGAAGAATACTCCAATGTATGGAATCCTCGTATAAATACATAAGCTGTAAAATGTAGAGAACCATGACATGCTAAATCTCATCCACAAATATATAAAGAATAAAGATAGAATCAACTTGAATAGTTATGGTACAATCGTTGGGCGGAGACAATTCCACTATCAACTATCTCAATGAAATAAATGTGCAAGAAAGCGATCGACAAAATGACAAAACGAACCAAGAGCAATCATCTTCAAAAAATGGAGAAGATCACGGCCTTGGCTAGAACACCTGTAGAAAAGCATGAAAGCACACACCTGGAGAATAACCAGGTCCTCAGAGGGACGTAACAAGATACATAAAAATAATACCATAATGAACTGTAAATGAAACATGACAAAGGAAAGATCATATGCTCCAACATAATGGAATCTAACCATCTAGGTGTAATGCAAGTCGAAAACTATAATGGAACGTATAAGTGGGTAGGAATAAAGCATAGCATTCACTAGAGGCTTTAGCATGAACTAGTATACATCTCTGACCGTATCTGATGCGTGGTCAGGGCTGTGCAATGGATATTCCATGGTCCATACTTTACATGCTAGCATACCTCCTGACCGTATCTGACGCGTGGTCAGGGCCGTACAATGGATATATCCTCTAGCGATACACCCATAACAGGGAAACCATGAACCCATAATCGGGAAACTAGAAGGCTGTGGGCTAGCTCATACGTCCCAAAAGTTTTCCCCGCCCATGTATCACACAAGTCATATCCATGACTTGGCGATCCATATCTCTATGCAAGTCGCTATCTAGACTCCGCTAATCCATAAATGAACCGACACACGAACCGCCCGTATCGGTAGCAAGTCGAATACGTAGGTTCGTGCCAACCCCATGATCCTCACTCTTGTGTCGTGTATGAGAGTGTCAACAGGTTAAAGAAGTTATGGAGTATAACTTCAACACATCGGTAAAGTCAGCTACCACATATGGTCCACACACACGCACACACACAAACATCGATATACATATCGATGGCACCCAAGCCATACTTGGACACACACTTACTAATGTAAAACATTAGCAACATATAAAATATCATGAATCAAATATAAGTACAAGATGGCATGGTATCTTGCCTGGTGGATCGCCTGGGGTGGTGCGCTTCGAGAAGTCCTGTTTGTCCAATAGTCAAGGTCGATGAGTATGTCTAAATTGCGAGAAAATAGGAAAGTACAGTTTCGTTATGATTGATGATGATAATCGAGAGAGAGAGAGAGAGTTTGAGGAAAAAGTAGCAGTTATGTATATTTTAGTAAATATTTATAATATTGAAAACTAGATTTTTATTGGTCAAAATATGTTTTAGATGATATCAAAAATGTATAAAAGAATCATTTTAACTAAAAACTTGAAGTTTGTCAAAGTTAGAATTTTCAGGGTAAAAATATGTTTTTATAAGTAAAAATATTTCTCGGATAAATATTTCAAAACTACCAGAAAAATATTTTATAAGTTGAAACCTACATTTTATGAGCTAAAATCTTTATAGATAATTATCTAATCATTGGGAAAAATATCTTTAGGGTGTAGAACTATCCCCAACCCACATCCATATTTTTTTTTTTTGAAAATTTTAATGCATATATACAGTTAAAAAAACAACTATAATAATACTATAACACATGATAATAATAATAAAAATAAATCTAATTAATAATAATCCTTAAAACCTAACCAGCCATTTCCCCCTTTATAATAATAATAATAATGACCATAAATAATAATAATAATACTTATAATAATAAAAATCCTTTAGTTAACCCCCTTCCCCAAATCAGTGAGAAGGAGAGAGAGAGGATCGAGAGAAAAATGAAGCGGAGAACGAAGAGAGGGGTTACCAGCGGCTTGGCCGAGCTCCGGCGCCGGTGGACGGTGGGCAGGGTACGGCGGTGGCTCCTGAAGTCGGCAGAGAACTCGCGGCGAGGCGGCGCTCGAAAAGGAGAGGGCGGCTCGCGGAGACGCCGGAGGGAGGCTTCACGGCTCCTCGGTGGGCGTGCTCGCGGGGACAGGCGAGGCGACTGGGCGCTGAGAGCCGGCGGTTTGGAGAGCGACCAACGGAAGAGAGGCGCAGAAGGGTTTCGCCGAGGTGGACGGGTGGCGGCGCTCCGATGGGGCGCGGAGGAGGCAGTGGCACAGTTCGTGAAGGCGGCTACGGCGGTAGCTCCGACCGCACGGAGGCGGGGGACTCTGGTGGTCGACGGAGGTGACACGCACGGCTACGGTGCTGCGGATCGGAGGCTTCGCCGGCGGACAGCGTTCGGCCACGTGGAGGGCAGAGGTCAGCGTCTTGGCGACACCAGACAGGACTACCTCGCGTGGCTCAGGTTTGTTCTTCCTCTCCCTTCTTTCTTCATGGGTAATGGTGATGGTGTTACGGATTTGGCGGTCGGGAGAGGATGTGTGGTTGATGAACGGTTGGCGCTGGGTGGTTGACGCCGGAGATGGCGGTGGGTTCGGTGAGGGTCAATGTGATGCTGATGACGACAGGATGATCGTCTGTTGTCGGGTGGAGGTGGATCATTGTTGGTGGTGTCGGTAAGGCAGGACATGGATTGAGGGGAAAACGGAAGTGGCCGATGATGGCGATGGTGACGGGGTGATTTGTGGGGGTATGCGGTGGTCGGGAAGTCCAAAGCCGGGTATGGAGAGGAGAATGGGAGTCGGTATGAAGGTGCCGGCTTCTAATGATGTAAAACGATGATAATGGAAATTTGGGCACATCGACATGATGCACAGCACATTCGTGGAATTATTTTGGATTATGGAACTGTGGTGAACAGGACAGAGCTCCCCTTTATATAGGGTTGAGGAGCATTCGGTAGATAAGGTTAGGATTTATTTAAAACTCCCATAGATAAATTATAATTAATTTAAATCAATTCAGTACCATTCAAATCAAATCCAATCCAAATTTATATTTGTATAAATTTGATCTGTAAGTTTAAAACTAGAAAGAATAAATCCAATAAATTAAAATCTTACTTTAAATTATAATACTATTCAAACTTTAACATTAATATGATTTCCAAAATATCCTCATAAATAATGAAATTAATAAAAATAATTTTGAAAATTACTATAAATATTTAACTACTAATATGGAATATCCTTTAATTACTTCTTCAATAATTTTGTTGATAAAAAATAATTTCGAAGATCGAAATGAATTAAATTCATGAAAGTAGAATATTTATATAAAATATAGTTTTCCAAATTATCAATCAAAATAAAATAGTCTTCTTTTATATTAAAGGAATAAAATAAGGTTTTGGCAGTTCTTGATGCGATGCCTTTCACAACTTTAAACAAATGAAAAATAAAAATATTTATCACATATTATTTTGAACATTCTTCTCATATATAAATAAAATCTATATAAAAAATGTTTTATAAAATATGTACCTCGCACATATTCGTACTCGACGAGCAATTACGAAATACGTCGTTTGCGCAGAACGTACAATACGACTATGCGACGTACCATACAAAATTTTTAAATCAGTACCAAAATCGATAAAAAAAATATAGTAGAAATTTAGGAGTTTTACATCCTACCCAACTTAAAAGAATTTCGTCCTCGAAATTTAGAATTAGTGGGGGGGGGGTGAGATGGCACAAGGGGGTAGCGATGAGAAAATCAATTAACAACGTTCAACAAAAGATGCATTAGAAAAACGTGATTTAGATAAATACAAAATAATTGTGGATATGGCTAATTAATGCAAGAGTGAAAATGATCATGGGTTAAAGTTTAATCAAGATAACCCGCAATAAGAAATTTTATGGTATCATGAGAAGATAAATTAGAGACCTAGAAGATATGATTTCTTGAATGTAGGTTGAGGGCACGATTAAGAGAACGAATTAGGCTTATTCCTGAAATAAGCGATTAGAGGTTATGGTAGAAAATATAGGGCCGAGAATAAGGACGAGAAGTTTAGGATGAAGACAAGCAACATCGAGTGGCAATGGTCATAGTCGATAGGAAGGCTAGAGGAAGTTCTAGTATAACGCCTTCGTCCTTCTAAAATAGGTGAAGGCGAAAGTAATAGGGAGTTCAATATGATATTATCGAATCCAATACGTGGTGCAAAGACGACCGAATGATTTCAAAAGAATTGTCAAGGCAGTCGTGGATGGGACTGCAAAGGCCAAGTTTAATTATGTTCCATCCACATAGAATAAATAGATAAAAGCGAACCAAAGTGCACTAGGTTGATCAGACCATCATGCACCAGTTCTGAGTAGACAATAAGTTAGTGGGAGCTCTTCCAATAACATAGGTCGTGAACAAGCTTGATAAAGGATGAGCTTGCAAAACTAGGCTATATTTGTGGCGTTAGTCAAGCTAGTCAAATATAGGTACGCTAGATAATGATGAAAGGAAATACAACAGTCTAAGTTCCTCAATAGGTCATAAAGTCAATAGAAATACTAGACTGTGAGGCATTCTACTCAACTTGCAAGAGTTAAGCTAGTAGTGTGGTGTGGCACTGGGTCAAGTATTTAAGGAATTTAATAGATCACTGTTTTCCATAAATAAATTCACTTTATTTATTGTGTTTCTAGGAAAATTATAACTGTAGGAATCCGATCTAGAAGACGATCGCTTTATCCCTTGGACGATGCGAAGAAGAAAAGCTCTCAAAATTTTGACAGTAATTTAGATAACTATGTATCTGTACAATGAATGAGAAAAGAACCCTATTTATAGAGTCAAAAATAACTGAAAGAATAACTGTCTTCACAACCTGTGCCTAGTTAAAAATCACGTAGGATCTAACATACGCAAGGTTATAAGCAGTTACTGGACGTGGCCTGTAACTGTTGGACACATGGCAATCATGCATGAGTCGTGTGCAAGTTACAGGACACGCAGGCGAGAGATCAGTGGCATGGCTGCCACGTACTCCAATTTGATGAAATCCACGCAGATTTGTTGAAGACGAAATCCACGCAGACTTAGGTCAAAAGCTTCAAAATCCACGCAGACTTGGGGCAAGAAGCTTCAGAATCCACGCAGACTTGGGGCAAAAACCTTCAGAATCCACGCAGACTTAGGGCAGAAAGCTTCAAAATCACAGACGTGGGGCAGGAAGCTTCAGAATCCACGCAAACTTGAGACAGAAAGCTCAAAATACACGCAGACTTGAGGAAGGAACATAGAAGTTCAAAATACACGCAGACTTGAGCCAGGACTGCCAGCTGTCTTGATTCGACGTACCTCGACTGACAAAAATCTCTGACAATGATTGCCTTGTCAGTCGCATTAAATAACAATAAGCTCTTTTGGTACGCCAAATGATGAAGGCTGAGTCTTGCTGAAGAAGATTTCAAAAGTTACGCAATAGTCGGCTGTGATCTCTCGAGTTCCGTGCATACGTGGCATAGGAGGAGACATTCGTCGACTGTCGTGTTGTCAGTTATAATGACACTCTGACAAATGATGAGCTATCTCTAGCGTGATTTTTAATATTGTCCTGATCAACTTAGCGTGACTTTTAGACTCTGTCTTGATCAACTCAGCGTGACTTTCATTTTTACGGCCTACAAAACCCCCTTCAAAGTTTTCAAAAATGATAAATTATTTCGAAATACTTTGAAATTGAGATGATAAAATGAATTTAGTCACGCTGAGATGACTTTAAAGAGATATTTACTCCTAAATGATTGGACTGTTGGGATTCTGTGCAGTTAGGATCCCGTATCAAGCTCCTAAATCGAGGCAAATAATGATATTGTCGTTTGGAATTCTTCATGAA
>JANAVB010025800.1:1391496-1484310 GCA_029216955.1 Iris pallida | reverse complement strand
ATCTATACATTCTCATATGTTATATGGCTATATGTTATATATATATAATATATAATATATATATCACAAAATCTAATAATAATTTAAGTAGAACTATATAATTAATAACACATATATTTACATAGAAAGACTATATCACATAGTAAAATTTCTATATACAGATAATATTATATAAAATATCTATATTACTATCTTTCCCAAAATAATGAATTCATATAATCAGTTAGAAATATCCATACATATGAATATTATACCTATACTTATATATATAATCTTTATACTCAATTAAATCCCAATAACATTTTGTTTGACTAAAATAATATACCAATATAATACTAATATTTATAATAATCACCTCAATAAATTAATAATAATAATAATCAATATGCAATAAATCTATAATGATGTATATGCCCTTATGTACAGTCTAAAAATAACCATTTAAATAAAAAAATATTTACAATTTCCGGAAAGGGGAGCTACAGCTGCTAAATGGATTACAACTTCAGAGCACAATGAAGTACTATCCAAGTTGCGTATATAAATTAAGCAGAAAGGAGTCCAAACTGAAATGATTGAATATGGAAGCGATAATTTTTTTCTTTTTCTTTTATATCTAATGTATTATGTTCATTTGTTTGTTGAGTTGTAATGTTCTTAAAATATGGGATAAAAATGTTATCAAAATGCTCATTTATTTCATAATCTTGCTGCCATATAATCAAAATTTTAGAAAATTTATGAAATGCCCAAAAATTGCAAAAGTTTTATGTAAAACCCCCGCAAAATAACGTTTCATCGCGTGCCCAGAATTACAAAAAATATATAAAAAAATGGTTTCGATTCTTTTTGTCCTTCCATCGAATGACCTTTTTGCCCGTCTAATTAATTCAAAACACCCCCTAACCCTATTATTACAAAAAAAACGGTTTTCGATTCTTCCTCTTCTTCCATACTCTTTCTCAAACCTAGGTCATTCTCCTCCAAATCTTTAAATCTTCCTCCCCATTCGCAATCTTCACACCATGTCGTCATCAGCGGCAGAATCATCACCGACAGCATCACCAATTAGAGAAGATGTACCAGTTGCAGAAAATCCAAAAGGGAAGACGGAGAACAACGAAATCCTATTCTAAGAAGTTGCACAGAAGAAAAAGGGAAAAGATGCTAAGAAAAAAGAAGTGCAAGAAGAAGTGCAAACAGAAGGTATAACTTTGAGTTTATGTTCATAATTATGTATATATTACACGGAGAATGACATTCTCCGTCTTAAAACGCATTTGAATGTTCATTCTCCCTGTCAAATTATACTGGGAATGCCATTCTCCGTGTAATTTAAATCAATAATATCATTCTCTGTTTAATTTAACGGAGAATGGCATTCTCAGTGTTAAAAACATGAGAATGCTATTCTCCGTGTTAATTTAAACGAAGATTGCTATTCTCCTTGTAATTTAAACGGAGAATTCTATTCTCCGTGTTAAATTAAACGGAGTATGGCATTACAAGAGTTAAAAGAAGAGAATGTTTTCTCCGTATTTTATAAACGGAGAATAGTATTCTCTATTTTGAATTACACGGAGAATGCATTTCCAGTGTTAAAACGATTGAGGATTCTATTCTCCGTTTAATTTGGAACGGAGAATGGCATTCTCCGTGTAATTTGAAACAGAGAATAACATTCCCGTTTAATTTAAAATGATTGAGATTCTATTCTCTGTTTAATTTAGAACGGAGAATGGCATTCTCCGTGTAATTTGAAACGAAGAATACATTCCCAGTGTTAAAACACAATAGAATGTTCATTCTCTGTTTTAATTTAAACGGAGAATGATATTCTCAATGTCATTTGAAACATAGAATGCTATTCTTCGTGTTGAATTACATGAAGAATGTCATTTCCAGTATTAAAGCGATTGAGAATACTATTCTTCGTTTATTTGAAACGGAGAAGACATTCTCTGTGTTAAATTATATGGAGAATGTCATTCCCAGTGTTAAAACCATAAGAATGGCCATTATCCGTGTTAATTACACGGAGAATGATCATTCTATATTTCAAATTAAACGGAGAATGGCTATTCTCTGTTTTATATCGACGAGAACAGTCGACGAAACCTAATTTTTTATTTATTTTTTGTAAAAAAATCTGTCAGGAATAAGGAATCAAGACTTTTTCGTTCGTCAATATAGATGTTGGCTATTTACCTGAGCCAGTTATTGATTCCTTGAAGAATACCGATTTCTAGAATTTTGTCGAGATTTTCTACCAAAAAAGAGTCCACATCTTCGAATTGGCCAAGGTAACGGAAGGGCTTGAGAATTTAATTGCAAGTTACACAGAAGAAGAAGATGGCGTCGAATGCTTTGAATTAAGCACCACTGTTAAAATCGCGCCAAGCGTCGACGATATGGCAGTCATCTTCGGTCTACTGCTGAATGAAGAAAGCGAAATGATGTTATTTACAGAAGATTGATAATGGAAAACAACAGCAGCCCACACCACCAGCATATTATTGAGCCTGTGTAGAGATCACTTCACAAGATTGCTGGCTAATTCTAAGGGCAAACACTTAGAAGTCCGAATAAGAAAGTGAGAGAGAAGTTTTTTGAATTGTTACAACAGCTTCGTAGTCGAGATAATGCTATTAATCCAGATGATTTGGCCAAGCTAATAATATTCCACTTGTGCCAAACAGTATTCTTCACAAAGTCTGGCGGTTCAAATTTGCCGTACAGATTCTTGGCCTTGGTAGACAGTGTGGACGTCATCAACAGTATATGCTGGCCAAGGTTAATCCTGGCATATATAATGGATAGCATAAAGAGGATTAGAAGTAAACTGAACGGGGGATTACTCAATGGCTTACTCCAGATTGGAAGGTTGCACAATATACTTCCTCTATTGGTTTGCAGAACATAGTACATTTATGAAAAGGAAGTTCGACCCAATTCTTGATTACCTAAGATTTTTCACATAGAATGGGTACGAAATCTCAAACTTCCTCAAGGCCGAATATCACAACAAGTTGAGGTCGAAGATGATATTCGAAGATCTGGTTATACCTGTTGGGAAAGAAGAAGGGCACAAAGAAGATGAGCCACCTATACAAGAAGTTAAAAAAGAGGGAGAGGAAGAACACCAACAAGCAGGTGGGAATAATTTTGATGAACAACAGATACCACAGCATGATGAAATGGGCGCTGTGATGGACGACTCAGCACAGGAATTGGAGGATTCGAGAAGACATCATTCTGATATTCTTGTGCAGAATGAAGAACTCAAAGAAAAGTTAAAAGAGATGGAGGCACAAGGAGCGCAGTTACGTGCAGCCGACCTTGAGAACGAGTAATTCAAAGAAAAGCTGAAAGAGCTCGAGGCACAAGAAGCGCAACAACGTGCAGTCAACATTGTGATGGAGGGCTCTGTGCTTGAACTGGAGGATTTGAGAAAGCAGAATTCTGTTTTATTGCTGAAAATGCACAGCTCATCGACAATGTTAAAAGTACTACAACAAATATGGCCTACAATAGCATGCGACGAACGCTATATAAGCCTTATATAGCATATTTTGTCCGCTATAATGCCCTCGCTATAGTATGTGAACGCTATACATTATAGCATTCTTGAATGTTGTAGATGGATTATAGGGTTCATGAATGTTGTGGATGGTTTATAGCATTCGTGAATGCTGTAGATTGATTATAGCGTTCATGAATAAATGGTTCTATAGCGTTCTTGAATGTTGTTAATGAATAATAGCGTTCATAAATGTTGTGGATGGTTCATAGCGTTCTTTAATGTCATTGATTATTATAGCATTTCTGAACGCTGTCAATTTTTTATAGTGTTTTGAGTGCCATAATCTGCTACACAATTTTATATCTGAATAACCTGTTATGTATCACATACAATTAACCTGTGCATCATAAAAATTATTGCTGAATTGCAATTTTGATTTCAACAATTTCAATCGCAACTTCCATTTCGATCAATCAAGATATAGAAAAGGTTTGCCAAAATAAATAAATTCATATATTTTTCATTAAAACATTCAAGATAAACAAAAGTTGTTGTACGCCTAAAGCGATCGAAATAGTTGTCGAAAATAAATTTTTCATGTAAAGAGAATCCAAGATGCACAAAATGTTTGTAACCTAACGCTAGTCCAAAATTCAACTAAACCATTCTATTTCCATACAAAATGTCTGTAGGTCAAACTGCAGCTCGATCGACACTTTCCTTCTAGCTTATATCAACAACCATCAAAAATTTACACACCGACCTACACAAAATTTTGAAGAAAATACATTAGCATTATTATATAAAAAATAAGTTCACACAAGATCATGTATCCATGTATTCCATAGAAAAACATACAATCGTGGGGCAAGCAGATGATGACAGATATGAGGCACTAAATATAAATCTGTTTATCAAAAAAGAGCAGTATCTAAAGAAAAACATACAATGCCCACTATAGCAGTATAAAAAGGCTTTATGATGATGTTCTTAACAAGTGATCATTTTGAAAAGACTAACCTTCTACTTATTTTTAGCCGTGTATCAGGCATCTGTTATTGCCAAGTATTAGCAATAATAACCACTCTAAATTAATCTGAAAATCTATTTAGTTTGGCCGATGTATAGACACTGTCATTACCTTTTCGAATATTCCTTGGCTGGCCTTATTAAATATTTAACAAAGATGATTTTCCATAAGTTCAACTTTTTTACAACCCATAAAATACAAGACTTTGCAGAATAATCAATTAGATATTTCAGAAACATGATTTTTCTCAAATTCATCCTTTGATATTATCAGTCATCTTATTGATTTTATCTCCTTCAAGTTTTGATCTCACTTATTTGTATCAAAAAGAAATGGTGGATATCACACGAAGTTAAATATTAATGCTTCCACAACCAATTACCCATTTCAAGCCAAATTAGGACATCCCATGTAGTAAGAACAGGATATTAAAGGTATACTAGGAACCTAGGTAACCTGGTTCTAAGGAGGGTTTTGACACATAACCTATTTTCAGGTATAATTGATCTCAAGAAACCAACTAAACAGATCTACAACCCTATAATATTATGAACCTAGGTAATCTGTCTCTAGATGGTTCAAGCAGTGAGAGTGTTAAGGAGGGGCACTATAAACTCGTATGGGAAACTCCATGCCACATCTGTATCCTTAGAAAGACTAATATAAATCTGATAGTATTGAAAATAAATGATTATTATGTTTCGCTGGGAAACTCATACCTCTCCGGCATTAAATATAAATGCCTAGTTCCCTGCACACTAGAAGTTATTAGTAGATTCTACTATAGCTTATATCATGTGTCAAAGAGAAAGCTGCACGAAGCATGTCCAAGGTCCTTGCACACTAGAAGTTGTAGCCTACTCCTCCATTGTTCATTTGCCTTATGACCTGGAAGTTATGTTAACAATAGAAAATGGACAATGTAAATTTTGTAGACTTTATGGCACAATGTAAACACCACCGAAAAACTTTAGAAGATTGGAAAGGTATAATAGAAAAACACAGAATGCCCATCACATAACAGAGGAGTCTCAACCTCCAAAAACTTTAGAAGTGTAATTGAGAATGAACTGCTTAGCAAGACATTTTGACTTACACTATGTTCACCAAAGAAAATGTATCCTCATAAACAATTAACCTTATAACAAAAGTAGAATAAACTATTAAGTTGTGGAAGACTCCAGTAGGCATTTAGGATAGGTATTCGTTGGCCACTCTAACAAGGGTCAAATTTTTATTAATTATGACTTCTTCATGTTTGACTTTTATTTTCTTTCTTCAAAAAATTTCTAGGCACGAGTTTCAGTCAACCAATAACTTTTTCTACCACTAGAATGTTCTTCAAAGAAGACTGTGTCTAGTAACAATAGCAGGAACAATCTCCAAAATCAAGTAGATATTAAATAAGGGCTCCCTCAATACACTCTCTCCCTATTATTACCTTCTTTAGTGGCCTTGATACTTTCTTAGATGTGGACTGAGAAAAAGTTATGTCTCTCCCTATTATTACCTTCTTTAGTGACCTTGATACTTTCTTAGATCTGGAGATGAAGGATAAATCTCATCATTGGATATGGTAATATCCAATGACCAAGGAGTCTATGCATTAACTAGGGGAGAGACATGGCATTTATCAGGATTGAGGCACATGTCGTAAAAGAAGCCATGACAACCAAAAGCAGTACAAATGTTGTAATAATATAAGTAGTTTTGGACTATTTCTAAACATATTTGTGAATTCCATTAATAGAAAAAGATTCTAAGTAGACAATGATACACTGTTGATTCAGAGTGTCCATAAATCTATCATGATGGTGCTCCAAATGCATCAGTTTAACTCTTTTTCTCATATTCATATTATGTGGTTCAACAAAACCAGGATATAGACTCGTTGCTTCTTTCTACAAAAGGACTGATATCAACTTGAAGACTAGCAACATAGGTAAACCATTATATTAACTGTCATATTAGAAAAAGCACATTATGTATCAGTCCTGCAAATAACAACAGACCGAATCAAATAGCATTTTTTTAATATTCACTAAAAACAAGGTCAAGATAATATAAATTTTTGTCACTCAAATGCACATATCAGCGTAAAACCTCCGACAGATCCCATGAGAGCTCTTTATGTCATGTGCATTGGTTCTAATTTTACATTACACTCAAGAAATAGTAGGAGAAAGTATCGATTTCACGATGCTCCACCATTGATTTCACTGGAAATCAAGATTTTTAAACATTAAGTACCATTCCTCTCTCTGATATTGAGAATGAGAAAAATACTTGCATTACCGAATGGACCACCAAAACCTTCAGATCAATGACCGATTCTCTTTGTTATTTGTAACTCCTCTTCCCAAATTGTTTCAAAAACTTTATTTATTTGTTTATCCTATTTTTAGTTGAAATAAATCATTTTGAAGCTTATAAGCGTTATTTGTTACTTTCTTGTCATTTCAAAATTTTAGATAAATGGTTTGAAAGTATTTTTCGTATTGAATTTTATTTGCACCTTAAAGGTGTTATCATTTGGACCTTCAACCATTGACTTCGAAGGTAACTTGGAAGGCATATCTATCATGATCAATAAGAAAAACTTTTCGATTTTGCTAAATATCAAATAAATTAACTTTAATAATACTAGATATATTTTCAAATCATTATAAGATTAATGTTGATAAAAAAATCTAGAATTTAAGATTGAATTTATAAGAATATATCTTAATTAGTATTTGATAATATATATAGATTATATTTTAAACTATTAAGGTTGGAATATCTATTCGATAATATCAAGCAGATATTTAAGTAATATTGTAATTCATTTATTGAGTTAGAATTTAATTCGTGTGATGTGAATAGAATAGTAATTGTAGCAGATATGTCACAGGCAACCACGACTAATATGGCTCATGCCCATATTTGGATGATGAACCAGTATTACAATATTCCAATATGTGTGGCTAGATTGGACTTGTTCTAGATAATTACTAACGGAAGAAGCTATCTGCTAAAGATTTCGATCCAATCCTTATCTAGTAGTCTCAAACCTATTTATGGAGGCCTCATTCTCCTAATCTTCTCATATGAATAAACCAAACCATCACCACAAATGATCACCACTACAGAAGCTACCATGTCCGGATCCGTGTGTCCGTGTCCATTCCATCTTACTCCATTACACATTCAAACCCAGTTCAAATCGGACACACCCGACACGAACGGCAAAATCATCAACCTCCCGGAGTCTCCGTTGAAACACCCAACTTCTGGCAGTGCCACGGCCTCCCCGGCCGCTGCCACTTTCGGCCACTCAACCACAGCAGCAGCACCCCATACATTTCCGCTCGTAGCCGCAACCACCATGCCACCGTTTCGTCGAACCCCATCCCAAAACCTGTTCGGCCACTCCACCGCAGTCATCGTCGTTAAACACCACCACCCAAATAATGGGTGTCACGCCCCAGTTCCAAATAATCGGATCGGGAACACGTGGCATGCCAGCTGTACAATCTAGCATAGCTAAACCCAATTTAATGGACTATGATTCGATTGTAGTACGCTGAAGTATAACTAACAAGTAACATCACAGGCAGGTAAACTAGTCTCATCCATGAAATAATATAATAGATAACTGAATGAAAACTCATCAGTGCCACAGAATCCAAATGTCAACTATGGCTAGAGGAGAACAATCCACTAAAAGTAAATGAGTACATCTGGAATGAAATGAAGTAGCAAAAAGAAATAAACAGAATACTGGAAATGGAACCCACGTCTGAAGATGTAGCTAGCCTCCAGAGGATCAAGGCTGCGGCTCCACCTCAAAGTCGTCGTCAACAAGTCCTTCAACTCCGTAATCAGCCGGGAATAAGTGCTCGTCAAGCTCTGGAAAATATACCAGGTCCTCAGAGGGACATAACAAATACACAGGAAAATGGCATGCAAGAATATACTGAGCAGTAATGTAAAAGTAACTAATAAGAATGCCACCCAGTATTTCCCTAACCAAACAAGGACAAGAAATACAAGGAAGCAATAAGGTGTTCTAACCATCTATGTGTAAATGCACTCGAGACATCTCTAGTGGCACATGAGAGGGGGAGAAGAAGAAGAAACTGCCACCAAGCGTTCTACGGTTTGAGAAACGAGGGGCTACGAGCATCCAGCGTACACTGGAAACAGAAATTCTCATACACCACTAGTAGACTCTTCCCACCCAATGTACTCGTACCGTATACGCGGTACGAACAATATGCAAGACGTCATAGTAAATATAGTATAACTAAACCAAACTGCTACAGACTCAAGATCATATGTTAATGGCCAGTCAACACAGAACCTCTGCACTCAACTCACTCATATGTGATACGTGTCTGAGACAGTGTCAAGTTTATACTAACTCTATACAAGGTAGTTATCAATGGAGACGAGTGCACACGATAGTAATAACTGGCAAATATAAATACTGCATAGTAAATGTCAAACAAGGTGTACTTGCCTGTGTCCAGCAACTGAGTATCCGGGTCCAAAGTAGAGTCCGAGTCCCTAGAAGCAAATAATCCTAAACAAAATTTATCTCTAGTTAATTACTAATTAAACAAATTAAACAAATTAAACAATTTATTTAATTGCTAAGTAATCTATAATTTAAATTAATCTATTATTACTAGCTAACTAGTATCAATAATTATGAATAATAATTATACAATAATAAGTATGTAAACCATACTTATTATCATACCATTTATATTCTGAAATTTATATACAACCAAATATTTAATAATTAATTAATTAATTAATGATAATCAATTAACCAACCATTTTAATACACACATGAATTCACAATTCCTAATATTACTAACATAAATAGTAAAAATCATTAAAAATCATTTTTAGTCTATTTTAATAATAAACTAAATAATATCAAAATAATAAATATATATTATATATATTTTACAGAAAATGAATTATTATCATTAAACTATTTATTAAATAACTAGTTGGATAATAACAATAAGTACTTAATAATTCTAAATAAATCCAAATAAATCACCACAAATCTTAAATTTAATCATTAAAACAAAATTCACAGTATTAACACAAAATTAATAATTATTTAAATCAATAAATAATTATTACACAATTTATTACATAAACCTAAAAATGATTTTCCAAATTACTTTTAAATCTTAAAATTTTTGTAAATATATATAAAATACATAAAATAAATTACTAAATATCATATTTACACATTTCTAACAGAATCTTATCACTTCACAAAATTACAACATTTATATAATTAATAACAATTAATTATATAATATATTCAACTTATGTAATAAATCTAGAAATTACCCAACTAAATCTAAATAATTATAAATATTAATAAATAAATATTGGAATTATTTTTCTACATAATAATATACTATTACAAACATTTTCTATTCAAACAATATTATTTAATTACTAACCAATTAAATAATATAAATTGAAAACGGTATTTAATAATTAGTTTGATTAATACAAAACTTCCAAGAAAAATCTAAATAAAATATTTTAAAAACCAATAAAATACTGGAAAAATTTCCATAATTTACTTTATAATTAAATCTATATTTTCCATATAAATTATATTAATTAATTATTTACCAATTAAATAATATGCATCAAATGGAATTAATTAAACAGTTTTAATTCACTGTTTTTCACATAAAATAATTATAAATTTAATTCTAAAAATTCTGGAAAAATTATTTTAAAATACTATATTAATTATACAAACTTTTTCATGTACAAAGTTTTATCTAATTCGTAATCAAAAGATTACATAAAAATTAAAACAATAAACACATTTAATTAATTACTAGCATTGAAACTTCATAATTAAATATAAATAAATACTAATAATTAATATTAATTCATACAAAAATTAGGGTAGAACCCCTACATAATTACCAATGATTTCCTACATTTAGATCTAATTATTCATCCATTTATTCATCATAACAATCAATACAAAACTGAATAATCAGAATTTAAATACTAAAACTTGGTTTAAAGCATGCTAAGAGGTTTTAATCCACGTGACAGCGCCACGTGGGGGTCGGGGTTACCTCGCCACGCCGCAGGGGGGTGGAACGCCGTGAGGGGGTCGCGCCGACGAGGGGGGTCGCCGGATCGGGGCGGTCGGGGCTGCAGCGCGCGGGGGGGCGCCGGCTGCTACACGCGGGCGCGGGAAGCGCCGCGTCTCGTCGTCGACGACGGGGCTCCGGGTGAGGGGGAAGGAGATAGGCGCGGAAGAGGAGGAGGGGCTGGTGGTTTGATGGGGAGAGGTGGAGTTTGTGTGGAGGCAAGTTTAGGGTTAGGGTTGAGAGTGATTAGGTTCTCCTATAAGAATATATATATGGGAAAGATCCAAATGAATAGGTCCCTAATGGGTTGGGCCTAGGTTAAGGTTAAATTAAGGATTGGGTTTAGTTGCTAAAAATTTTAACACCAAAACTATACAAGCTTATATATATAATCTAATAGTAAACCAATAAATAGTAACACTATATATATATATATATATCATATACTTCTAAACTTTATCAATAATTTAATAATTAGTGTAAAAGCATTTATTTAACAATTAACATTATTTAGTAAAAAATAAATATTAATAAATAAAAAAAAATATTTTGAGGGGTTTTACATTCTCCCCAACTTATTAAAATTTCGTCCTCGAAATTAAAAACAAGCTGGGATTAAAAGAAACACACACAATCATAATTCTAAATCTAGGAAATTTACAAACTAAATTAAGCAAAATCTAGAGAGTGAATATTAGCAGAATTAAGTCATACCAGACGCCTCACGAAGGTATGGATAACGCTCCAGAATAGAATCTTCCCGCTCCCAAGTCGATTCGCCCGGAGAATGGTGTTTCCACGCAACTCGGACTAGTCGAATGGTCTTCCCCTTCAACACTTTCTCTCTGCGGTCTAGGATCTCCACACAGAACCTCTGCACTCAACTCACTCATATGTGATACGTGTCTGAGACAGTGTCAAGTTTATACTAACTCTATACAAGGTAGTCATCAATGGAGACGAGTGCACACGATAGTAATAACTGGCAAATGTAAATACTGCATAGTAAATGTCAAGCAAGGTGTACTTGCCTGTGTCCAGCAACTGAGTATCCGGGTCCAAAGTAGAGTCCGAGTCCCGAGAAGCAAATAATCCTAAACAAAATTTATCTCTAGTTAATTACTAATTAAACAAATTAAACAATTTATTTAATTGCTAAGTAATCTATAATTTAAATTAATCTATTATTACTAGCTAACTAGTATCAATAATTATGAATATTAATTATACAATAATAAGTATGTAAACCATACTTATTATCATACCATTTATATTCTGAAATTTATATACAACCAAATATTTAATAATTAATTAATTAATTAATGATAATCAATTAACCAGCCATTTTAATACACACATGAATTCACAATTCCTAATATTACTAACATAAATAGTAAAATCCTTAAAAATTATTTTTAGTCTATTTTAATAATAAACTAAATAATATCAGAATAATAAATATATATTATATATATATTTTACAGAAAATGAATTATTATCATTAAACTATTTATTAAATAACTAGTTGGATAATAACAATAAGTACTTAATAATTCTAAATAAATCCAAATAAATCACCACAAACCTTAAATTTATTCATTAAAACTAAATTCACAATAGTAACACAAAATTAATAATTATTTAAATCAATAAATAATTATTACACAATTTATTACATAAACCTAAACATGATTTTCCAAATTACATTTAAATCTTAAAAATTTTGTAAATATATATAAAATACATAAAATAAATTCCTAAATATCATATTTACACATTTCTAACAGAATCTTATCACTTCACAAAATTACAACATTTATATAATTAATAACAATTAATTATATAATATATTCAACTTATGTAATAAATCTAGAAATTACCCAACTAAATCTAAATAATTATAAATAATAATAAATAAATATTGGAATTATTTTTGTACAGAATAATAAACTATTACAAACATTTTATATTCAAACAATATTATTTAATTACTAACCAATTAAATAATATAAATTGAAAACGATATTTAATAATTAGTTTGATTAATACAAAACTTCAAAGAAAAATCTAAATAAAATATTTTAAAAACCAATAAAATACTGGAAAATTTTCCATAATTTACTTTCTAATTAAATCTATATTTTCCATATAAATTATATTATTTAAATATTTACCAATTAAATAATATGCATCAAACGGAATTAATTAAACAGTTTTAATTCACTGTTTTTCACATAAAATAATTATAAATTTAATTCTAAAAATTCAGGAAAAATTATTTTAAAATACTATATTAATTATACAAACTTTTTCATGTACAAAGTTTTATCTAATTCGTAATCCAAATATTACATAAAAATTAAAACAGTAAACACATTTAATTAATTACTAGCATTGAAACTTCATAATTAAATATAAATAAATACTAATAATTAATATTAATTCATACAAAAATTAGGGTAGAACCCCTACATAATTACCAATGATTTCCTACATTTAGATCTAATTATTCATCCATTTATTCATCATAACAATCAATACAAAACTGAATAAACAGAATTTAAATACTAAAACTTGGTTTAAAAGCATGCTAAGAGGTTTTAATCCACGTGACAGCGCCACGTGGGGGTCGGGGTTACCTCGCCACGCCGCAGGGGGGTGGAACGCCGCAAGGGGGTCGCGTCGACTAGGGGGGTCGCCGGATCGGGGCGGTCGGGGCTGCAGCGCGCGGGGGGGCGCCGGCTGCTACACGCGGGCGCGGGAAGCGCCGCGTCTCGTCGTCGACGGCGGGGCTCCGGGTGAGGGGGAAGGAGATAGGCGCGGAAGAGGAGGAGGGGCTGGTGGTTTGATGGGGAGAGGTGGAGTTTGTGTGGAGGCAAGTTTAGGGTTAGGGTTGAGAGTGATTAGGTTCTCCTATAAGAATATATATATGGGAAAGATCCAAATGAATAGGTCCCTAATGGGTTGGGCCTAGGTTAAGGTTAAATTAAGGATTGGGTTTAGTTGCTAAAAATTTTAACACCAAAACTATACAAGCTTATATATATAATCTAATAGTAAACCAATAAATAGTAACACTATATATATATATATCATATACTTCTAAACTTTATCAATAATTTAATAATTAGTGTAAAAGCATTTATTTGACAATTAACATTATTTAGTAACAAATAAATATTAATAAAAATAAAAAAAAATATTTTGAGTGGTTTTACAATGGGAGAAACCGTACCTCGTCACCGCCACGACAAGCTGCAGCCACAGATTTGGTGCCACCGTGCCAACAAACGCCTAGCTCTACCTCCGCCGTGTGGTCGATCGACGATGCCGCACCATCACCCGTACCCACGATGACGAACCGAGCTCGAGGCCACTGGCATCCGCCGTCGTGTCCTCCCCACCGCCAACGACACCTTCGCACGCTCTCGACGAACCCCTAAACGGCTGCCTCTGGAGCAGACCGGAGCCCCTCTAGTACAACGCATCCCAGCGCATCACCGCGGAGAGCTCGGATCCACGAAGCCGACCCCGCCCATCTGCCACCGAGCCACATCGCGTCTCCTCTCCGTCATACCCACGGACCATCTACCGATCTGGGTCCTTCCCATCCGCTCGACCGCTCAGCGATCCCAACCATGGGGCTGCCCTTTTCGACCAGATCCGCAGCACCTGTCGCACCCTTTTTCCAGATCTACGACCGAATCCCTAGCCGCCGTACGCCTCTCGCCCCCGACCATCCTGAAGTGTGTCGTCTCTCCGTGAACGGTGCCGGTGATCAGCAATGCCTGCGCGATGCTCGATGCTCTGGCGAGCCGCGGAGTACCTCACTCCGGTGAAGGCTCCACCGACCGTCCAAGCTTGCGTCGTGTCTCCACAAGACCTCCGTGCGCGTGCGCCCCTCCGGCCAGCCACTCGCTCTGGTGAGCTTTTCCTCTTTCCTTTGCTTTCCTTTCCTTTTCAACTCTTTTCTCTTTCTCTCTCTCCCTTGCATATAATAAAGGAGAGCTGCAATTGTTTGTCTGTTTTAGTGTATTTTTGTCCTTTCTTTTGTTTTGTTTATAGATCATCATTTAGTTTTAGTAATATATTGGACCTTAGTACTGGAATGAAGTATTAATTTTTATTAGCTGAGGGTGCTTAGCAGAGTATTTGTCAGGATAGTATATCGTATTTTATTATAGTATATGTTTATAATATTTTATAAAATACAGTTTTTATTTGCTAATGTTATTAACATTAGTTTTTGTATATTATTGACATTTATTAATATAGAAATTGTGTTAGTGTTTAGTTAATATTTAGTAAATCTTATTATATGAAGACAATGTATGTCTACGAGTATAGGTAAAGTATATATATATATATATATATATATATATATATATATGTATGTATATTAGAGAATTACTTTTCCTAAAATATTTTAGGTATGCTATATGTTTTTTTTCTTCTAAATAGGTTATAAGTATCCACATGTATATGAAATATATTTTTAATTAAGGATTTGTACAAAATGATTTACTAGATTTTTTTCCATATAATTAATCTAAAGTATTTTGTTAATAATAATATAGCTTTTAAAACATTGTAAATAATTTCTAAAATAAGTTATAAAGAGGTATACACATTTTATATAAAGGATTAACCTCTCTTAAATCAAATAGAGTAGAATTGACCTAGAAGCCCATGGACCAACATGTGTGCTACTCTTTGTTAAGATCATCTATTAACTTGGTAATTTTATAAAATAGGTTCTTTGGACTTGACTCAGTGCTAGACCGTACCTTTAGCTCGGGACCACAGGCAAGTATACTTTCTGATTGCTTTTCGATTCATAGTAGTCTATACATTTCATGTTTATACATATGTCTTGCTGCTTGTTGACACGCTCGTCACACGGAGTAGTCGGGAGGGGAAATATCTTAGTAGACATGTGGACTACCCATAACTATCCCTATGATGTCTATTCGTGAATAATAGCAGCTGCACATGACACATACAGGGTGCCGGATTTACCCCCTAGCCGTTCACATGTCGAAACGGATATTTCAAATCACATAGATAGTTGTCTTTTATTTGTTTTCCTTGTCTTCTCTACCACCTGCCATATCATCAGTACTTTCTAGTTTTCACCTCTCATATGTTATTTTTATGTCTTGTTAATTCTATTGTGTTCTCGTAATGCCGTCGGTTTGTGTGCTTGTTCCATTCCTGACTGGAAACCAATATTTTTCAGATTTAGCCACGACCACTCTTAGCATTGGAAAGGCTTGGGTATGCTGAGGTCAACCTAGAAATAGATAGCAGTTGTATCATTTTTATTAATTGTGAGAACTTTATATTTTCTTTAATTATAAATATTATAAATGTTGTAATCAAATTTAGAAATGTGAATGAGTAATAAAGTTTATTTTGAGCATTTATTTCTTACGGACTTGACAGCGTTCTACCGCCGACTCTGCGGTGTAGGCTGGCTTGAACATGTCTCGTATCCGAAAAAGTGGGTGCGGGTCGTGACAAGTTTTTGTGGTGGCCCATGTAGGTCAGTTTTTGCAAATTGTGCGAACTCGTGGTAGTACCTCATTAGTCGTACTACTGCGAGCCTGCGACTAGAAAATGCTCATTCACAACTAGGAGTAAATCAATTTTAAGAAAATGGTTAGGACTAGGAGTCCCTAATTTAAAATTGACATTTGGGTAGTTAAGGTTGCTACATAGGTCTCACTAGATGACTTTCAGGATACAATAACGTATTTTGATTCGATGATATTTCTCAGGAGGGTAGATCCGTAACATCTTCCCGAAAGTTTGAAAAACATTCATTTTATTTATTTGTTTGAATTAAATGTGATTTTTAGAAGTTTATAAATATTTATTATAGAAGGCCTTAGTCGCGGTTAAGTTTCGGAGTACAAGATGACCAGGAATTTTGGCACTGAGAGTGTAGTCGAGTGCCTTGACTAGTGTTCTAGCCATGGTAGAGGAGGCCGAGTCATAGATGTGCACTAACTAAGAAAACCAGGCCAAATTGTGACATAACCCTAGGAATAAATTAATTAATTATTATTAAGGTTATTGGCTTTTAGAAAATATGGTTGTTCCAAACTAGCCCGGACCCAACCCAAGTCCTGGTGGTCATATAGTGGGACCAACGTCGTCCATGAAGATATATAGATGTATATTGGTAGCCCATTTCTAGTATTGGGAATAATTTCTATAAATTATATATTTGATTTAATATATGTATTATTGCTATTTATATTTATATTTTACTTGGAAATGGGATAACCTTCTCTTAGAATAATATTGTGGGATTTTGGGGATTTATATAGGCTATACATATATACCTGTGTATGAATATATTCATAATAGGTAGACATAGTACTTTATACATATTTTCTCTCGATCTTGAATTAGAGAAATATAAATCTAAGTTTATATTTATTTTGCCCTCGGCCATTTTCCTCTAATCATGATCAATTGTACAACTTTATCTTATGTTTTTCTGAACATCGCCATATCATAAGTTCTTATCACTTATATTCTTTTTCTGGGACCTAAGGAATTATTTTTCTAATAACTTCTCCCTCAATTGTCTATTAATCTCGAGTTAAGTTTTTGGATTCAAAGGTTTTTTCTCTCAAACGTTGAATATTGAATATCTGTAAAATAAGGGTTATAAGATTTTTACTTATCTTGCCTTCGACCATGTCCTTCCTAATCAATCATTTAATTTTCAAAAAATTGATACCTCTCCTTCGAGGATGGATACGTACACTTTCCTATAATGATCAATTTGTTCAAATTTCTAGCTTTCTCCATCGTGGTCAATTTGTTTCAGGATTTTTGAACCTCCGTGGAGATTTTAAGGATGTAGTTGAAAGGAAGATCGGTGACTTATGATAGCAGACAGCAGCGCACTGTCGCCACTTATTTGACTTATGGAGACTGTGGGTTCACTGCAGCCAGCAGCGCACTAGCGAGGCATGATCCCTAAGTTGAAGTAATCTGGAGAAAGTATAAGTTATCGAAGGTTGTCAAAGCTATATCTTGGTCGTCCTATCTTCGTCTTTAAGTTTTTATGTCCAGATTGGATAGAGTTGATAGGTTATTCGTTACCGTATCCTTTCTTGAGTCGTGGAACCAAAAGTTTATTGCAGCTAGCTGTACACTGGCGAGGCATAAATTCTCGGTAAAATGACTTCGATCATGTCTACGAGTTTCGAATAGAGACTACGTCTTATTGGCATATAACTATTAAGTTTTTAAATTGATTTGTGCTTATTCCTAGTCACAATCTTCTCAATAAATCGGTAATTATCCCTTCCTTTCTTATCCTTCTATTTTCAGATTGTCATCTTTTTCGACTGGATTCCTAAACTTATTTAGATTTTGATTCTAAACTCGTGCCTAAATAATTGTGGATAAAATACTTTAAGCATATCGAAACGATTTTTGGATTTGATCATCCTTAAACAATTTCGATCATGGCTAGACTCTTTTCTTATATTTCGATCGAGTCAAATTCGTAACCTTTCCTAGGTTCGATTCTATGATCATGCCTACACAATCGTTCGTGTTAGAACGATTTCGATTGGATCATCCTTAAATACTTTTGATCACGACCAAACTATTCGATTCTAATTCGATCGTGCCAATTCGCCTATCATTCTAGAATTCAATTCCATGATCGTGCCTAAATAATTTTGTTTAACTAGTTGTTTGTACCAAGATAATTTTAATTTTTATCGACCTTAAACCATTTTATCGAGACTAAATCATAACCGTGTCTATAATTTCAACTAAATCATAGCTAAGGTTACACTTTCATTCCAACTACGGTCACAACTATTTTGATCATGAATCATGCTCGTATCGACTTCCTATTTTCATCCTGCTTGGATGACTAGCATGATTAACCTTGATCGTGACTGCATCTTAAATGCGACTAAAATTCTATTTTGATCTCATCGAGAATTTTGGTCATTCCTTAAAAGGCTGGTAATGACTCAACCATACTGACCATAGATTGGTCGTGCCCAACCATTTCACCCTTGATCGTTCTTAAAAACATTCGCTTGTCAACTAGACCATTTGACCGAATACTAGTCGTACCTAATCGTGCTCTTTGAAATTTTGAAGACGAAATATTCTAAGGTGGGTAGAGTCTTCGATTGGTGAATTATCCTTGAAACCATTGTTAGTTTTTGGGGTTGAATCATAAGGACATTTTGAGCATTTTAGGATTCAAGACCATAGCCTCAGGGTCCAACACCAAGCCATACCTAGTTACTACTTCCATTTTCACTCTAGTCGATCAATGTTTTACCAAAGTATATTTTTTTTCTCTTTCCATTCGTTTGATTAAGACTCTCTTATCATAAATTTTTACCATCTTTTTTTTCACCGTTCAAGACCGTCTAACGTAGTAGTCTTTAAATTCGAGGACGAATTTATTTCTAAGGTGGGTAGATGTGTAACTCCTCTTCCCAAATTGTTTCAAAAACTTTATTTATTTGTTTATCCTATTTTTAGTATCCTGAAATAAATTATTTTGAAGCTTATAAGCGTTATTTGTTACTTTCTTGTCATTTCAAAATTTTAGATAAATGGTTTGAAAGTATTTTTCGTATTGAATTTTATTTGCACCATAAAGGTGTTATCATTATTTTTGGACCTTCAACCATTGACTTCGAAGGTAACTTGGAAGGCATATCTATCATGATAAATAAGAAAAACTTTTCGATTTTGCTAAATATCAAATAAATTAACTTTGATAATACTAGATACATTTTCAAATCATTATAAGATTAATGTTGATAAAAATCTAGAATTTAAGATTGAATTTACATGAATATATCTTAATTAGTATTTGATAATATATATAGATTATATTTTAAACTATTAAGGTTGGAATATCTATTCGATAATATCAAGCAGATATTTAAGTAATATTGTAAATAATTTATTGAGTTAGAATTTAATTCGTGTGATGAGAATAGAATAGTAATTCTAGCAGATATGTCACAGGCAACCACGACTAATATGGCTCACGCCCATATTTGGATGATGAACCAGTATTACAATATTCCAATATGTGTGGCTAGATTGGACTTGTTCTAGATAATTACTAACGGAAGAAGTTATCTGCTAAAGATTTCGATCCAATCATTATCTAGTGTCTCAAACCTATTTATGGAGGCCTCATTCTCCTAATCTTCTCATATGAATAAACCAAACCATCGCCACAAATGATCACCACCACAGAAGCTACCGTGTCTGGATCCGTGTCCATTCCATCTTACTCTATTACACATTCAAACCCAGTTCATGTCGGACACACCCGACACGAACGACAAAATCATCAACCTCCCGGAGTCTCCGCTGAAACACCCCACCTCTGGAAGTGCCACGGCCTCCCCGGTCGCTGCCACTTCCGGCCACTCAACCACAGCAGCAGCACCCCATTCATTCCCGCTCGTAGCCGCAACCGCCACGCCACCGTTTCGGTTTCGTCGGACCCCGTCCCCAAACTTGTTCGGCCACTCCACCGTAGTCATCGTCGTTAAACACCACCACCCAAATAATAGGAGAAACCGTACCTCATCGCCGCCACGGCAAGCTGTTACCACAGATCTGGTGCCACCGCGCCAACAAAATCCTAGCCCTACCTCCGTCGTGTGGTCGATCGACGATGCCGCAACATCACCCGCACCTCCGGCGACGAACCGAGCTCGAGGCCGCTGGCATCCGTCGCCGTGTCCTCTCCGCCGCCAACGACACCTTCGCACGCTCTCGACGAACCCCTGAACGGCTGCCTCTGGAGCAGACCGGAGCCCCTCTAGTGCAACACATCCCAGCGCGTCACCACGGAGAGATCGGATCCGCAAAGCCGACCCCGCCTATCTGCCACCGAGCCACCTCGCGTCTCCTCTCCGTCGTACCCACGGACCATCCACCGATCTGGGTCCTTCCCGTCCGCTCGACCGCTTAGCCGTCCTAACCAAGGGGCCGCCCTTTCCGACCAGATCCGCAGCGCCTGTCGTGCCCTTTCTCCAGATCTGCGACCGAATCCCTAGCCGTCGTACGCCTGTCGTCCACGACCGTCCTGAAGTGCGCCGCCTCTCCGTGAACGGTGCCGGTGATCAGCAACGCCTGCTCGCTGCTCGACGCTCTGGCGAGCTGCGGAGTACCTCACTTCGGTAAAGGCTTCACCGGCCGTCCAAGCTTGCGTCGCGTCTCCACAAGACCACTCGCGCCGGCACCCGCCTCCGTGCGCGTGCGCCCCTCCGGCCAGACGCCCGCTCTGGTGAGCTTTCCCTCTTTCCTTTGCTTTCCTTTCCTTTTCAACTCTTTTTTCTTTCTCTCTCTCCCTTGCATATAATAAAGGAGGGCTGCAGTTGTTTGTCTATTTTAGTATATTTTTGTCCTTTCTTTTGTTTTGTTTATAGATCATCATTTAGTTTTAGTAATATATTGGACCTTAGTACTGGAATGAAGTATTAATTTGTATTAGCTGAGGGTGCTTAGCAGAGTATTTGTCAGGGTAGTATATCGTATTTTATTATAGTATATGTTTATAATATTTTATAAAATACAGTTTTTATTTGCTAATGTTATTAACATTAGTTTTTGTATATTATTGACATTCTATTAATAAAGAAATTGTATTAGTGTTTAGTTAATATTTAGTAAATCTTACTATATGCAGACAATGTATGTCTACGAGTATAGGTAAAGTATATATATGTATATTAGAGAATTACTTTTTCCTAAAATATTTTAGGTATGCTATATGTTTTTTTTTTTCTAAATAGATTATAAGTATCCACATGTATATGATATATTTTTAATTAAGGATTTGTACAAAATGATTTACTTGATTTTTTCTATATAATTAATCTAAAGTATTTTGTTAATAATAATATAGGTTTTAAAACATTGTAAATAATTTCTAAAATAAGTTATAAATAGGTATACACATTTTATATAAAGGATTAACCGCTCTTAAATCAAATAGAGTAGAATTGACCTAGAAGCCCATAGACCAACATGTGTGCTACTTGTTTGCCATTAAAATCGTTTGATTGCAAATCTTAATACAAACAGAATAGTGTTACAATATAGGACTTAGATGTAGTCCTAGGAGTACACTTTTGTTTAATCTGGGTCCTAAGTGCCAATGGAGCGAGTGGTAATGCGTAGACTCCGTTGACGGGCTGACGACAGTTATCGGTTCTCTGAAGGTGTAGATTGCTCTGGGTGCTGGAACTGGCTGAGAGGAGGAAGACGTTGAGTGTCTGTATCTGCCTCTCTGATGATCTCTGTCTGGATTATTCGTATGTATATCTCTCTGTGTGTGTGTAAGGAGGGGATGATTTCTCCATTTATAGCTGGACAGGTTGGCTGCCCATGTGCGCATATGTAGGATGCGCCGGTGCGTGGGAACGCCACGTGGAGATTGCTGATGGAGGCGCATGGACGATGCGCCCTACTCGCGAGGTTGAATTCTTCATACTGCTGTTGTGAGCCGGCACGTAGCAGAGGAGAAGATCTTTCTGTTGCTGAGATCTTGGATGAGTTGAGTCAAAGGACACGTGTCGTCGACCCATGGCTCGGAGATCTCTGATTTGGTGGGGGGATGATTTGGTGGGATGCGCCTTGGATTAGGCGTATGATGAGATTTTGGCTCGTGACCTTTAGGAGTCACGAGCCGTTCTGGGCGCATGGCTTTTGAGGCACATGCGAGCGACTTTCCTTCTGTCTTTCGGGATCAGAGATCAGTCTGGGGCGCATGGCTTTTAAGGCGCATGCAAAGCTTCAACTGGAGACTCTTTTTCTGTCTTTAGGGATCAGTGAAGGGTCTGAGGCGCATGCAGGTTTGGGCGCATGGCCGTGGAGGCGCATGCGGGTGGTCGAGTGGCCACGTGGCAGTAGCCATCGGGATAGAGTCATGATGATGCTGATGTTGTGGACGCTTCATTTTCTGCAAATGCTGTAAGCCGTTCAGACTTGGGAAGGCGTGCTGCCAACTCTGTCAGTTAAGCATTTAATGTTGGTGACATTCGATGGACAGCTGAGTGGGCGCGTCGGTTGACGTTCCACTAGGCGTATGGGGGCGCATCCCCTTTGATGCGCTCGGTACAGGGCACATCTGTTTGAAAGGTGTAATGCGCTGACCAGCCAGCGCATCCGACACGTCTTTGATGATGCGGCTGTTTCGCTTCTCGAGTGCTTTTAATAGCCGCTTGGCTGAAGTCGAGGCGTCTGGTTCATCCATTTAATGTGAGTTCATTGCACAGAATCTGGAGAGCCATCCACTTGGCGCATAGGTTTGATCTGCCCGGCCTATAAATAGTGGCATGGAGAGAAGGTTGGCCTCTCATTCCCTCACGTCTTTCCAATATGAACTCAGGTTCTCGGGTGCATTCTGTTGACGAAGTATTTTCGAGGGTGAAGATGAGACGCCGTGTTGTCATTGATGCTCTTGAAGGTGACTGTTACATCCAAAAGACGGAGTCGAGGGCTTCTGAGGCAGGCGGAAGGTGCCTGTTGCATCCAAAGATGGGGATGCTCGGGCCTTGTCTCCGTTGTTCCGAAAGAGCCGTAGATCGGAATGGCGGTGCTAGGCTCTCTCTTCCTTCAAAGTGGGTGTCGCCCGCTCTGATTGTGTTGAAAGCTGCCTTTTGCCGTGATTTCGATCACGGTTTTCCTTGGCCTTTGGAGGCTCTTTCGAAGCCTCCCCTGGCCACAGATTTGCGGTGCTCTTCTCTTCCTTGGTTCCAGCCAGAGGGTTAAATGCTTTGTGTATCGAAGCATTTATCAGGTGAGCCTGGCTGGAAGAGCGGCACACTTCTGCTCGGCCAGGTGAGCCTGGTTGGAAGAGTGGCACATAACTGGGCTGCTGAAGGGATGCACATAACTGAGCTGGATGCACATAACTGAGCTGCTGAAGAGATGGCGGGATGCGCCTGGATGGGGGTGCATAGTGACTACTGCGCCTATCTGGAGACGCATGGTGGCCGCTGAAGGCGCATGGTGGCCGCTGCGCCTATCTGAAGGCGCATGGTGGCCGCTGGCTGTAGACTTAGGATCTTTTCTTTGTAGAAATTCTCCTTTGTACAAAAATGAAAAGTCCTTCTTCAAATGTCTATACTTATTGACTTTGCTGTGAAGTGTTCGGTGCGAGTCCTGACGCATGTAGTGTCTGGCGCATGGTCTTTCTGGTTGTGAAATTCCATGCTTCTACAAGACCCCCTTCAAAGTTTTCAAAACTTTTGATTAAGTTTTGGAATACTTTGAATAAGAAGCATGGCGATCAGGGCGCATGACTATTGGGGCGCATGCCTGTTCAGCCGCATGCTCTTTTCAATTAATGAATTTGATAATGCCTCGGTAACCGAAAAGATTAATGATGATCTTTTGGTTTTATCTGCTGCTATCTTCACAAGACCCGAGGCGACGGCTAAGATCACTCGTCATCGGTTCACGCGTGCGACCACGGCCTATAAATAGGTGAGAGGTAGAGGGAGAGAGAGTTCTTCTACTCTGTGCCTTTGTCTCCTTTAGAGTTCTTTCTTCAAAACCCTAACTTCTTCCTCTCTGTTAGAATGGCTCCTAAGACTCCTCGCGGCGGTGCCAGCAAAGGAAAGGGGAAGGAGAAGGAGCCGGTAGAGGCTGTCGTAAGTGACATTCCTCGCCCGCCTGTCGAAGTTCGGCCGGCGGTAGTCGGTGAGCTTTATTGTCTCTTATCGATGTGGAAAACTTTCCCGCCGACGTGCATAGGCTCAGGCCTTTATCATGCACTGTGGCTTTAATTGCTGATGCGCATGGGTTTTACACCCTGATGATGCGCCGAAGCCATCGCTGACGCGCATGGGCTCACGCCTTGACGATGCGCTAAGGCTCTACCGCTAACGCGCATGGGTTTATACCCTGATGATGTGCTGAGGCTCCTTTTTCAGATGCGCTAATACGCGCATCTGACGAGCATGAAGCTCTGATCTTTGTGTTGTCTCTAATATCTTTGCATTTTTGTGTCAGTGTCGATGACTATCCCACTCTTGAACGAAGTGCTCCTGGACGCTGCACTCTGTCAGATGGGAGTAGATTATGATGAAGAGGTGATAAACCCTGCTCAAGCGGCTATTATGTTGGATCAGCATCCCGAAAGAATGATTCAAATTCGGGAACAACATCACGGGTTCCTTAAACGGATGATGGAACGTGGCGTTCTGAAATCCGTCACTTCCGATAAAGTGACCTTCTTAAAGCCCGAGTTCCTGTTCGGGGACCGCCTTTCTTCTACTGAAGCCCAGGTGCTGAAGGTCAAAGAAGACTGGTTCTTTACAGCCAGGGGCGTGCATATGACCGTCAGGCAGCTTGAACGTCAATGGCCTTTGTTAACTTTCTGTCGACTTGCTTCTAAAAGGAGAATGTCCTGGGACATTACTCCATCTCAAGGAGGAGCAGTAACAGGCGTCATCAGAATTGATTCTTCTTCTGATCAGAGGGATACTCTGGTCGCCTCGCGAGCTGGTACCTCTTACACCTGGCGGACTCTTCGTCCTGGGAGTATTTATAGCGATGTTTCCGTCAATACTTTTGCCTTGGGTGCCTCGACTTTTGCTCGTCGCATGTTGTTGATGGAACAATCATACCCCAAGGGAGAATTTCAGGTAGAGGGTTGGTGCCATTATGTTTCAAAATAGGACAAACTGACACACTGGATCCTGTCGCGGTTTCAGACTGAGCTCCAAAAGATTGGGCTGACCGCCGCAGTCCGTGCCACTCAGGCAGGTGTAGAGATTAACAGGCACATGTTCCTCGCGCTTTTGGAGATGTTTGATACCCATACCGGGACCTTCTTCACTCCAGTGGGGGAGCTAGGGCTCGCGCTTCATGAGATGTACGAGGTATCAAAACTCCCCTGGGGATCGGAACCTTACGAGGAATACTTCCCGACCAATGAAGAATTCCAGGTCTTGGGAGACAAAACTGATGAGATGATGGCTGTCTTCAAAGAAGTAGCGAGTCATCACTACTATATGCAGAAGAAGGATAGGGGCGGGACGCAGCCTCATGTGACTGCTTGGAGAGATCACATCTTTAGGCAGGACAAGAAGGATCCTTCCCATTTTTCTACTCCACCGGCACTTTCTCGCAACGAGGTGCTTTCTGAAATGAGCAGGTTGGGCGAGAAGAATCCCTTGGAAAATGAGGACCAGCAGTCGGATGAACGCTCCTATAGCTATTTTTGGCATCTCACCTATCGGATGTCGCCAAAAGCAGTATTAGTCGCATATCTTATGATTTGGCTCCGGGACCACGTCTTTTCAGGCGGGTCTGGCTCTGTAGAGAGGGTGACTCGGAACTTAATTCTGCCGGCCGTGAAGTTGGCCTTCGGCCGTCCTTTAGCTTTACTCCCCGCAATGGTGTGTAACCTGTTGCGGGGTCTTCGAGAGTTTACAGGAGATGTCGTTCACGAGCGGGGCAAAAACAACAACTTCCCGCGTGCCGAACTGTCGTTTCATTATTCGATAGGGTGGTTAATTTTACACCATCCCAATGTGATGAGCCCGGGTTCTGAGGAAGACCACAGGTCCGGAGATGCGTTCCTCCGGCGTTTCTACCAGAGGAATTGGTCGCACACCGGTGTCCCCGTTTGCAGGAAAGTTTTATCCCATCTTCAGGGATGGGAGATCGCCAAAGTTGGTCCTGTCTTCTCCGATTTTGAGGGCAACGAAGATCTGGTGGACTCGGGTGAGGATGCCACCACTCTGTCTCCATGGGGATTCCGCTGGCTGCAAAGTATCCGGCTGTCCCATTTGGTATATCGGAACAGGAACCAGTGTTACCTGGAACCGTATCTGCCGAGCCGCTTTGCGAGGCAATTCGGGTATGCCCAATTGATGTTGGATAATCCCAGTATTACCTTGGGGTATGCTGGAAGTTTGCTGGATGGTGCACGAGCTTGGCATTACTATAATGCCGGATGTACTAGAGCCCGCTTTACGCTCTCCGTCCAGAATCCGCGGCCGCCGATTCTCTACTCAGCCGCCAGATTTTACTGTGCTATGGCTGCTCCGCCCACCGGATATGATAGGGAGACCAGTTTTATTGCAGGCACCCATTTAGCGGCGGGTGCAGACACTTTGGCGAAGGCTCGGTCGTACCGTCCGCTCGAGTCGGGTCGAGGCGCCCCCGCCGTATCTACCGGGGGTCAGGCAAGACCCTCGGTTGATCAAACGAAAAGGGGTACAGATACAAAAGTCGACTCTCCTGTATCGAAAAAGCAGAAGAGGGTGTCATCACCGACGGTGTCCTCGGACTCCGTATCTGCAGAGGTAAGATGTCCTGTAAGGTTTGATTTCAAGTTCAGCTCCTTATGTAATCATGCTTTTCTCCTTTTTATGTAGGAGCCGCTGATAAGAAAGCCTCGCACTCTAAAATTTGGTGGGAGCAGGCCAAAGGAGATGGTGGGCTCGTCTGACATGCGTATTCCACCTACTATGATATCTCCCATGGAGGAGAATACCGAGGGTGTTGCTGTAGAGATTCCAGCAACTCTGGATTATGTCAGACGGGAAGCTGAGGATGCAGCAGCTTCCGAGAAGATGAAGGCCACAGCGTCGGCCTTGGACGACGTTGCCGCGGATCCGCCAGAGTCTACTGCGGGGGCAACAGGTATAGTTGAGACAGAGGAGAGGGTTGATTCCTCTCCTTATCATGATAAGGGGAGGTCGGCTGGATCATTGCCGAGTCCTACCCCGGCTTCAACCGTGGTAGTTGAGGCGGCTACCGATCAGGAGGTAGCGACAGATTCTGTCCCAGTGGAGGGACTTGATGACGAGACCCGTCTGCCGGTCACAACCGCTGAGGCGGGTCAAGAGACGAGTGATAATCTTCCCATTCTGCCAAGGGAAGTACCAGCTGTCGATAGGACGTTGGGGGAAGAGGTGGCCGTTGACGTCGGTGGTTCCTCCGGGCTTGAGAAGGGCGAGGGTGTGGAACCCTCTGTTGCCCCTCCTACTTGGGGTAGTATTTCGACGCCTGCGCAGGCTTTCTCTGTTCCTTCGGCTCCTCGAGCTAGCAGTCCGGCCCCCGTTGATGAAGAGCTCATTGATACTGAGGTTCAAGCCTCGCAGGTTGAGGTTGGCAGATCTTCTTCCGGTCCGCAAACTGCTGTAGCTCCTCCAACTCCTGCTATGACGCCGCAGGTCCTGGCGGATGCAGACGAGTATGTGAAATTCCTCGTCGAGGGGGTATACAAAATGCTGCAGAAGGGTGTATCTGCTGTGATGGATGCCAATGGGAGCTTTGCAACGGCAAAAACTTTGGCAATGCCCTGTATCGAGCTGATCCGCATTCACCAAGGCCACGACCATATGGCTAAAATTCTGGAGGCTTCGGTGATCGAGCTGGACGAGCGACTTGCGGAACTTCAGCGCATCCAGCGAAACGACCTCTCCGTCCTGATAGATGCGGAGAAGGGGAAGCTGATTGCCGAGATCGAGTCTTCATACCAGGCCACTGTGGGCCTTTGGGAGTGTGAGGTGGCTGAGACTGAGGCTGCGGTAGAGCAGTTGTCTCAGTCCATGAAGACGACGGTGGAAACTCTAGCTGCATTGGATGCTAATATCGCGGAGATCGACACCCAGATGCGCCGCCTTGAAGACCAACAGGCCCGACTCCAGTTAGACGCCGAGCGTGTCCGGACTGAACACGCAGCATTCCAGAAGGAAGAAGCGACCGTTACACAGCGGACTCTTGCCTTGGCGCAGTAGCGACAACAGCTTGATGCGAAGCATGAAAGCGATACTTCTGCTGGGGCTGTTGAATTGATGCGTCAAGAAGCTGAGCGACGAGTCCTGGCGACTGTGGAGGCCCGTACAGCCGACCTAAGGCTTCGAGTCAGGGAGCTCTCAGCCCACCCTGGGGAGGTTCAGGGACTGTAGTTTTTTTTTTTTATGCTCTTTTGTAACCCTTTGCTGCGGGATAATGTAGCCTTTTGTACTCTCTATTTCAGAAAATAAAGAAGTACGCAACTTTTCGTGATGTGTTCATTTTTGTTATTATGAACTTGATGATTTGTGTGGACCTATTATCTTTTGCGTACCTTGGTTTTAGGCACAGATAATAAGTTTGAAGGAACCAACATGTTTGCTCAGAGGTGATGTGGACATGGCAATCATTGGGTCCAAATGATAGAATCATTCTACTCAGAGGTGTGATGGACGTGGTAGGAATGATCCGGGGGGATACGCTGAACAACTCAGAGGTGATGTGGATGTGGAAGTTCGGCGATCAATGTACGACAACGCAGGGGTTGTTTGTACAAGATGTTTACTCAGAGGTAATGTGGACGTGGTAAACATGAAGGGTAGCGTCGGCTTACGTAGCGTAAGAGTCCGCTTTGTAGGGTGTAGAGGAACAACTCAGAGGTGATGTGGACGTGGAAGTTCTTTCTACTGAAGGAAGCTACGGAACAGCTGGGTTCCCGAAGCGGATGAGTTTATGGAAGGAGATTGTTTGTGAATCCCGATGATTGGGCCCACAGATCCCCTTAGGGAAGTACATGTCTGAAGGATGTCAAGAATAGTACTTCTTTAGGAACTTGCCGTTGATGGGCATCATAAACAAGTCTCCATTGGGTTTGGCGAGGCGGTAAGCACCGTTTGAGTATACCGTCTCTATGATGAAAGGTCCTTCCCACTTGGGCTCGAACTTTCCTGGTGTCTTGTGAGTTAACACCATCGGCCTCCTGACTGCCAGAACCAGGTCACCAACTTGGAAAGTCCTCTGTTTGACCTTCTTGTTGAAAGCCTGTGATATACGGGCTTGGTAGAGTTTGATGCGTTGTTGAGCTAGGAGACGCTTCTCATCGAGTGCCTCCAGTTCCCGCAGACGACGACGTTGATTGTCCTCTTCTGTGAGTTTGTTTGTTATTGCCACACGGAGTAAGGGTATCTGGATCTCGAGAGGCAGTACCGCTTCGCTTCCGTAGACCAGAGAGAATGGTGTGTTGCCTGTCGGGGTCCGTACCGTTGTGCGGTAGGCCCAAAGGCATTCGCTAAGCTTTTTATCCCAGTCGCGTTTATTGGATGACACGACCTATTTGAGTAGCCTGACGATGGTTTTGTTGAACGCCTCTGCTAACCCGTTTGCTACCGGATTATAGGCGGTGGATGCCATATTTTGAATGCGGTTCTTGTCACAGAACCTGCTAAAAATGTGGCTGATAAACTGAGGACCGTTGTCATGAATGATCCGCCGGGTACTCCAAAACGGTAAATGACATGGTGTTTGATAAAGCTGACCACCCTGGAGCTCTTTACTTCTGCCAGTGGGACTGCTTCTGCCCATTTGGAGAAGTAATCGGTGATGGCCAGGATGAAGCGGTGTCCTCTTGATGAAGGAGGGGTGATAGGTCCCACAATATCCATGCCCCAGGCTTCGAAGGGCCAGGAGGCGACTGTAGGATGTAGTGGTTCAGACGGTGTATGTATGAAGTCAGCATGGAGTTGGCATGCGTGACACTTCTTAGCATATTCAACAGCGTCGGTGGCCATGGTTGGCCAGTAGTAGCCCATACGTCGCAGTCGATCCTGCAACTTATGACCGGGTTGATGAGCTCCGCAAGTTCCGTCATGAGCTTCTCGGAGGGCTTCGGCTGCTTCTTCGTTGGACAGGCATCGAAGGAGGAGCCCATCGAAGGAACGTCGGTACAGCGTTTTAGTAACTGTGTGTAGTAGAATCGAAGAGAGCGTCTCCTGACTGAGACGGCTTCCTTCGGGTCCTCTGGAAGAATTTCGTAGACAGCAAAGTCGATGAACGGGAACCTCCAGTCTCGGACATTAACACCAGTGTTCGTCGGCATGGCGTGGGCCACTTGCAAGCACAGGTTGTTTCTGGGACAAATCAAATCTCGGTATGTTACCGTGACATAGTGTTGAGTCCCAAAGGGCGCTGCCAATGAGGCTGCGAGGCCAGCTAGAGCGTCAGCCTCCAAGTTTTATAGACGAGGCACGTGTTCGATGAAGAACCCGGTGAAGGTTGAAATGATGTTCAATGCAACTTCATGGTAAGGGATTAGATCTTCATGGCGAACCTCGTACTTCCCTCGAATCTGGTTCACGACGAGTTTTGAGTCACCGTAGGCTTCCAGATGGTCTACCCCCAGCTGTTGTGCGAGTTGGAGTCCCATGACGAGTGCGTTGTACTCGGCAACATTGTTGGAGCACGGCTTCGAAAAGGAGTAAGCACGCTGGATGACCAGCTGATCGGGGGAGACTAAGACTACCCCCACTCCTACGATGATTTGGCCTTTGGGGCCTGTTCTCGAAGTGCCATCGAAAAACATCCGCCAAACGGAGCTTCCTTCGGTGACGTTGGATTCTTGGACCTCATCCGGGATGTCTTCATAGAGTTTTGAGGATTCTGGGATAGGGTGTGCAGCTAAAAAGTCAGCCAGAGCTTGACCTTTAACAGCTTTTTGCGGGACAAACACCATATTATATGGTGTTAGCAAAATCACCCATGTGGCTAGCCGGGAGTTTAATGATCCTGGCTTCGTCATGAGGACTCTGAGTGGATTGACTAGGGAAATGACATGAATTGTCTGGCCCGAGACATAATGACGAGTCTTCTGGATGGCAAACACCAAAGCCAAGCATTCCTTTTCAACGGGGTTGTACCGGTGTTCGTGTAGCTCCCCTTCCCGGAATTTATATATATATATATATTTTAAATTTAAATGGTGATTGTAGATTTTATAAATAATTAATTATTGGATTATTGAATTTTATTGTTATCATCATTATTATGTTGTTGAGGAAATTATTATTAATATTTGTTATATTGTTCTGTTAAATAAATATACTATATAAGAAGGAGTATGTGTGCATATACATACATACGTGTATAATGTATATTAAATATATGTATGTATGAATATATAGATATATATATTAAATATAGGTGTATGTTGATATATAGTAAATATCGTATATATATGAATATACATATATGTGTATGTATATATATGTAAATATATATATTATGTGTAAAAGTATATATATATAAATGAAGATATGTATAAATGTATACGTATATATGTATATATGTACATAGGTAAATACATATATATATTATATAAATATGGGTAAATACCTGTGCTAATAGAAATAGCCAGGCCCAAGCCCACGCGGGTATCCCCATGACTCCAGACCTGAGCAGGAGGAGCCCGATCCCCTGTTTTTTTTGCAGCAAGACATATATATACGTATGAATACTTATATCGAGAAACTACGAAACCCTAAACAACTACTCCGCTGCGACCACCCAGGATCGCCTCCGCCCTCTGGACGGCCGTCCTGACCCCGCGCGCGGCCGGGGGACCACCGCCGTCGGCCGGAAAAGCCCTCGTGCGCGCGCGGACCTGACAATGAGCGCACAGCAGCAGCAACCTCTCGAACCCGACTTCGAGGTATGATTCATCTCTCGACACTCCACTATTTTACGAACCGTAAATTGATACGGAAAGTCTAGTTGACCCCCTTCGACCCTGTTCATGTAGAATTAATTCTACGGAACCATATCGATCAGAAGATCATCGCAAAAACCCGAAAAACTGTCCAAACGCGGAACAGTGAAACCGGCCCCAACTGCTGGGTTCGAAGAGAAATTCTGGGTCCAACATTAAGAATTTAGGAAATCTATTTAAAGGGGTTTATTGACAACATGTAGGGCTTCAAATCCCTTTTTACGGAATTTGATTCCATCGACTACGTGTCGAGAAATCGAACTCCGAAGTTTCCCAAAAATCTGTTTTCAAAAACTAGAAATCTCTCCACACGACGTCCGTCCCGCCATTCCGGGCGACGTGGTCGCGCACCGAAAGGATCGAAAGCTGCGTAACAGCTTCGTGGTCGTGTGGGATTTGACGGAATTCAAATTGGTCGCGTGTGCGCGACGAATTTGATGCGTATCCGTCGAAATTCACCGTATCGTGCACTTTGCAAATTTCTCAATTACTTTCTGCACGCTCGTCAGATCGAGAAGAAACTTGCGCCAGCAGAACCGTATCGTTTTTCTGGTCCTGCATGCCAAGTTTGGTCCAATTCTGAGACAGTTGAATCATACGTCGTTTTGCGGGCCCCACGGTCCCACTCAACGGGCGATTTTGTGCACGGCCCGCCGGAATCCAACTTTGGACATAAGGTTGGGTTCGTATCGGAAAATCGGATCTGTAGACATGTAGTTTGACGACTTTAGAGACCGTTGACTCTGGCACGCTTTTCGGTGCAAAGCGGGTCCAACGGCGGACACCGTTTTTGGCCCAAAATTACCGTTTTGCCCCTGTGTCCAAAATTGGACGTAAGGACAGGAAATCCTAGCTAATTGGACTATTCTGAGATCATTGGTATTATTTATTTCAGCTTCCGGGGACTGTTGTACAGGTTTTGACTATAGTGGCACATTGAGTAGTTCAGATTGTCGGTTTCACCAGCAAAGGACCACAGGCGAGTACAGTTTATTGTCTGCATTTCGATATTGATCTTTACTATATTTTATTGATTAGTCATTGGTTATGTGATTTTTATACTCTATTATAAATTGTTGAGTCGGGAATGAGAAGTACCAAGGATGTGTGATCAGACCGTAGACATTGTAGATATCGTAGACATTGTCGATATCGTAGACATTGTAGATATTATAGACATTGTAGATATTGTAGACATTGTAGATATCGTAGACATTGTAGATATTGTAGACATTGTAAATATTGTAGACATTGTATATATTGTAGACATTGTAGATATTGTAGACATTGTAGATATTGTAGACATTGTAAATATTGTAGACATTGTAGATATTGTAGACATTGTAGATATTGTAGACATTGTAGACATCGTTACTTTTCTGTAAGTAGATATCGTAGACCGTGCGGTGTAGCACCCCAGACCGATCACATGTCAAAGGTACTTCTAACGGTGGAAAGTATATTGGTCTATTTATTACTATTGATTTTCTCACGACTTTACTGTTATTTTCAAAACTCATGGTTGATGTCTAACCTTTGTCTTATAGTCATTTTCTTTATTTGAAATTGCATTCAGTGAATTGTGCTCGTTCCATTCCTGACTGGAAACCAATATTTTCAGGTTAGCCGCGGATTCATTTAGCTTGGAGAGTGACGGGAATACTTGCAGATAAAGCCTAGAGACTAGCTAGATAGTTGAGTTGTAGTCATTCAGTTATTTGTACAAGTTTATATTTTTATACAAATGTAAAACTTGTGATCATCGAAAATTAAATTAATTTTGTGAATGAGCATTATTTGTGACTTTGATCTTCATGGCCGTGACAGCGTTCTACCGCCGACACTGCGGCGTAGGCTGGCTTGGACATGTCTTGTATCCGTTTAAAAAAAAAACAGGTGCGGGTCGTGACAGTTCGGCCCCGATGAGCGTTCGACTGAGGTAGTAGATTGCTTGCTCATAGCCTGTATCGCTGTTTTGAGCCAGCAGAGCGCCAAGGGAATGATCCATGGCACGGACGTAAAGAAGAAATGGTTTGCCCGCGACAGGTGCCACCAGGACTGGTGGGCTCGTCAAGTAGGCTTTGATGTCGTCGAAAGCCTTCTGGCACTCCTCTGTCCAGACATAAGAGACTCCCTTCTTCATGAGCTGAGTGAAGGGTTGACATTTACCGAAAAGGTTTGCTATGAACCTCCGGATGTATGCCAGACGTCCCTGCAAGCCTCGAAGTTCTCGAAGATTCTTCGGAGGGTCCATGTTGAGGATGGCTTTGGTCTTCTCGGGATCAACATGAATGCCTTTCGCCGTGATGACAAAGCCCAAGAATTTGTCGCTAGAAACCCCTAGGAAGGATTTAGCGGGGTTCATTTTGAGTTGATGTGCCCGCATGAGATCGAAGACTGTCTTCAAATCCTGTAGGTGATCTCATTTGAGGTGGCTCTTGACTGTGATGTCGTCAACATGGCATTCGACTGTTTTGCGAAGATGTTGACGGAAGATGGTGCTCATAGCTCGTTGGTATGTTGCACCGGCATTTTTCAAGCCGAAGGGCATTACTGTGTAGCAGAAAACACCCTTTAGAGTCCTGAATGACGTGTGTTTCGCGTCATCGGGGAACATCTTGATTTGATTGTAGCCTGAATACCCATCCATGAAGGACATGCGTTCAAAACTACATGTGTTGTCGATCATCACATCGGTGATCGGAAGCGGGAATTCGTCCTTCGGGCAAGCAGAATTGAGGTCCCTGAAGTCGATACAGACTCGTATCTTCCCGTTCTTCTTGGTGATAGGTACGACATTGGCTACCCAATCTGGGTGTTGTTCCTCACGGATGAAGCTGCTAGTCAAGAGTTTGTCCACCGCCTGATCGATGGCATTCATGATGTCCGGACGAAAATGTCGTTGTTGTTGTTTGATAGGTTTGGCATCAGGTAAGATGTTCAACCTATGCATTGCGATCTGTGGATCGAGTCCTGGCATGTCTTCGTAGCTCCAGGCAAAGACGTCGATATACTCTTTAGCCAGCTGGATTAAAGCCTCTCGGTCTTCTCCTTCTAGGCTTTTGCTGACGAAGATAGGTTTGGAAGAAGATCCGTCCCCAAGGTCGATCTGCTCGACTTCGTCTTCGGTGGAAGGTTCACGTAACTCAAAACGAGACTCCCATTGCTCTCCTAGGCGTTGAGCCCAGGGTTCTTCTTCGAAAGGTTCCGGCGTCTGGTCTTCGCCTTCACCTTTTTGAGGTTGTGCTGACGTCATGTTAGCTGACAGCACTTTCCTGAAAACTGATCCGATACTGGTATCAGAATCCCAAGTCGATGCTTCGGACGAGTGGGAATGTTCTACGTCTTCTACGTCTGAGCTCTCTGGGGTTGATGGCGGCGTGACATAGCCTATCCACCGTCGAGTTTTGTTGTAGTAGTCTTGCGGCCTTCCTTTGGGTGTTGAAAACTGGAGAGGGAGAGGTCGACCCTTGCCATAGTTTAGGCCTTTGTTGCTTTTCAGGTCGTAGCCCATCTTCTGGATGATGTGCTTTGCTGTATACGTATACCGATAAACTTGTACTCTGCCAGTATCAGGTTCAGGCTCGAGTGGCGGGAGGTCTTGATGACGCTCGACTTTGCCAAAAATGGCGGATCTTTCGTCTCGGCTTCGTGGAGGGTTTATGAAACAGACTCCTTATGACGGGACTACTCGGTTTACATTATGGACGGTCGTTATTTGTGTTTGCAACGACCGTAGAGCGTGATCTAATGTATATATGGCATTCCAATGTGGAAGACAAGAATAATTAAAACACACTATTATTGAGGAAGTACGAGATTTTATCCCGCGGGATTACATTGTCTAAGGAGGGTGCATCTACATCAGCAGAGATATATTCGCCAAGCTCCTCGTCTGTAAGTACTGGGGCTGGATCAGGAGAGTCCACCACAGCTTTGATCTTGGGGTCTGAGAGGGTTATGTGAGCCCTCTCTGGCATCTTGGATGACTGCGGGGGCTTGCCCTTGAGACGCACCTTCAGAGGTGCCTCAACTGCGCCTCCTGTGAGTGGTGTCTTCCCCTGTAATTTTGCCACCAGGGGAGCCGATGTTTGAGGCGGCTTTTCTTTGAGGCGTATCTTCAGGGGAGCCTCAAGAGTCGGTGCTTTCCCGGATAGCTTGATGCTCATTGGAGGCACCTTCTGGGGTGGTTTGCCCTTCAGTCGGATCTTCAGTGGGGCATCTGGATTCGTCTCAGGCTCCGTGTCCGGCTCAGTTGCCGTCTCAGCCTCATCATCAGCATCGTTGGCTTTCTCCTTGTCAAGTGGCTTGTACAAGTCGGAATCGGTGAAGTAAGCCTCAATCCCTTTGAAAGGATCGATGTCTGCGAACTCCGTCCGGATGACGCCGTTGGTAGATACATATTTCATGCATTGGTGGAGCGTGGAAGGCACCACCATGTACTCATATAGCCACGGTCGGCCGAGCAGGATGTTGTAGTTGACCTCGGCATCCACCACATAACAAGTTACCTCACTTTTGAGGTTGCCTATGTAGCATTTCAGTCGAATCTTGTCCAGTGGCTTGCTTTTGCTAGCGTTGAAGCCACTGATGGTTGTGTTGGAGGGCGCCAGCCGGTACATTGGGATCTCCAGTTTTGACATCAGTGCCTTCGGAATGATGCTGAGGGAAGACCCCGGATCGATCTGAATCCGGCTCACCTTGACTGAACCGATGTACCCCGTGTAATACAGTGGTCGGTTATGTCGGTGGTGCTTGAGCAGCATGTCTTGTTGTGTGAAAGTTATGTTTGGAATAATTTCCTCCGCACAATGACAGTGCGCACAAGTAGTTGGGAGGTCTTCAAGCTGCTTGACATGTCTGAGAAAGGATTCAGCGTCCTTCAGAGCTTCGCAGAGAGCTTCTCGGGAGTCTTTGGAAAGACGCAGGAGCTCAAACAAAGATAAGCGCACAGGAGTACTGGCCAGTTGTGCCAGTATGTCAAAGTTGTGGGGCTTGGCTAGCCCCGAAGCATTCTCCTTCCGTAGAGGTCTGTCGAAACGAGCCTCCACCTGCTTTTGCTTATTGGCTACTGAGGGTTTAGACGGGCCCTCCTCAGGGATTGTGCCAGGAGGCACCACCTCGGCGGCAGCTTCGCCGGGCTGAGCGTTCTGTTATGCACGCGTCTGCACTGGAAGTGCCTCTTCCGTTGAAGAAGAGACCGTGCGGCAAGACTTGATCTTCCTGCCTTTTGATTTGGAGGTAGAGCGTACCTCCGGTTGAGTTACTTCGGAGACGAGGTCGGGGTGAACCCAGAGGACCTCTCCTCGAGATGTGGTGAGTGGGATGAGTCCACTCACATTGTCACGGGTAGGTGGCAAGTTCACCACCTCCATTGTCGCCTTAGGGATGGGGACGACGCCATCTTGTGTAGTGGTCGGCGGCAAGGTACCGAACTGAAGTGACACCACATTGGCTGACACCGTCTTCTCTTCATAGTCGACGAAGATTACATCGGCATTGATCACGCGCTGGATGTAATTCTTGAGGACGTAGCAGTCCTTGGTCGGGTGTCCGACAAACCGATGGTAGTGACAGTACCTCGGGTTGTCCATTTTCCCAACTTCATCGGGCCGCTTCGGGTCCGGGAGCTTGATCTTGTCACCCTGCTTCAGTATTTTGAAGAGTTGCAGGGTGTCTTCATCATTGAATGAATACACCTCCTTAGGTCTCGGTGCCAGTGGAGGCTTCTGAGTAGGCGCAGATGCGCCCTTCGAGGCATTAACAGTCAATGCCTATTTCCCCTTTGCTTCTCGCCCGGAGTTGTTGGCTGCTGACCTTTTCCCCTTATCATCAAAGGCGGGGAAGTCACCTCTCCTGGTGTTTCAGCTTGGCCACCCCCAGTCACGTTCTGGAGGTCATTCTCGACGGGCGCATCTGCCAGGGCCTGATTGTCCTCGACTCCGTCTTGAAGGGCCTCTTCGTCTCTACCCCCAGCTGTGTCCTGAAGGACATCCTCGTTTCGAGGTGCTTCTGGGAGGCTGACTTCGCCTTGAGGATGAAGATCCGCCGCAGCTGTGCTTTGGACATCTTCGTCTTCGGAAGGAAGCTCAACAAGGGTCTGACTACCCCCAGCTTCCTCCAAGAACTTCTTCTTTGACCGAGTGCCTTCGAACACCCCGAAGGTCGAGACTGCTGCCTTGGTTCTCCTTGATTGGCTTTTGGACGAGGAATTGCCGGTCACCTTCCGGAGAGATGAGGAGTTGGAGACCACATTACATGAAGCAACTCTTGGCTCCTCTTCTGTTGACACCTTCTTCCCAAGGCGATGTCGGAGGGGTGTCGATGACTGTAGTCGCTGGAAGACTGACTGCCTTGGTGGTACTGCCGTCTTGGCACAGCAGTTGATAGTGACCACCGCACAAGTATGCCCCGTGAGAGGCTCATCGTGCTTGTTGGTCGACTCTCCTGACCGGCGCTTGTGAGTGATCACATTACGCAGGTCATTGGAGGAGAGTACTACCCTCACACCCCCTTCAGGCGCATGGCAAAGCCAAACGCCGGGGCGGACAGGTGAGTGCTACGCCCCCTGATCTAATACCAAGCAGGCATCATGATCAGTAGTGGGGGAACAACAACATTTGAAGTGACTTGAACGGACCTCAAACGCACAACCAGAGGAGGCGCGGGAGTTCAAGACCATTGAATTTGCCGCACTCGACTTGGTTATGCACGCAGTGGATGTGCCCAAGTGAGATGAGGACTTTGAAGATCGACTCGTCTTTGGTGCCGAAGCACCTGAGTCGACCTTGTACAGCTTGCCATCGGCAGCGTGCGTGATTGTGAGCACGTGCCTCTGGCCTGCTGCTGGCATAGCACGCTTGTGGCGCATGGCCCGTGCCGCCTTGGATCTCTTTGTACTAGCCCGCTGGGGCGTATAGTACTCAGCATCCAAATTCTCCTCGCCATTACAGCGAGTGAGTCTGTCAAAGACAGAGACTTTTTGTGGCGCATCAGAGGTGATGCGCGGGGCTTTGGCTGCGCCCCTGCTCCGTCGACGCATCTTCCTCGCCTGAGAGGGAGATGGCTGGAGAATGTGGTCAGCCGCACGTTTCCCCGAGAGATGCGCTGCATCAGCGGGCGCACCTTGGTTGCTGAGAACGTCAGCAGGAAGGGAGGGCTAGATTGGCACATCCCCTTCAGTGGTGGTGCCCGAGGCGTCGACCTTGCGCACCCAGACACGGCGGGTCTTCTTCGGCTTCGGCAGTCGCTTCGAAGGACTCGCGCTTCCTTCAGAAATGAACTCCTCGTACGCCTGTTGATTGAGGCGCACGACCAGCGTCTTGTGGGAGGAGCCCACCTTCACGTCGTCGGCCTGTGACACGACTTTCTCGGAAGAGGAGAAAGAAGTCCCCAGCAGAGTCGCCAGCTTGTTTGCCATTAAAATCGTTTGATTGCAAATCTTAATACAAACAGAACAGTATTACAATATAGGACTTAGATGTAGTCCTAGGAGTACACTTTTGTTTAATCTGGGTCCTAAGTGCCAATGGAGCGAGTGGTAATGCGTTGACTCCGTTGACGGGCTGACGACGGTTATCGGTTCTCTGAAGGTATAGATTGCTCTGGGTACTGGAGCTGGCTGAGAGGAGGAAGACGTTGAGTGTCTGTATCTGCCTCCCTGATGATCTCTGTCTGGATTGTTCGTATGTATATCTCTCTCTGTGTGTGTAAGGAGGGGATGATTCCTCCATTTATAGCTGGGCAGGTTGGCTGCCTATGCGTGTATATGTAGGATACGCCGGTGCGTGGGGACGCCACATGGAGATTGCTGATGGAGGCGCATGGATGATGCGTCCTACTCGCGAGGTTGAATTCTTTATACTGCTGTTGTGAGCCGGCACGTAGCAGAGGAGAAGAACTTTCTGTTGCTGAGATCTTGGATGAGTTGAGTCAAAGGACATGTGTCGTCGACCCATGGCTCGGAGATCTCTGATTTGGTAGGGGGATGATTTGGTGGGATGCGCCTTGGATTGGGCGCATGATAAGATTTTGGCTCGTGACCTTTAGGAGTCACGAGCCGTTCTGGGCGCATGGCTTTTGAGGCGCATGCGAGCGACTTTCCTTCTGTCTTTCGGGATCAGAGATCAATCTAGGGCGCATGGCTTTTGAGGCGCATGTAAAGCTTCAACTGGAGACTCTTCTTCTGTCTTTAGGGATCAGTGAAGGGTCTGAGACGCATGGCTTTTGAGGTGCATGCAGGTTTGGGCGCATGGCCGTGGAGGCACATGCGGGTGGTCGAGTGGCCACATGGCAGTAGCCGTCGGGATAGAGTCATGATGATACTGATGTTGTAGATGCTTCGTTTTCTGCAAAAGCTGTCAGCCGTTCAGACTTGGGAAGGCGTACTGCCAACTCTGTCAGTTCAGCATTTAATGTTGGTGACATTCGATGGACAGCTGAGTGGGCGCGTCGGTTGACGTTCCACTAGGCATATGGGGGCGCATCTCCTTTGATGCGCTCGGTACAGGGTGCATCTGTTTGAGAGGTGTGATGCGCTGACCAGCCGGCGCATCCGACACGTCTTTGATGATGCGGCTGTTTCGCTTCTCGAGTGCTTTTAATAGCCGCTTGGCTGAAGTCGAGGCGTCTGGTTCATCCATTTAATGTGAGTTCATTACACGGAATTCGGAGAGGGACGTCCATACATTATGTCCCGTATAAGTCTTGACTCCATGCGGCCACACGCTTCGAATCGCCAAGGAACTTCGTGCCTCGACGCATCCAAGCGAGCTCCGTACCACGAGCTTCTACCTGTGCCTGCACATAAAAACTATGTGGGTGTCAGTACTCAACTGTACTGGTGGAATTAGCTCCTCGCCCACCCATACAAAACTGACACGTTTGATTTACTTTGTGCAACATAGTCCCTTCTTATCAATTGTCTTTCTACTCTTGCCTTAGGATCAGTTTTAGGACAGACGCCTTGGCATATTCTGTGTCGCTAGACCATTTCATGCTTGCAACGAGAACATTAACTTCATATCTTGCCTCAAGACCCTTCTCGTGCCAACAATGTTAACCTATCGAGTCGAGTTTGCCTTACGGCTTAAAATCAGAGACACAATTACGCGAAGAGACTCCATTCCCGTGTGACCGTACTACAAACCCTTGCTGAGGGCGTGCCTCGTAATTCAGTGAGGCTTAACCATATCGCCGTCTCACGGTCCTTGCTACTTTGATCATCAACTGACCCAATCGAGACATGTGAACTTAGTGTCACTTGACCAACTTGCCTTGCGGCGATTCCTGACTTAAACTTGAACAACTCAAACCCAACTTTTGTAACTCACATATCAACACCTGAGACTCGACGCCACATCTCGTGCCGAAGCACGACGCCTATATTGAAACCCAATCTTAGGCCCAAACTTTGTGTTCTAAATGTATACACCTTCAACTCGACTCAATCCAAAGGCATACACGCGGATAGCCGCCATTTGTCGACATCTATATGAACTTGGCCACTAACATCACAAGCTATCCTGAGACGTATAGTGTGGTTAAATCGGGGACCTTTCAACGCAAGTAGCTAGCTCCGTTGCAAGCTTCCGTTTTAACCCGTGCTAAAACCTTATGCACGACTATACCCTGTTTTCCTCCTAGGTCGAGTCGGTCATATGGCCCAGGGTTGCCGCTCGAGAAAACTTTGCCCTTGTCGACAAGTTGGCCATGACCATGCAAGACTCGACACAAACTGACATCTCACACAGTCATCCTTCTTTTAATGTTACCCTCTCTTTCAAAACCATGTTTAAGACTTCTATCCTTGAGATCCCTCGACGACCCACGGTCGCGAGCCTTTTTCTCTTTATGCCATATCCTTTTTACTCAACTTAGGAATGCCCATTTGATAGCCCTTCTTCTAAACTCGACTTGAAAACCTACCGTAGCTCGTGCCTTAAACACTGAGTCCGTATATTGTGCCTTAAGCCAACCGTGTTCAACGCAACACTCCTGCCAAAGTAGAAGGGCCTTGAGATCGTGGGACTACTTAACTTTGACAAGCTGCGAAAGAGCGGGACAGTACTCGTAATGTCTTGGGTCGACCGGCATAACTTTGTCTAACTTAACTTCGCAACAGCTCGATGAGCATGGGCTGCGTCAAGCTTTGCCTTAATAGATCGTACTGTGCACACGTCCGGCCTGAACGACCAAGTCACTCGGGTGCCTAGACTTAGGTCACAAGTCATTCAATGCAACTTAACTCATGGACAAGCCAAGGCTATGCCAAGCCTTGGACGATGGGACCGTGCATGCTTTATGAAGCATTCATGCGGGCAACGCCTATGACTTAGGCTAACTCTTGACTTTGCGGTGAATACCAACTTTCCTTCTCCCAAGCCACGGGACGAAGGATCGAGTGTCAATTTCAAAGCACGTCGTGCACCAATTCTAAGCCGATCGTTGGACATTTCCATATTCTAAATCAATTCGACATGTCGGGATTATTTCTTTTAGCTATGTGAGTTCGTCCCTTTTTATTATCAAGCCAACTTGTGCAAGTTAAAAATATGCAATTTATTATATAAAGGCTAAGATGAGGCAAGTTCACCGAAACTACCCCACCTGAGCGAGCGGTCGCCTCGACCGAGCAATGTCTCCGAATAGCCGTTGCAAGGCTAAGTCCGAACGTCGTCGGCATTTCGATTCCTCCGATTGACTGAGCGGGATGGGGTACTACATCATACACCACTCAGAAAAAGTTTCGTTGTCACGCCCCAGAACCAGAATACTGGAGAGCGGGGGCAGACATAGCCAGCTACGTATATTGAAATAGAATACATCTCAACTATACGGTCACGGCTGTCTAGATATGAGGGTTTACTACAAGCCAGCAGTCTTTTAAGGTCAAGCCTATTGTCTCAATCTCAAGCAATTAACAGAGTTACAAGATATTAGAGCATCAAATATATATATATAAGGCGTCCCAAATATTACATATTGGATGATCATGAAGCTAGTCGTACAAAATGATGGGACTAGCAAGAGTTCAGTCATACATGATCAACCCTAGGATTTGTTAATCACGTTTACAGCCCGTAGGCAGACAGTAAGTAAATGTGCATCGAGCTAACAGGTGCTCGTCGGCTAAACGCCTCAAAAGAATAATTTACATATAAGTGGGTAAAACAAAAGGAAAACCCACTCTTGGCCCGGGTTCCGTCTAGTTGTCACCATTGGGCTGGAAGCTTGGTAGATCCTCGGGAGCTTCTCCGAAATCTGGCCACACAAAACCAGCTGGGTCAAACCCCAGAAAGAGCAAGTGCCACAAAGGAGGCCACAAATAAGAACAAAAGCCAGCATATCAGAACATAAAGAATAAAAGGAAAGTACAAGTAATAAAGTACACAGGGCGATAAACGACTAGGGACGTGGAACCATTCCGGGAGCCAGGTTACAACCCTTAAACCATACAAGGACCGGGGTTGTAACCCTTCGCCTGAATAGCTCACTGTCTCTACTCATTTATCGTTAAGATAAGTAAAACAAACATGCTCAGGAGATAGCAGGTACTGGAGCTAGACAAGACCTAGACAAGGCTGGACACCATCTATTCGCAATCGGCCAAACAAATACTACGGCTTACTACTTTAACTAACTAGGGTTATCACAATCCTAATTACTAACAAGATGCAAGTGAGAATTCCAGTCCCAAGCCCTGCAGACTATCCAGTTATCCTTCCGCGGGTTGAGAGTTATAGGTGGGTACATTGCCCGGGAGACAAATATACCCTTAGGTGACTTAGAGGGTGCAACACATGACAGTGTGCTGGAAATGTGCTCTACTCGTCGGCAAGCTACAAGTCCATTAAAGCGCCCAGATAACGAGATTGCCTGTGACTGGGAATTCTCCATGTTCTAGTTTGATCTAATCATTAGCCTAATCCAATTTAGCGCGAGTCCCTGGCAGTGGTACCCAGGAAGTCGCATCCTAGACATGATGCAAGACAAGATAAGTGAATTGTACAAACAAGCAAGCAGGAACACCCACGGTGTCAAGTTAATTATACGAGTCAAGTTACAAGTTACAAGTCAAGTCAAGTCAGGAGTGCGCCGCCACGGGCCACTATCAAGTTATCAAGATAATTCATGTCAGGGTACTTGTTAGGGGTGCGCCACGACGGGCCACTATCATGTCTGATTGGTCATGTCAGGAGTGCACCACTACGGGTCACTGTCGTGTTATGCTAGTTCCTTGTCATACCATGCTATGTACAATAGTCATTCCAAATATATTAAGCAAAATCAAGTTTATGTCAAAAGGCGTAAGGATATAAAATGGGCGTAAAATACCTAATAAAATACTAATATAAAAATAGGACTATAGAAGAGCCAAGATCAAGAAATAACAAATTCATCATAGACAAGTAGGTTGTGCAGGATATGTACTGCGCAGGGTGCCAAGTGCGCAGGGTGAGCTGCGCAGGGGTGAGCTGCGCAGGGTACCAAGTGCGCAGGGTGAGCTGCGCAGGGTACCAAGTGCGCAGGGGTGAGCTGCGCAGGGTGCCAAGTGCGTAGGGGTGGATGGCGCAGCAGATGGATTGCGCTGGATCAGGTTGCGCAGGAATGGATGGCGCAGGGTCAGATTGCGCATAAGTAGACTGCGCATGAGCAGACTGCGCATGAATCCATGCGCACTCGGGTTGAGCGCAGTTCGCCAAGGGGCAAGCTGTGCGGTCGGTGCTGCGCTAAAGAGCGCTGGCCGAGGGGGATGCGCAATCTAGCCCTGCGCTAAATAGCGCAGGCTGCTGTCTTCTTCTCCAGGCCGAGAAGAAGACTCCAAGAACTCTAAGGTTCAAAACTTCAAATCTTGGTAAAATCAAAACCAAATCTAGATTTTCAAGGGTCTAACTTGAGTAAAATTGAATTCTCTTCCACATGGAAGCATCAAAACCCACAAAAATCCAAACAAAATAGATCAAAACCATGTAAATCCGAAAATAGTCAAAACCTAGATCTAGAAAAATGAAAGCTCCAAATCACAAAATGTCAAGTTCTAAAGTTGTTCTCCATGGCCTAATCTAGTTAATAGACGAATAAAAGTGGTGCTTATTTGATGGCAAGGTGCACTTGCCTATGGGTTGGGGAGTTGTGTAGAGGAAGGAAGAAGAAGGAGATGGAGAAGTAAATGAAAAAGAAAGAGGAGAGAGAAAAGTTAGGTAGGATTTAATGGAGGTGGATGTGTTGTGTTGAGGGTAGAGTGTAGGTTAAAGTGTTCCACTCATGATGAACCAAACCAAACCAACTCTACAAAATAAAACTAAGCCATGGTCCAAGCCCATTTACGAGAAACCAAAAATCTGCAAGTCGAGAAAAAAATACGTGCCAAAAATCAATTACGAGTACAAATACGAAATACAGGAAATGGGGGTGACAACTCTACCCACCTTCAAAGAATTTCGTCCTCAGAATTTAATCAAGGGGCTAGAGATTGTCACGACAAGCTATACTAAGCACAGACAAGCTACACTAAGCAGTTCAATCATACAATCATACAATGCAAGCAAGGAAGGGAAAACGTAAGGCATAAGAAAGACATTATACCTCACGAGTCAAACAGGTAGGGATATCGCGATCGGATGTCGTCCTCACGCTCCCACGTTGACTCACCTAGAGAGTGATGACCCCAAGCAACACGGACTAAGTTAATAGTCTTGTTCTTGAGCGTCTTTTCTCTCCGGTCCAAAATAGACACGGGCCTCTCCTCATACGAAAGGTTGGTACCAACAACCAATTCCGAATGATCTAGGATATGGCTCGGGTCCGGGATGTACCGTCTTAATTGGGATACATGGAATACATCATGTACCTCACTTAGCGACGGCAGAAGAGCGAGACGATAGGACACATCGCCTACTCGCTCTAGAATATTGAACGGCCCTATATACCTAGGACTAAGCTTTCCCCGTACGCCAAAACGAATGACGTCGTGGGTAGGCGAGATCCTAAGGAATACATGGTCGCCGACGGCAAATTCTAAGGGACGCCGATGAGCATCGGCCCAATGGCGCTGGCGATCCTGAGCAACTCGGAGGTGATCTCTGACTTTCCTGACCACTTCAACCGTCTGAGAAATCAGTTCTGGATCGAGCATCTGCCTCTCTCCGACATCGTCCCATGCTAACGGGGATCTGCACTTCCTGCCATACAGAGCCTCAAAGGGTGCCATCTGGATACTGGCCTGGAAACTATTGTTGTACGAGAATTCCACCAGGTGCAGCTGATCCTTCCGCGAACCACCAAAGTCAAGGGTACACGACCGCAACATATCTTCGAGAGTTTGTATAGTACGCTCTGACTGCCCATCTATCTGCGGATGATACGCTGAGCTGAACTTGAGACGAGTCCCCAAACTTTGATGAAGACTGCGCCAGAAGTGCGATGTGAATCTCGTATCCCTGTCTGATACTATGCTGACTGGCACTCCATGAAGTCGGACGATCTGCCTGAGATACATCTCTGCTAGCTGCGCCGTCGACTGTCCAACTCTAAATGGAAGAAAGTGTGCCACCTTGGTAAGCCTGTCCACAATGACCCAAATAGCATCTCTGCCTGCCGGAGATCTGGGTAGTCCAGTCACGAAATCCATGGTTATGTGCTCCCATTTCCATTCTGGGATCGGTAAAGGTTGAAGAAGTCCAGCTGGCCTCTGATGTTCAGCCTTGACTTGTTGGCAAACCAAACATCGAGAGACATACCGGGTTATCTCCCTCTTCATACCATTCCACCAAAAGTGCTGACGAATATCTCGGTACATCTTCATGCTGCCTGGGTGGATGGAATACTGCGAACTGTGAGCCTCTGCCATGACTTCCTGTCTGATATCTCCACTGGGTACATAAAGACGCGTGCCGTGTCAAAGGGTACCATCCTCATGAATACATAACTCTGGCCTTCTCCCTGCCTCGTACTCTGCTCTGAGCCGCTGAATCTTGGAATCTGTTAACTGTGCTGTCCGGATCCTCTCAACTATGGTGGACTGAATCTGTAGGCTGGCCATCAAGGCGACATTGGAAGGAAGAATCACTTCAATTCCCATCTTCTGAAGATCCGCCAATAGCTCTGGTTGCGCCGTCAGGAAATAAACTCCGGCTCTCCGGCTCAACACATCTGCTACAACGTTGGCCTTCCCTGGATGATACTGCAAATCCACATCGTAGTCCACCAGTAGCTCGAGCCATCTTCTCTGTCGCATATTAAGATCCTTCTGGGTAAAAACATACTTCAGGCTCTTATGATCAGTAAATATCTCCACTCTGTCTCCGTACAAGTAGTGTCTCCACAACTTAAGTGCAAACACTACTGCTGCTAGCTCCAAGTCGTGGGTCGGGTAATTCTTCTCATGATCACGGAGTTGACGTGATGCATAAGCAATTACCTTCCCATGCTGCATCAAAACACATTCCAATCCTCTGCCTGAAGCGTCGCAATAAACTGTGAATCCTCCGGTCCCATCTAGAAGTGTGAGAATGGGAGCCGTTATCAAACCTCGCTTCAACTTCTCAAATGATTCCTGACATTCTGCTGTCCAAACGAACAGCACATCCTTGCGGGTCAACTGGGTCATCGGTGCTGAAATCCTTGCAAAATCAGAGACGAACCGCCGGTAGTAGCCGGCCAATCCAAGAAAGCTGCAAACTTCTGCCACTGAGCTGGGTACTGGCCATGACTCGATAGCCACAATCTTCTGGGGATCCACTTCCACTCCTCCTCTGGTAATGATGTAACCCAAGTAAGAAATGCGATCGAGCCAGAACTCGCATCTACTGAACTTGGCGTACAACTGGTGCTCTCTGAGAATCTGGAGGACAACTCTGAGATGCTGCTCATACTCTGCTTCACTCTTGCTGTAGACCAGGATGTCATCAAGGAACACTATCACAAACTGATCCAAGTAAGACATGAAAATACGGTTCATGAGGTCCATGAACACCGCCGGTGCATTGGTCGCTCCAAAGGGCATAACTAGAAACTCCCAATGCCCGTACCTAAATCTGAATGCCGTCTTCGGGATGTCCTGCTCTCTGACTCTGATCTGGTGTGGTATCCTGACCTCAAGTCTATCTTCGAGAAAACTGAAGCCCCTTTGAGTTGATCAAACAAGTCATCTATCCTCGGGAGAGGGTATCTATTCTTGATTGTCACTGAGTTCAAGGTACGATAATCAACACATAGCCTGGACGTACCATCCTTCTTTTTCACAAGAAGCATCGGGGCTCCCCAAGGCGATCCACTAGCACAAATGAATCCCTTGGTTCTAAGTTCTTCAATCATCTTGTACAAAATCTCCAACTCTGAAGGCGCCATTCTGTAGACTCGCTCTGATACTGGTGCTGTCCCGGGAATCAAGTCGATGGTGAACTCGATCTTCCGCTCTGGTGGCATCCCTGGAAGTTCCTCTGGGAAGACATCTGGAAACTCTTCAACTATCCGGGACAACTGTACTGCTGCTACTGCCATCCGCAATACTGGAGGAGATGGCTCAACTGTGCCTCTGGAAAATGAAAACTCTGGCTCTCCGGGAATACTAAAGACAACTCTGCCAACATGGCAGTCTATCCTAGCATAATGGTTCCTCAACCAATCCATGCCTAGGACTACATCATAGTCTGCCATAGGGAACTCTATGAATCTAGCGGGGAACTCCCTACCGCTAACTACGATCCGACACGAGGAAAACACTCGATCTACTCCCACAAGACCATTACCAGTAAGTATATTGAGCCTCACTGATAATGACTCGGGCTCCAATCCTATCCGTGTCGCGAATCGTACAGACATGAATGAATGCGATGCACCAGAATCAAATAATACAGATGCTGGAAAGGTGTTGACGAGAATAGTACCTGCCACTACCTCACTTGGTGCAACTTCTTCTTCCATGGTCATCATCATAGCCTGACCTCTAGCCGCGGGTCCTCTCTGCTGGAAACCCCTCTGTCGGTTCTGTGCTGGAGCCTGGGTGATCTGCTGCTAGTTCTGCTGCTGAAAGGCCAGGGCCTGAGGCAACAATGGCCTCGGGTACTGCTGCTGCTGCTGCTGGACTGGAACTGGGGCTGGTCCTCTCACCGAAGAACTAGAAAGGTTGGATGATGATGGACCTCCCCTATTCGGGCAGGTCCCTATCTGGTGGTCTGCTCCTCCACAAACCAGGCACAACCCCTGTGCCCTACGACACTCTGCCACTACATGGCCCGGCTTCCCGCAATGAGAACATCCCACCGCGGAAGACTGCTTCTGCTTCTGCTGCTACAGATACGTCGGGGTTGAATGCTGAACCGATGTCACTGAGGCCGCCCGCCTCGGAGTTCTAATGGTTATACCCCTAGCTGCCGGGGCTGGAGCTGAAGATTGGTGCATCTGGTTGTGGGACCGCTTCCTGCCTCCGGTCCTGTCCACAATTCTCCGGGAGGTATACTCATGTCTCCTTGCTGCCTTCAACACTGCATCGAACGTCTGGTACTCGAACTGCTCTACAGCCAATAATATCTTTAAATGCAGTCCCTGCTGGAACCGCTGGGCCCTATCGAATTCGGTTGCCACCAAGGTGGGGGCGAACCTACTCAGCCTGGAAAACTCGGTCGCATAGCCATCGACCGTCCTGCCTCCTTGCTTCAAGTTGGTGAATCTGGTCTGCAGGTCGTACCGTGCCACCACATCGAAGTACTTTGTCTGGAACCTCTCTCTGAACGTCGCCCAAGTGACTGGTGCTGCTAATCCCATGGCCTGAGCTGCCCACCAATCGCGAGCCAAGTATAACAACTGTAGGCGTACCACCGCTACCTTCTCATTCTCAGGTGTCCTAGCTGCTTCTAGAACTACCTCGGTATCCTGAAGCCAAGCGTCCGCGGCAATCGTATCTTCACTGCCGTCAAAGAAGGGAGGGTTCAAGCGCTTGAAACTGTTGGCCGCCTGATTCCCTTGGGGACCTCCTCGGTTTAGTGCATCATGAACTTCCTGGTGCAAGGCGTCGCCTCGACGATCTTGGGATGCAAGCAGTTCTCTGATAAGTCCTACCAAAGGTCCCTCATCCTGTCTAGCTGGTTGAACGGGCGGAGCTGCCTGAACTGGAGGTTCCGAGCCTCCGGGAACCATAACTCGGGAGGCTACTCCAGAGTGCTGAGCTTGATCTTCCTGGCGCTGGGGTGCTTGCCGTACTTCCTCTGGCTGGTTGGCAGGTCCGGGAGCAATGCCGCTGAAGAAGACGACATAGGGAACAGTAAGAAAAGGATCAGGACAGATCAATGATACAAGCATGTGATCAGGTCAAGAATCTCAGGGATTTGAAGATACGAGCAGAGATCAAGGGCGAATATTGATTAAGACATCTATTCGGTAAACCCTCACATTTCTTGATTGACAAGACCTGCATGGGCCACCACTTAAACCATGTCATGCCCCAGAACCAGAATACTGGAGAGCGGGGGCAGACATAGCCAGCTACGTATATTGAAATAGAATACATCTCAACTATACGGTCACGGCTGTCTAGATATGAGGGTTTACTACAAGCCAGCAGTCTCTTAAGGTCAAGCCTATTGTCTCAATCTCAAGCAATTAACAGAGTTACAAGATATTAGAGCATCAAATATACATATATAAGGCATCCCAAATATTACATATTGGATGATCATGAAGCTAGTCGTACAAAATGATGGGACTAGCAAGAGTTCAGTCATACATGATCAACCCTAGGATTTGTTAATCATGTTTACAGCCCGTAGGCAGACAGTAAGTAAATGTGCATCGAGCTAACAGGTGCTCGTCGGCTAAACGCCTCAAAAGAATAATTTACATATAAGTGGGTAAAACAAAAGGAAAACCCACTCTTGGCCCGGGTTCCGTCTAGTTGTCACCATTGGGCTGGAAGCTTGGTAGATCCTCGGGAGCTGCTCCAAAATCTGGCCACACAAAACCAGCTGGGTCAAACCCCAGAAAGAGCAAGTGCCACAAAGGAGGCCACAAATAAGAACAAAAGCCAGCATATCAGAACATAAAGAATAAAAGGAAAGTACAAGTAATAAAGTACACAGGGCAATAAATGACTAGGGACGTAGAACCATTCCGGGAGCCAGGTTACAACCCTTAAACCATACAAGGACCGGGGTTGTAATCCTTCGCCTGAATAGCTCACTGTCTCTACTCATTTATCGTTAAGATAAGTAAAACAAACATGCTCAGGAGATAGCAGGTACTGGAGCTAGACAAGACCTAGACAAGGCTGGACACCATCCATTCGCAATCGGCCAAACAAATACTACGGCTTACTACTTTAACTAACTAGGGTTATCACAATCCTGATTACTAACAAGATGCAAGTGAGAATTCCAGTCCCAAGCCCTGCAGACTATCCAGTTATCCTTCCGCGGGTTGAGAGTTATAGGTGGGTACATTGCCCGGGAGACAAATGTACCCTTAGGTGACTTAGAGGGTGCAACACATGACTGTGTGCTGGAAATGTGCTCTACTCGTCGGCAAGCTACAAGTCTATTAAAGCACTCAGATAACGAGATTGCCTGTGACTGGGAATTCTCCATGTTCTAGTTTGATCTAATCATTAGCCTAATCCAATTTAGCGCGAGTCCCTGGCCGTGGTACCCAGAAAGTCGCGTCCTAGACATGATGCAAGACAAGACAAGTGGATTGTACAAACAAGCAAGCAGGAACACCCACGGTGTCAAGTTAATTATACGAGTCAAGTTACAAGTTACAAGTCAAGTCAAGTCAGGAGTGCGCCGCCACGGGCCACTATCAAGTTATCAAGATAATTCATGTCAGGGTACTTGTTAGGGGTGCGCCACGACGGGCCACTATCATGTCTGATTGGTCATGTCAGGAGTGCACCACGACGGGCCACTAATAAAATACTAATATAAAAATAGGACTATAGAAGAGCCAAGATCAAGAAATAACAAATTCATCATAGACAAGTAGGTTGTGCAGGGTATGTACTGCGCAAGGTGCCAAGTGCGCAGGGTGAGCAGCGCAGGGGTGAGCTGCGCAGGGTACCAAGTGCGCAGGGTGAGCTGCGCAGGGGTGAGCTGCATAGGATACCAAGTGTGCAGGATGAGCTGCGCAGGGTACCAAGTGCGCAGGGTGAGCTGCACAGGGGTGAGCTGCGCAGGGTGCCAAGTGCGCAGGGGTAGATGGCGCAGCAGATGGATTGCGCTGGATCAGGTTGCGCAGGAATGGATGGCGCAGGGTCAGATTGCGCATGAGTAGACTGCGCATGAGCAGACTGTGCATGAGCAGACTGCGCATGAATCCATGCGCACTCGGGTTGGGCGCAGTTCGCCAAGGGACAAGCTGCACGGTCGGCGCTGCGCTAAATAGCGCTGGCCGAGGGGGATGCGCAATCCAGTCCTGCGCTAAAGAGCGCAGGCTGCTATCTTCTTCTCCAGGCCGAGAAGAAGACTCCAAGAACTCTAAGGTTCAAAACTTCAAATCTTGGTAAAATCAAAACCAAATCTAGATTTTCAAGGGTCTAACTTGAGTAAAATTGAATTCTCTTCCACATGGAAGCATCAAAACCCACAAAAATCCAAACAAAATAGATCAAAACCATGTAAATCCGAAAATAGTCAAAACCTAGATCTAGAAAAATGAAAGCTCCAAATCACAAAATGTGAAGTTCTAAAGTTGTTCTCCATGGCCTAATCTAGTTAATGGACGAATAAAAGTGGTGCTTATTTGATGGCAAGGTGCACTTGCCTATGGGTTGGGGAGTTGTGTAGAGGAAGGAAGAAGAAGGAGATGGAGAAGTAAATGAAAAATAAAAAGGAGAGAGAAAAGTTAGGTAGGATTTAATGGAGGTGGATGTGTTGTGTTGAGGGTAGAGTGTAGGTTAAAGTGTTCCACTCATGATGAACCAAACCAAACCAACTCTACAAAATAAAACCAAGCCATGGTCCAAGCCCATTTACGAGAAACCAAAAATCCGCAAGTCGAGAAAAAAATACGTGCCAAAAATCAATTACGAGTACAAATACGAAATACAGGAAATGGGGGTGACATTCGTCCTCGAAACTAACTGAGTACACTTATCGACTTATTATTTTACTTCAACATTCAAGGACTCTCGCACGCACTACTCCTATACATTTTCTCAATTCCGAGCCACGCTCGTGCTACCCTCAGTCCTTTCTTCAAAACTTAAAATCTCAAAATCTTCGACACTTTTTCGTTCCTCAAATCTCACTTGAATTTGACGTATCACTTGGTTGGATCGTGCATATATTCCAGGCGTCCCCAAAGTACATGCATTTCAGCCAAGCCTTGTGATAGCAAATTCCACCATCACCACTCGAGTCGGATCGTACACATATTCGGGCATCCCTGATATACGTACATGTCAACCGAGCCTCGTGAGTGGTGCCTCCATAATTCCTATCGCTCCGCACCGGAACGTCTGCCTAACCGCTAGACTATGTCTTTTAGGCTATGGTCAATCCGTCAGTATTGGAATCATAGTTCCCAAACAACAATATCAACACTGACCCCATCCTAAGGTCAAACCAAGTTAATAGTACGGGATTTTCTACCCAAGCTCGCATCACTCCGATTTCTAAACTTCGAGTATAGATTGCCTACACACATCCCGACATTCGTCGCACGGGGTCCGAGTCATTCAGCAAAGCCATCCTACTTCAACTTAAGCTCTACCAAATTCCACGACGTATCAACATCGCTTGTTCAACAAACCATCTTGCATAGTCTATCTCTCCGAACACGTTCGACATAATCTTCGTATCATTCCTTCCAAGTCAAGCACGCTACGGCACAGTTCATCGTTAAACCATATTTCACATTTCATATTCCCTAAGTCATTTATCCCAATTCACGAAATTGATCACAAGATCGTCTAGCTTAACAATATATTGTGCCCCGATCTCACGCAAGTCAGATTATCCACGGTAGGCATGAATCAGCATGCACGCTCCCGCGAGATAATCATTCTCGTCGGGACGTAACTCTTATTTTTTTGTGTCTAGACTAATTCATTCTCGATGCGCGGATTGGACCTACTCAATCCTCAAGTTTCATTCATTCGTCAATCATAAGTCCTACATCCTCGAGTTGTCCTTCGCATCAAACCAACAAGTCGAGACAATCCAAGTTGTTGCGTCCTAATTTTCCGAGTTCGATTATTCCCGCGACATGAATCACCATGTCCGTGCTCACGCAGAACGATCGCCCCAAATCCGACGCGACGCATGTGCGAGGCTAGAGTTGCGCTCGCACAAGACAAGATCGTCGACATTGTGGTTATCAACATAACCATCAAGACACAATCATTTTCATCCAACATTCATCTCAATCAAAATCCTAAGTATTGCATCCAACCGAACAATAACACCTTCACGATCGTCCTTTGCCGAGTCAGAGTACCCCCGAGTTATCGTATATCGATCTTTGATACGCCTCAATACCATCGACGATATGCGTAACCTGACGATCTTCCTTTGTAACAAATTCTGAGTCGTGCGAATGATGCTATCGTCCGACTGGATAATCTCCTCGACATTTAAATTCAATTTTGACCATTACCCCTCGAATCGTTCACAACATCAATTTTCTCAAACCAAATTCACGTATCGTTCATCCGTCTATCTTAAGTCATCGACCAACATATTTCCTCAATTCGTATCATTTCTTGCTAACTCAAATCATCGAGCAACATTCAATCCAATCCTTAGAGTCATTACGTAACTTCAAAACTCAAACTTTTCATGTACGCTATCTTTCGATCGTGCTAACTTTCGTACACGATTCTCAACGATTTCCTCGAATAAGTCATCCTTTTGTACACCTTAACTTTTTTTCGATTCAGTTTCATCTACTCGATCATTTTCGCATTTCATACTTCGCACAATCCTCTATCCCGTGCATGTTCCGTGCACGTCCATTTCTAGGTTGTTCGAATCGACTCATCAAATCTCAAGACTATAACTTGTTCAATGATACTCAATCTACGGCTTTGCATACATGCGACGCTTGCTGATAGATTCACCGACACCCCGTATCCTCAATTGATCGATCGACATTCCTGAGCCCATCGCATACACCACTCAGGAATGAAGTCATTCAACAAATTCTCAAAACTATCATTCGATTCACAATCTACTTCCTTGAATTTCCGTCCGAACAATTCCTTAAATTTAAAGCACGCTCACCTTATATCGCACCGACGATAACATCGTCGTTCGATAGCACCCCTATCGATAGTCATCCTACTTTATTCAATCGAGTCCAACTTATTCTTGCTCGACACAATTTAATCCCGTAATCGACTCTTCTAAGGTCGACGCAATCCTTGGTGTATATGCCCAGCCCGACTTAGCCAACCGTGCTTACGCAAACCATCTTTTTGTTTTATCAAAAACTGTTCCCCTACATTTTGCAAAATAGATAGACTTTTTGTATGGACATCCCATAGGACATTTGAGAGAGAGCGCACCAACAATATCAACTTACGAAAGCACAATTCAGAGTTTACGGAAACAGCGGAGTTAAAGAATTCAATCGATAGTCAAAGGACATAAAGCCGTGCTCTGATACCATTATGTCACGCCCCGCTCCCGTAGGAGCGATGGTCCTCGCTAAGGCGTGATGTCGCACAAGCCTAGATTGCACTCGTGCAAGGTGGGTTCCATAACGGCCGATTTCAGTGGCTGCGACGGGGTCGTCGCACAGAAGTCCCAAGCAGAGACATTGAACATGCATGCAGTAGAAATTTAGAACAAAACACAAGTTATTCAAAGAAGCTCTTTTATTGATATTGAACAAGGTTACAACGGGGGCGCAAGGCCAAGATTACAATCACTCAAATACGCTCGTCTCACATTACAAATCACTCAGCTCTCTCTCTTCTCTCAATTACAAGTCTTGAGCCAGCGGATGCTTTGGAAGGCGACGTCCATACATTATGTCCCGTATAAGTCTTGACTCTATGCGGCCGTACGCTTCGAATCGCCAAGGAACTCCGTGTCTTGACGCATCTAAGCGAGCTCCGTGCCACGAGCTTCTACCTGTGCCTGCACATGAAAACTATGTGGGTGTCAGTACTCAACTGTACTGGTGGAATGAGCTCCTCGCCTACCCATACAAAACTGACACATTTGATTTACTTTGTGCAACATAGTCCCTTCTTATCAATTGTCTTTCTACTCCTGCCTTAGGATCAGTTTTTGGACAGACGCCTTGGCCTATTCTGTGTCGCTAGACCATCTCGTGCTTGCAATGAGAACGTTAACTTCATACCTTGCCTCAAGACCCTTCTCGTGCCAACAACGTTAACCTATCGAGTCGTGTTTGCCTTACAGCTTAAAATCAGAGACGCAACTACGCGATGAGACTCCATTCCCGTGTTACCGTGCTACAAACCCTTACTGAGGGCGTGCCTCGCAATTCAGTGAGACTTATCCATATCGCCGCCTCGTGGCCCTTGGTACTTTGATCATCAACTGACCCAATCGAGACATGTGAACTTAGTGTCACTTGACCAACTTACCTTACGGCGATTCCTGACTTAAACTTGAACAACTCAAACCCAACTTTTGTAACTCACATGTCAACACCTGAGACTCGATGCCACATCTCGTGCCGAAGCACGACGCCTATGTTGAAATCCAATCTTAGGCCCAAACTTTGTGTTCTAACTGTACACACCTTCAACTCGACTCAATCCAAAGACATACACACGGATAGCCTCTATTTGCCGACATCTATATGAACTTGGCCACTAGCATCACAAGCTATCCTGAGACGTATAATGTGGTTAAATCGGGGACCTTTCAATGCAAGTAGCTAGCTCCGTTGCAAGCCCCCGCTTTAACCGGTGCTAAAACCTTATGCACGACTATACCCTGTTTTCCTCCTAGGTCTAGTCGGTCCCATGGCCCAGGGTTTTCGCTCGAGGAAACTTCGCCCTTGTCGACAAGTTGTCCATGACCATGTAAGACTCGACACAAACTGACGTCTCACACAGTCATCCTTCTTTCAATATTACCCTCTCTTTCAAAACCATGTTCAAGACTTCTATCCTTGAGATCCCTCGACGACCCACGGTCGCGAGCCTTTTTTCCTTGATGCCATATCCTTTTTACTCAACTTAGGAATGCCCATTTGATAGCCCTTCTTCTAAACTCGACTTGAAAACCCACTGTAGCTCGTGCCTTAAACACTAAGTCCGTGCATTGTGCCTTAAGCCAACTGTGTTCTACGCAACACTCCTGTCCAAGTCGACGGGCCTTGAGATCGTAGGACTACTTAACTTTGACAAGCCGCGAAAGAGCGGGACAGTACTCGTAATGTCTTGGGTCGACCGGCATAATTTTGCCTAACTTAACTTCGCAACAACTCGACGAGCAAGGGCTGCGTCAAGCTTTAATTTAATGGATCGTGCCGTGCACGCGTCCGGCCTGAACGACCAAGTCACTCGGGTGCCTAGACTTAGGTCACAAGTCGCTCAACGCAACTTAACTCATGGGCAAGCCAAGGCTATGTCAAGCCTTGGACGATGGGACCGTGCATGCTTTATGAAGCATTCATACAGGCGACACCTATGACTTGGGCTAACTCTTGACTTTGCGGTGAATACCAACTTTCCTTCTCCCAAGCCACGGGACGAAGGATCGAGTGTCATTTTCAAAGCACGCCGTGCACCAATTCTAAGCCGACCGTTGGACCTTTCCATATTCTAACTCAATTCGACCTGTCGGGATTATTCCCTTTAGCTATGTGAGTTCGTCCCTTTTTATTATCAAGCCTACTTGTGCAAGTTGAAAACATGCGATTTATTATGTGAAGGCTAAGATGAGGCAAGTTCACCGAAACTATTCCACCTGAGCGAGCGGTCGCCTCGACCGAGCGATGTCTCCGAATAGCCGTTGTAAGGCTAAGTCCGAACGCCGTCGGCATTTCGATTCCTCCGATTGACTGAGCGGGATGGGGCACTACAGTTAATTCTATTGTGTTCTTGCATTGCCGTCGGTTTGTGTGCTTGTTCCATTTCTGACTGGAAATCAACATTTTTCCGGTTTAGCCGCAACCACTCTTAGAATTGGGAAGGCTTGGGTAGCTGAGGTCAACCTAGAAATAGATAGCAGTTGTAAATGTTATAATTAAATTTAGAAATATGAATGGGCAATAAAGTTTATTTTGAGCATTTATTTCTTGCGGGCTTGATAGCTTTCTACCGCCGACTCTGCTGTGTAGGCTGGCTTGGACACGCCTCGTATTCGAAAAAGCGGGTACGGGTCATGACATTATTAAATTAAGCAAACGTAAAGAAAGGCAAGCTGCACACAGTTTGGTTAAGGTGACAAACTGATATTTACTTTGCATATTTTAACAAACACCTAGAATACAACCATCAATAAACTATTTTCGGTTCTTTTTTGGAAGAAAAAAATCGCAAAAAATATAATGGGTAAAATTATAGGAAAAAAAATGGGAGGAGGAAGAGCTATACCTTTCGGATCAGCATCTGAAGCCTTCAAGAAGGTGATTAGGACATCGAGTGCCTTCTCCTACATTGAAGCATCGAATCCGCTATTGTCTTTCAAAACAAAGGATCAAAAGAATACTAAAAACATCAATTATGCAAATATTTCGATCATCAGCATCAGTAATTACACATAAAACACCCTAAATTTTCCAAAACGTGAGAACAAACAATTTAAGCAAAACTAGGTTAATTTTGACATAGAAAATACAAAGCAAACACAAAATGAGCCAAATTTTGATCGTTCAACTTCATCGCAGAGTGAGAAGGGGTGGAGGATTACCGAACTCGCAGAACCTGGGGTCCTTTGGATCGACGATGGAGTTGCACGACGTGGTCGATGTTGGCATCATTCCTAACCTTACAATTCTCGTAGAGAATATGCTCGTCCTACGGGAGCTACTTCGCCTCTCTAAGAACCAAACAGAATGAAACCCTAATTTTCTTCTAATTCTTTCTTCTTCTGATGATTGTGGTGATGAATGATGATTTCTACACCAACGAGAAAAATGAATTGAAAAAACTAGAGGAAAAAAGAAAGAGATGGATTTGATTTGAGGGTGGCAGGTGGGAGATGGTAGGTCAGAGTCAAGGTTAGGGATGAGGGAGGGGTTTTTGGTGATGGTGGTATTGGATGGGTTGGGGTTTTCGATTCGTCTTCGAGCTCGTCGGCGTCGAAGCCCTCGAACACTGCATAGGAGACCATGAAGAAGTGGAGGGCGGGACTTACCATCGACTTCTTGCTAATAGAAAAATCATTCATTCAAAATAGATAGAGAGGAGGGAGGAGAGAGTTGAGTGGGGATTAGGGGTATTGATCGAAAATTGGGGCGTAAATGAAAAAGTGGTGGGACCAAAAATAAAAACATGGGGGGAACGAAAACATGGGAGGAAGGATAAAAAGCCTGTAGGAATTTGTAACAATTTTCTCTCTTTGTGTGACTTTTATAAAATTACTATACATTCATAATGGTTAGAGGGGAGGGAGGAGAGAGTTGAGTGGGGATTAGGGGTATTGATCAAAAATTGGGGCGTAAATGAAAAAGTGGTGGGACCAAAAATAAAAACATGGGGGGGGGGGGGAACGAAAACATGGGGGGAAGGATGAAAACACTGTAGGAATTTGTAACAATTTTCTCTCTTTGTGTGAGTTTTATACAATTACTATACATTCATAATGGTTATATTCATTACTAACAAATAAATCAAATAAAATAGAATAAAAAAATATTTGTAGTAACGCTTATTTATTTTTAGTCGTCTTAAATTTAGTATTTCCACCTACTTTAGGCGAGAAAACGCAAATTTAGGCGGGAATATTTTGGTTACTCATCTTAAATTAGTATTCCCCTCTATTTTAGATGAGAATTTTTTTTTCTAGTCCTTTTAGTTTTCTCTTGCAAAGAATTTTTTGAGTCGTCCAAACTAATTAATAGTTGCTAAAGAGTTCACAATTATATTTTTAAAATTTAGAGGACTTTAAACGTCAACAATAATTTTTTAATCGCTGAATATTAGTTTGGGCGACTAAATTTTTTTGTCGTTCTAGATTTTGTGGCCTAAAGCCTCTATTGTTGTAGTGTTATAAGAAATTTTTTAGGGCCGATAGTTATGCGCGGAAGAAAGAATATTAGGGGGTTTAGGCTATGGGTTTTGTAAATGTTGGACGCGGGTTTTTTAAATTTGTATGCTTTCACACCAAATATGCTATAGTCTGTTTTTTTGTCATGAAAAATAAAAATCTATGCTGCTTCTCCTAGGATTCGAACATGAGATCTGCTTTGACATACAAACATAGAAGATGAATATTATGGATTCTACAGCATTCCAAAAATGCTATAAATAAATATTTTTATAGCACTGTAGAAAAAACGCTATTGTTGATAACATTCTATAGCGGAGACACTTGAACGATGTAGAAAAATTGCTATTGTAGGTCCTATTTGTTGTAGTGAAGCTACATGCACAAGATAAAATCATTTCTATTTCAAATTTTTGATTTGTAATCTTCCAGGAGAATGGCCATTCTCCGTGTATAATAACACAGAGAATGGCATTCTCCGTGTTATTTGAAACGGATAATTGCTATTCTATATCATTTTGATACTCGGTAGGTTATTCTCCGTGTAATTCCAAACGGAGAATGCTATTCTCTGTTTTATATTACACGAAGAATGTCATTCTTTGTGTTAGATTCACATCATACATTTTATTGTTGTTTGTTTTATTTCAGTGCAAATAACCGGACAGCTCAGAGAAACAAATGAAAGGCTCGTTAATGAGAAAAGGGAGCTTCAAAATAAAGTTGAATCGTTGAATATTAAAGCCATTGAAAAGGATGCAAAAATTACTGATCTCCAAGCCATTGTTGTAGCATTGCAGCATGAGGAGACTCAAGCAGCTGCTGAACTTGCTGCTCCAAAAGAAGCCAAAAGAAGAGGAGGATCGGGGGGAAAGAGGTTCAGAAAACCATCAGCGCCATTAGCCGATTAAGATGTTACTCCCTTGAAAAAGAATACAGTTAGAGAGGCTAATAAAAAGCGGAAGATGAATGTCGCTCCGAAATCTGAAAAAGATGCCAAATGGCTGAATTAAAGAGGAACCGTATCATATTAAGGGAATGAGATGAACTCTTACTTTGGAAAGATGCGGATGAAGAGCTGAAGAAGCAATACATCGACATCGTAATTCCCAAAAAGAAGTGTCCAAAGTATTTATTCTGAACTCGACCAATCTCCGTCCAATTCATAACGGAGAACAACCATTCTCCGTGTCAGTTGGACGGCGAATTACCATTCTCCGTTGTTTCACTTAACAAAATGCCTAAAATTGGCCTTTGAAAATAAAACGAAAAAAAGTACAGAAAGTACAAATGTTCTGGGAAGTATTGCTATGGAAGTCTGATCTGAAGGCGATCACTTTGTTCCTTGGACCATACAATGATGATGAAGAGTACTACTAGAAGATGAACAGTCGGAAGAACAAAGTCACCAAAAAGGTATCGACACACTTGGGCACTGATGGCGAGGTCGAATGCTTTCCTGCTTTGCTTCACTCTGTTCTGGAAGAAAAGTTGAAGAAGAATGCTCTCGAAAATCAAAGTCTCTGGGCTCTGATCTCTGTATTCTCTCATGTCTCTCTGTTCATGATGCATTTAATGTGAAAAATAAGTCTATTTATCGACTTGACCCATTGTGCGTAAAAAACAACAAAATTGGGTTTTTACGCTGGTAACTGTCACCCACGATAAAAGTCACCCTCTGCGTATGTTGACACGTGTCCCATTATTTCAACAAAAATAGGGAGCACGTACGCACGTTCTCAATAAATGTGGCATGAAAGCCGCGTGGATAAACCATGTTCCAAAGTAGTCAGGAAGGATCGGGCGTAAAAATGACTCAAAATATGCTCCGAGCGTAAAGTGGCAACTGGCGTAAAAATAACCCAAATAAACCTTCCGAGCGTAAAGTGGCTGAAATAGCCTTGTGCGTAAAACTTAGTCCAAATAGACTTTACGCTCATAATAGCCTTGAGCGTAAAAGCTCACATAACTATCGTGCGTAAAAAGAAGTGTTTTTATTGAGCATAAAATAGCCTTCTCTGCACACCATACGACAAGTATCAAGTTTGGTGAAAATTCGATCTTTTCGACTTCTGTGTTGCATGTTGTTAGCAAATTATTATGTCAGAGTCATCACTTGCATTAAATGCATAATCTGACAGCTTTCCAGCGTAAAGTAGCTAGCATAGAGGGTAGCTAGCGTACAGATTAGCTTGCGTAAAAATGCAAATAATCCTGGCGTAAAAATAGCTCTCATAGAGAATTGCTTGTGTAAAATCCTCTATTCCTTTAGTAAAAAAAAAGCACTTTTTTACGCTCCTACAAGACCCCCTTCAAAGTTTTCGGAATTTGAAAAGACTTCAAAAATTTTGAAATACTTTGAATATAAAAAGTCAAGAAATGGCGTCAGTCAATACTCAACCGTCATAATGAATTTTCTCTTGAAATATTCGAACGCCTCTTCGTCTCCCCGAGTTGCATTGATAATGTTCAGTTTCCCATAGGGAATATGAAGGGTTGATTGATTGTATATATAAGAAAAAGTTTTTCATTCTCACTTCTCATCCTCATATTGTCATGGCACCGAAGAAAGAATTAGAGGCTGACAAGGAAAAGGCTCAAGGCTTGACATAGAGGCAGAGGTTGATCAATTACTGCGAGCACGCAACTTTATGGAGTGCTTTGGACTGACTCCAGCGATCTTCGATCGTATAAATGGTGGTCCCTCAACTGCCTACGAAGGATCCGGTGATGCAGAAGCATTCCTCAATCTGATGCGTCGTTCAGGGATCCACAATGTGCACGAGTTAGGCGCCTCCCTTCGTCAGCCCAACGAAGGAGAGAAGAAGAAATAATATTTTGTGTAGGGGTGTCATCTATGCATTGTGACACTCAATTTATCTGTAGGGGCCTACTCTCTTTTTATAAAAATAAAATTCTGGTGTTGTTTTCACCTTTATTCGTGTAGTGCATTGATATAAGTTCATTCTGCACCTCTTTTGACTGTTTCCATGCTTGCTCATTCCCAAGGGAAACGAAACAACACGTGGCAACTGTTCTGTGGTTAGGAGCACCTCTTATTAGGATCTTTCCCGAAATAGACTCGCGTCATCTGTTTCTTCGACCCTTTATAAATAGCTGAGTTAAAGAATGTTTATACATTCTCATTCCTTTATTCTTCTTCTTCTCCGAAGATAGCTTTTTGCAAGATTCCATTCTCCAACAAGAGATTGATAACGGTGATGCTTTTCGATATCATTCCCCTGTACGCCATATCACCAGACGTTGATTCAACAACATTTAGGGCCGAATCATCTGATCTCGATGGTAAGCTCATCGTGAAACAGTAGCTTTTCTATATATAATCATCATTTATCCATTATTATGCGCATCATATTTCACCGAAATAGATATTTGATTTACATAAAAGGGGTAGGGTGTGCTCTTCTTTAATTTAAACAGGGTGCGCAATCGGCTGCCTTTGAGCTTTTGTTGAAAACAAGCACCTATCTTTGATAGATAAGGCACGCTGCTGAAAACGAGTACAAATCCTTGATAAATAAGGTACGCCTGTTGAAGACAATCATTTGTCTTTAACAGAACAAGGTGCGCGAGCATCTGTCTTTGATTGGCCAGTATGCGCTTGATGACAAAAAAAAATTCTTTGTTGTTTTCTGCAGAAGCTTGGCTGAAGAACTTTTCCAGAACCGGCATTGGCATCTTGGATGCTGTGGGAAGCATCCTTCTGACACCAACATCAGGGAGCTCATGTGCTTTTGACGCACAAATCAGACAACTCAGAACTCTTCGTGGGATAGAAGGGTCTTCCTCAGATGGTAGGAAGAGCCTTTATACACGGAAAGTTGGATGGTGGAGTCGACTCTAACCTGAGAAGTTGGGTAGTAGAGTTTCTTTCACGGCAGAACTAGGAATCGTATCCCAATGCTGGACACGTTCCTATCTCTTTTGAAGGGCCGTCATTTCTCCACCAGTTGTATTGGCAGCAACACGTCTTCGGGCTGCCATACTCTTGGATTCTCTTCTCGTCTGAGAGAAAAGACCAGAGTTAATTCCTACTGTTCTGGTTGCCATTGAGGCTCAAACAGCAAGGAATTGACACCAACAACAAATCCGACGAAGAAGATCCAAAGAAGTAATAGATCTCCATTAGGTCATCGTTGTTGTATAGAATGAAAATCCAAGATGTAATAGATTTCCATTATGATTTGTAAGAAAGTCTAAGAAATGTAATAGACTTCTCAGAAAAGAACTATTGTTTGTTTTAGTATATTTGTCAGAGGTAATATGAACGTGACAAGTCTTCTACACTCCATAACTTGTATCTATCCAGATGTAATATGAAAATAAAATCTTATTTTCTGTTTTAGAGTATACAATACTATCAGAGGTAATATAGACGTGACAGATTGTAACGACTCAAACAAAAATAGATTAATATCTATTCAGAGGTCAAATGGACATGATAGATAGGCAAAATAAGCAGACTTAATATTTATGCAGAGGTCGAATGGACATGATAGATAATAAATCTAACTTTTTATACCAACTGGTAAGATAAAAGATTAATATCTCTCACTGAGGATACAAGTAATCAGTTTAACCAAACATTGGTAGCTGGGGAAATAAGAAGACAGACGTCATTGAGGATATATACCAAAATTATGAAAGAATGAATGAACCAGCGTTTCTCTTGGAAAAAGAAAGACCAAATCAATTCCACAATTAAATAGATGAATCTGATCTAATGAATGGATAGGTCTTTTCGGAAATGAAAAGTTGTTTCAATTTCCAAAACCGGTTCATTAATAGCTCTCCTATAAATAGATGAGAACTTTTTTGTAAAGTTTCATCCTTGTTTCCACTCTTCTATCGGAAATGTCTTCCAAGGACGTGCTGCAAAAGACTGAAGTCACCATGAAGGTTGAAAACGTCACCGAGACGCGCCCCGTTGAGCCAATTGTGTCGGGTCCAACCGAAATAGGCGAAGGCTCTTCTACGCCCAAGCCACCGTAAGACATTTTCGCGTTCTTAACAAAGCCAAAAAAACTCCTGAAGAAGACGCACTGAGGATGGCTGCCTGCAAGTTTTTTATGAACTCAGGCAATGATGTCTTCGATGCATTGGCTGACTATGTATTCAATAAGGAAGGCAGTGGTCCTCATCCTTAATTCTTTGTTCTGAACAAAAAAAATAAAAAAATTTATTTTCATTCTGTGTCTTTTTTTTATACATAGTACTTCTTAAGAAATTTGCCATTGATCGGCATCATAAGTAAATCTCCATTGGGCTTAGATAACCGATAGGTACCGTTGGAAAAAACTGTCTCAATAACATAAGGGCCTTCCCATTTTGCTTGGAATTTCCCTTTGCTCTTATGAGTCGTCACCATCGATTTTCGAACAGCTAATACTAGTTCACCGACTTTGAATACCCTCTCTTTAACTTTACGATTGAAAGTTCGAGATATACGGGCTTGATATAGTTCAATATACTGTTGAGCTTGAAGACGCTTCTCATCCAATCCTTCAAGTTCTTGGAGTCGTAAGCGATCATTGTTCTCTGTGGTTAGCTCATTAGCAATGGCTATTCGAAGAGATGGAATCTGGATTTCCAGTGGAAGAAAAGCCTCACATCCGTAGACCAGTGAAAATGGTATAAAACCGGTAGGAGTTCGGACTGTCATTCGATAAGCCCATAAACATTCTCCAAGTTTCTCATTCCAATCACGTTTATTAGAAGAGACGAACTTTTTAAGAAGTTTGATGATCGTCTTGTTGAAAGTTTCGGCTAAACCATTAGCAGCTGGATTATAAGCCGTAGAAGCCAGATTTTGAATTCGATTCTTATTACAAAACCGATAAAATGCCTGACTGGCAAATTGTGGTCCATTGTCATGAATTATCCGTCGAGAAATCCCGAAATGATAAATGACATGATGTTTGATGAAGCTAATCACATTAGATGTTTTCACTTCAACAAGAGGAACCGCTTCCGCCCATTTAGAAAAGTAATCGGTTATAGCCAATATAAACCTATGTCCCTTGACAAAAGGAGGATTAATCGGACCAATAATGTCCATGGCCCAAGCTTCGAAGGGCCAAGAAGCTGCCGTAAGATGCAAGAATTCAAACGGTTGATGAATAAAATCAGCATGAATCTGACATGCTTTACAGCGTCTGGCATAATCTACAGCATCTGCTATCATGGATGGCCAATAATATCCTATTCTTCGAATGCGATCTTGTAATTTCGGACCTGGTTGATGAGCACCACAAACACCATCATGAGCTTCACGAAGTATTTGTTTAGCTTCACTTTCTGAGAGACAGCACAGCAAAAGTCCATCATATGAACGATGGTATAGCATATGTAAAGACGAATCATAATAAAATCGAAATGATCGTCTCTTGATTGATACAGCTTCTTTTGGATCTTCAGGTAAAATCCCATGAACTGCATAATCAATGAATGGACTTCTCTAATCCCTCTGCTGGAAACTTGACTCTGTAATATAACTTTGTTCAATATACAGATTATTCTTGACACAGAATAAGTCTCGGTCCAATAATGTGATTGTGTTTTGTCTTCGAATTGGAACAGCTAAGTCTATAGCTAGGCTAGCAAGAGAATCAGCTTCCACATTCTAAGAACGTGGCATGAATTCGATGAAGAATCCTTTGAATGAAAGGACCAACTCGATTACCACTTGATGATAAGGGATGAGATCAGGATTTCTGACTTCATAAGTCCCTCTAACCTGATTAACAATCAGTTGAGAATCTCCATAAGCTTCCAGAAATTCAATGTCCAATTGTTTTGCTACTTGGAGACCAATCAGCAGAGCATTATATTCTGCTACATTGTTAGAGCATGGCTCATTGAGAGAATAAGCACGATATATGACCATTTTATCAGGAGAAACCAAGACGATTCCTACTCCGGAGATGATATTGCCTTTAGGTCCAACCCGTGATGCTCCATCAAAGTATAATTGCCAAATATCATCCCTCAAAGTCATGTTGTAATCCACGACTTCATCTGGAATATCTTCATATAGCTTTGATGTCTCAGGTATAGGGTGAGCTGCTAAGAAATCAACTAATGCTTGACCCTTTACGGATTTTTGAGGTACATAGACCATGTCATAAGGAGTGAGCAACATTGCCCAGGTAGCTAACCTGGAGTTAAGAATGCTTGGTTTTCTCATCAGCACCCGAATAGGATTTATTCTGGAGATGACATGGATAGTCTGTCCTGTCACATAATATCGTGTCTTTTGGACAGGAAAAACCAAAGCCAAACATTCCTTTTCTACAGGAGTATACCTATGTTCAGCTCCGACCATCATTCGGCTGAGATAATAAATTGCTTGTTCATGACCCATATCACTTTTCTGTGCAAGAAAAGCACCAAGTGAATGATCTAAGGCTCGAACATATAGCAAAAATGGTCTTCCTACCACTGGTGTTACCAAAACAGGTAGATTTGCAAGGTATTGTTTGATGTCATTGAAGGTTTTCTGACACGCTTCATCCCAAACAAATGATACACCTTTCTTTAATAGACGGAAGAAAGGTTGACATCTCCCCGAGAGATTGGATATAAATCTCCTGATATAAGCAATACGACCTTGGAATCCTCGAAGTTCTATTAGATTGTGGGGAGGACGCATTTCAAGAATTGCTTTGATTTTATCAGGATCAACATGAATACCCTGAGAAGTGATGACAAATCCCAAAAACTTGCCACTGGAAACCACTAAGAAAGGCTTAGTAGGGTTCATTTTCAATTGATGACGACGCATCAATTCAAATACTGTCTTCAAGTCTTGAATGTGATCATCTTTAGATCGACTTTTGACAGCAATGTCATCTACATAACATTCAACTGTCTTCCGTAGATGTTCTTGAAAGATGTTGCTCATATCCCTTTGATACGTGGCACCGGCATTTTTGAGACCAAATGGCATAACCGTATAGTAGTAAACCCCAAGGGGTGTACGAAAAGCAGTATGCTTCTCATCTTCTGGATGCATCTTGATCTGATTGTATCCTGAGAATTCATCCATGAAAGACATGCGTTCAAAACTGCATATATTGTCTATCATGACATCAGTTATTGGAAGTGGAAATTCATCCTTTGGACAAGCTGTATTAAGATCTCAAAAATCTATGCAAACTCGGACTTTTTCGTTCTTCTTCATAACAGGAACAATATTAGCAACCCAATCTGGGTGTTGTTCTTCACGAACAAAGCCACATGTAATCAACTTTTTGACTTCTGCTTCGATTGCATCCAATATGTCTGGTCGAAAACGCCATTGCTTTTGTTTCACAGGCTTGGCATTAGGAAGAATATTGAGTTTATGAGTAGCAACTTTAGGATCTAGACCCGGTATATTCTCATAACTCCATGCAAAGATATTAATATATTCTTTAATCAGTTTTATCAACTCTTCCTTTTCATCTTCGGAAAGGTTCTTACTGATGAATATTGGCTTGGATGTAGTTCCGTCTCCAACATCAATCTGGAGAATTTTATCCTCCGTAGGTGGTTGTCGTTGTTCAAAATGAAGTTCCCATTGGGTATCCATCTGTTGAGCCCAAGGGTCATTTTCAAATGATTCAGATTCCTCTTCAGTTTGAACCATGTTGACTGAGAATACACATTCAGATTCATCGTAATAGTCCTCTCCAACATATTCAGATTCGATGAAATAGATTTCTTCGGATTCTGAGGATTGTGAAAAACTAGAAGGGAATTTTTCTTGTATATCATCCGTAAACATATGGGACAGATCATATCCCAATCCATGATGAGTTTTCTGGTAAAACGGATCACCACATAATGGTAATCGTCTACCCTTGCCTTGATTGAGACCTTGCATAGTCTTTAAATCATATCCCATATTCTGGATAATCTTGAGAGATTGTTGACTATATTTGTCAATTCGGATTCTTCCTTTATCTTTACCTCTAAGATCATCCGTCTGAACAACAGGGATATTTCTAGCCAGGTCGACCACAATTTGGTGCTTGTTTTCTTATCAGACAGAATCACGAAATAAGATTCTTTGTGACGTCTAAAAGTTACACAAGCTTGCGATGAAGCGGCTACAGAAAGAAGATAGGAAGAAGATGTTAAGAACCTTTGAGCATAAGGTCCAACATCGACATGAGGAGGAAAAGAATTTTCCTTATAGTCAATGTATAAAGTTTTATCTTTATCTATGTCATCTTTATATTGATGACTTTGATCATCAAGAGATAAAGTTATTCTTTCAACAAATTTGACAGCCATATACTCAAAAAGGAAATCTTCATTGATATTGGAAAGTATAGAATGATCAATATTTACATCATTTACAATTTGACTACTACTTTTCGGATTGATCATTAACGGACCATCATCCGTCTTCTGTGTAGACTTGTCAAGGTTGATGACCAATGGTGATTCTGGATCATTCGTACGAGAAGTACGTCCCTTGACTTTGATCATAAGGGGTTGAACTTGGCTCTTGACAGGAATACTCATTGATTCCTCAGATGAAGTTAAAGTTCTTCCTTTGACTTTGATCATCAAAGGTTGATCACTGACAGGTTGGGGTTAGATTCGACCTTTGACCTTGATCTTCAAAGGTTGGTCTTCTGGAGGATCTTCATTGACAGACTGATCTTCAACAGGTGATTGATCTTCAGCTATATCTGATATCTCCTTCACATACTCTTGTTTGTAGAGTATTGAGTCCGAAAAATAGGCTTCAACACCCTTGAAGGGATTGATATCAGCAAATTTAGTCTTCATAACTCCTTGCAAATCCACGTACTTGAAGCATTGGTGGAGAGTTGAAGGCACAATGTTATGCTCATGTATCCACGGTCGCCCGAGAAGGATGTTATAGGATACGTCGGAGTTGATAACATAGAAAGTTGCCATAGTTCGAAGATCACCAATCTGAATCTTTAGACGAATCGTCCCCAGTGGTTTACTCTTGCCAGAGTTGAAACCAACTATTATGGTACTAGTGTAAGTCAAATCACTAGTAGTAATCCTCAAAGGTCTTAGCATACTCTAAAGAATTATGCTAATTAAAGACCCAGGATCAATGTAAATCCTGTCAATTTCAGTGGATCCGATATACCCAGTGTAGCACAGAGGCCTGTCATGTTTGTTATGCTTCAACAGCATGTCTTCTTGTGTGAAGGTAATATTAGGAATTGCCTCCATCACACTATGACATTGTGGACACGATACTAGTGTATTATTAGGACTCTTGAGTTGAGCTAAGCATGAATCGGCTTGAAGCAAAGCTTCACTCAAAGTCTCCCTACTTTCTCTAGAAAGGCGAAGCAACTCGAAGATAGAGAGTCTAGCCGGAGTATTAGCTAACTGGGCTAGAATATCAAATTTGTAGGGCTTCATCATCACCTCTTGACTGGAAGCAGACTTCAACGGGACGTCAAAGCGTACTACTTTCTGTTTTTCCTTCTCAACCACAGATGGTTTAGCAGGAACAGAAGAAGGTTGAGCTGGTAGTGTTTCTACTATGTCTTCTGCTTCTTTGGAAGATCCCTCATAATCCTTATGGTACTCTTTTCCAGATCTCGTACCAGCAAAGCTTTCTTCCTCAGACTCAGGAGAAGGAAGTACCATATTGTAGGATTTAATCATCTTTCCCTTGGCCTTCTTCTTTCGAGGAAGCTCAGAACACAATCCAACAGTAGATTTTTGACTTTGAATCTGTAAAGGAAGTCGTATTCCTTTATCATAGTTCAAACCTTCTGCCTTCTGAAAGTCATAGCCCATCTTTTTTATGAGAATGACTGATTGTTGACTGTATAAATGAATGGACAGCAAAATTTTAACAGGTAGTTCAACAGAAGAAGAAGCAGTCTGTAACTACAGGAGAATGAGGAATAGAAACCTCTGTAGCTACGGGAGGAGAAGGATTCGGGATACAAAGAAAAATCCCTGTAGGAGCTTTTTCATAAGCAGCAAAAACTTGTTGTGCTCTGTATAAGGGAACACTGTTCATAGCTAGCCACTACTGATGAGTCAACTTGAGCTTGGTAGGAGGAGCCAGACTTGGAGGGCATATATTCAAACCTCTCAGTCTATCCTCCAAAGGAATGCCATCCCATAGATGATCCAAATCATCAATATTTGGAATAACATGAGAAATCATGTTGCAGGTTTTGACTTTCTTATCTTTCTTGAATTTTGAAGTTTTACCTTCATCTTCCATTTCAGGTACTAAGTCAGGATGTACCCACATAATTTCACCATTCTTTAATGTGAGAGGCAACAATCCTTTATTTTTCTCTCTGGCAGGCGGGATATTCACTATCTTCATAGTCGCCTTCGAAATTGGGACAATTCCATCTGGGACTTGTTGAGGAGGAAAACCTCTGAATTGAAGAGAAACCATATTGGTTGTGACCGTATGCTCATCGTTAGTTAAAGCGATGGCATTGGCATTGATCAGCTCTTAGATTTTCTTCTTTAGAACATAACAAGCCCTGGTGGGATGATTTATGTATCTGTGATAGATACAATCCTTTTTCTTCCCATTACGATTGCCGGAATTATTACCAGAAGAGCCTTTCTTTTCTTTATCCTCTAAGGCAAAAATCATCCCATGTTCACGAGCCAACCTACCATTGGTCTCGGCAGAAACTGCTGCTATAATCAATGAGGCCCAATCTGTGAATTGGAAACCCGTGAAGTCAGCAATGGATGGTCGCAGATTCATCTTGCATGTATCAATCAACGCTGAATCCGGCATACCAGGAGGCATCTTTAGAGTCGCCTGTCGAAAACGTTCAATGAACGTCCGAGTATCTTTTTTCTCCTTTTGTTTGATTTCTATTAGGGAGGACATGTTCATATCCATGCCCCCTTCATAGAAACGGGAGAGAAACATTGCTTTAAATTCATCAAAAGATAAAATGCAATTGTCGGGTAAACTACGATACCAGTCGTAAGCTGAACCCGTCAAACACCCGATGAACACTCGAGTGAGAAGAGCATCATCTTTCTGCAGATGCACAGTCATAATATCAAAGTAATTGATATACTGACTAGGAGAAGCCTTTCCATCAAACAATACCATTAATTGTGGCTTGAATTTCGGTGAAAATGGTACATCATTCCAATGGAGAGGATAAGGTTGCTTAATCCCTAACCTCTGGAGCTGATCCTTGTGCTTCAAAACTTTAAACTGCGCTTTTAATTCACGCACTGCTTGAATGGCTTCACTGGTTTGAGGAAGCACGTTTGATTGAATAGTTATTGGATGTACCGTGACCCCCACTGGAGGTGGTACATCTTCTGGAATGATGGGATCTGGAGATGCAGAATTTTGGTTAACAGCAGGCTCTTGATTATTCAAAGGTATGTCAACCCCTTGACTATCTTGAGTTTGTGCTGCTACCTACACTGGTGTTACCACTGCCGGCTGAGCATTTTGCTGAGTCAATATTAACTGGTGCATGCTTTGCATCATGGTAAGCATGTCCTTTAATGATTGCTCAACGGCAGTGAGACGTTGTTCTGTATTTGCATAAGACGTCTCCGGTTCATCTCCAATAGCGTAGGACTCAACCTTTCTTGAAGATACAGAAGGATTGGTATAGAGGTATGAATCGACACTATCAGTTTCGGACTCAAAAGATTGAGTACCCCCAGCTCTTGAATCAGAAGTTTGTAACTGTCTTTGCCTTCTTGATCGAGTATTCTGATATACTCCTTCAAAGGAATCAAGAAGTCTGTTGAATTGTTGTTGACCTGGAGTTTGGGACGTGTTGCATCTTGGACGTCGTCCTCTATTGGTATGAGATGCCATGTTGACTGACGCATATGACAACTCATGTTCTTGGTCAACAGCTTGCTGTTGAGGTGCATTGAAGCTTAACCGATCAAAAACTGACCGTTTAGAAGTCGAACAACAACATTTGATTACAATCTGGTGACACTCACAATGGTGATTTTCTTGGGGGAGTGTCACAGAAGATTGTCTATTTTTACGCTTTTGCATTAGCAACACGCATAAATCAGAAGGAGTAGAGGGAGTAGTCTTCTTTATTACATTTGGGATAGAGAAGCGCTTAGTCCCTTGTATATAAAGAAGATTACTGGCTGCATTCGTAGAACCAAACTGTGCATTTTTACGCGCTTGGAGTTGCGTTCGTAAATCCTGAGATTTTTTAGCACAAAGGACTCCATCAGTATTGCACGTAATTTGAAGGTTTGGCACCTTACGTACAGCAGTATAAGAAGGTTGTTGGTTGAAAACATAAGTTTTACCAACTATGTTTTTACGCTGGTTGCGTGCATGTAAATTCACTTTAGATACAGAAGTGTCATTGTGAATTTTATCTCTACTGTCACAAATAGGAGATTTACCTTTACGCATAGAGCGCAAAACATGAGTATCTGCCACGTCATAGACGGGAGATTTTCCTTTACGCATGGAGCATAAATTTTGTGTGCCTACCGCGTCATAAACGGGAGACTTATTATTACGCTCAGAACGTAAAGCATTGGGGTCTACCACGTCACAGACGAGAGACTTGTTCTTACGCGCGGGGCGTACAGGTTTGGAGTCTACCACGTCACAGACGGGAGACTTGTTATTACGCGCGGGGCGTAAAACTTGATTTTTACGCCCAAAGCGTAAAACCTGAGGGTCTGCCACGTTACAAATGGAAGACTGATTTTTACGCCCATGACGTATCACCGAAGTAGAGACTGCCTCATCACCGATAGGAGCCTCTACATCAGGAGTAGGAAGGATTCCTTTGCCTTCAGAGACAGCAGGGAGATCCGAGGATGCCTTGGATTTGGGAATCCAAACTTTTCGCGCTTTCCTCGATTTCTGAACATTGGAGCAGCGAGTACCACCCCCAGTTTGGAGCATTTCTTCGTAAGCAGCCTGGTCGAAGTGTACAACCAGAGTCTTCTTTGTCGATCCGATCGACACATCATCGCATTGAAAAATTGCCTCCACGTCAGATGAGAAGGTCGTCCCCAGCAGAGTCGCCATTTTGTTTCACTTAATAAAATGCCTAAAATTGGCCTTTGAAAATAAAACGAGAAAAAGTATAGAAAGTACAAATGTTCTGGGAAGTATTGCTATGGAAGTCTGATCTGAAGGCGATCACTTTGTTCCTTAGACCACACAATGATGATGAAGAGTACTGCTAGAAGATGAACAGCCGGAAGAACTAAGTCACCAGAAAGGTATCGACGCACTTGGGCACTGATGGCGAGGTCGAATGCTTTCCTGCTTTGCTTCACTCTGTTCTGGAAAAAAAGTTGAAGAAGAATGCCCTCGAAAATCGAAGTCACTGGACTCTGATCTCTGTATTCTCTCATGTCTCTCTGCTCATGATGCCTTTAATGTGAAAAATAAGTCTATTTATAGACTTGATCCATTGTGCGTAAAAAAAACAATAAAATTGGGTTTTTACGCTGGTAACTGTCACCCACGATAGAAGTCACCCTCTGCGTATGTTGACACGTGTCCCATTATTTCAACAAAAATAGGGAGCACGTACACACGTTCCACAATAAATGTGGCATGAAAGCCACGTGGATAAACCACGTTCCAAAGTAGTCAGGAAGGATCGGACGTAAAAACGACCCAAAATATGCTCCGAGCGTAAAGTGGCAACTGGCGTAAAAATAACCCAAATAAAACTTCCCAGCGTAAAGTGGCTGAAATAGCCTTGAAGGTAAAACTTAGCCCAAATAGACTTTATGCTCACAATAGCCTTGAGCGTAAAAGCTCACATAACTATCGTGCATAAAAAGAAGTGTTTTTATTGAGCGTAAAATAGCCTTCTCTGCACACCATACGACAAGTATCGAGTTTGATGAAAATCCGATCTTCTCGACTTCTGTGTTGCATGTTGTTAGCAAATCATTATGTCAGAGTCATTATCACTTGCATTAAATGCATAATCTGACAGCTTTCCAGCGTAAAGTAGCCAGCGTAGAGGGTAGCTAGCGTACATATTAGCTTGCGTAAAAATACAAATAATCCTGGCGTAAAAATAGCTCTCATAGAGAATTGCTTGCGTAAAATCCTCAATTCCTTTAGTCAAAAAAAAGCACTTTTTTACGCTCCTACAGCCGTGTCAGTTGGACGGAGAATTATCATTCTCCGTATCTGTTGGACGACGAATGACCCTTTTTTTCTTCGAATTTTTTCACAATTATGTCCTGAGAATCTCTATTAATTTAATCTAAACTAAATTTATGTGCAGTGATATTGTATACTTATTTTTGCCGAAAGAGGATAAAAATGAAGTTGCAGTCCAGCTATCGGCAATAGACCTACAAGACATACTCAACTATGAAAACATGGAGGCTGGCATACTGAACCTAATAATAAGGAAGCTAAGAGAAATTCAAGGCATTGCAAGAAGGTATGCCCCGTCAAGTTCAAAGGACGTACAACATAAGTGGTCTGCATTCTTGATGCCCCACACATTGGTAAGAATCCAAACAGAAAAATCCATATTCATGTGTACATCGATGAAAAACGACATAAAAAATTACTCATGATATTATATTTTGTTTTGGGAAACAGAACATCGTTGAACGTGCCATTGAACCAGAAGCAAAAGTTGGTGCCCTTGAAACTTTTAAAACAGATGTAGTAGACTTCGTCATGGGTTTAGAGGACGACATAGAGTTGCTATTCATCCCACTCTTTCATGTATCTATCAAACACTATACGATGCTCACATTCAACTTTATCTCCTACGACTGGACACACTATAACTGCTTGAGGCAAACCACGTACAAAAAGGGCTAGGTGGATACAGAATTAATAAAGAAGACCTTAGAGCCTATCGTCAGGAGAAAAGTTGATATGATGAGGGAGAGATGCCCGATGAAGATGGAGTATGAGAGCACAGTGCTGAATTGTTCTCCACGATGCCCACAACAACAGGCATCCAACTGTCTCTTGTACACGGCGTATTATATGATGAGCTTGATGAGTACTCCCTTCGAAATACCGGGAGGAAATGACGATGACACTCACCAGAAGATTACAATAATGAGGTTGGTATGGGCTTAGAAGTTGCTTTCAAGCGAATATGTAACACCATCTAGCAATGACATTGTAAAACAATAATGTATTATGTAATTGGGCAAGGAACTTCTGTCTTTTATAATGTCTGGTCTGCTATGTCTTTTATAATAAAATTATTTTTGAATTACATTTACATTGTCAAAACCACAAAAAGTTTGACTTTTATTTACATATGAAAGTCTGAACTACTACATAAAATCCTACTACCAAAAAAAAGTTGAATGTGAGCTGCGTGCAGGCATCGTCAGAGCAAATCACTTTATCGTGCATCGTCAGAGCAAAGGAACTCCTTGAGGCAAAGAAATTCCTTGAGGCAAATCACTTCATCGTGCATCGTCAGAGCAAAGGAATTTTGTGAGGCAAAGCAATTCCTCGAGAGCAAAGAAATTCCTTGAGGCAAAGGACCTCGCAAAGAAATTCTTTGAGAGCAAAGAAATTCCTTGAGGCAAAGGAATTCCTTAAGGTAAAGGACCTTGCAAAGGAATTCCTTGAGAGCAAAGGACCTTGCAAAGGAATTCCTTGAGGCAAAGGACCTTGCAAAGGAATTCACTTCATCGTGCATCATCAGAGCAATGGAACTCCTTGAGGCAAAGGAATTTCTTGAGGCAAATCACTTCATCGTGCACCGTCAGAGCAATGGAACTCCTTGAGGCAAAGAAATTTCTTGAGGCAAATCACTTCATCGTGCATCGTCAGAGCAAAGGAACCGTTGGATGACTCCATGAGGCAAATTACATCATCATGCATCGTCAGAGCAAGAGCAAGAACGAACTCACTGAGGCAAAGGAGTTCCTGTGGCTCTTCCAACATAACAAAAACTGGGCCGCGGCGATCCCGGACCCATTAACCAACATCATCGCACACAGTCGATGAAGTACACGAACACGAAAACTCGACACATCTCAGTCTTCTGATGAACTGCACGAACACGGAACACCGTGCATCGTCAGAGAAAATCACTTCATCGTCAACATGCCAAGGAATTCCTTGAGACAAAGAAACTCCTTGAGGCAAAGGAACACCGTGCATAGTCAGAGCGAATCAACGTACGGGCGCTTCGACAGAGTGTGGATTGGCAATCAACCCAAACCCTGGGGCTCTTCCAATAACCAACATCATGGCACACAGTCGATGAAGTGCACGAACACTGACAGTCCATTAGGCACATCTCAGTCTTCTGAAGGACTTTACCACCAAAGCTTATTCGAACGAGGAGATCGACAACCAAGAGGAAAGCGTCTTGTCAAGGCGGGGGATCGGTAGAGTCCATCTCCACAAGATAAGATAAGTGAGATGAGAACAAACTCTCCCTACACTACTGCCATTTATAGGCAAGGGAACAACTCGAACTCATGCGCCAAGTGGCAGTCACTTCAAATTCAATTCAATTAATTTGCATTAATACCAATGCATCTGCCCCTTCTCAAGTAAAGCTAAGTAAGACTAGAACAAACTCTCCCAACTACTGCCATTTATATGCCATTAATACTAATGAATCTGCCCCTTCGAATTTTGCCAAATCAACACCATTCTTCGTGTACTGATACGCCCAATTGACGGAGAATTGTAAAAAAAGTTGATTATTAGAGCATCTCCAACCATATTGTGAGTATCTGCCCCTTCAAAATGACTTTTATATATATTGGAACTAGAAGAAGTAAAAAGTTGTCTTGGAAGTTAAAAAAAAAGTAATTGTATTGTCTTCTCAAACTTTTGCATTGGAGAACATATTTTTATCTCATTGTCTTGTGTGAATGACATCTTACCACATAGGAAAGACATTGTCTTAAGTCAACAGCGTTTCATTTGATTTTACTTGCTCTTTGTCGATATTTTGCTTCTGTACTTTACAATTATGAAAATTGTGACCCAATTTTTTACAAACTCTACAAATTCAGGCTTCGGGATAGTCTGGCTTTCTTTAGGCCCTTGAGAAGGCCTTCCTTTTGTTGCTACCGGATTCGACTCTTTAAAGGATTCATGCACTCCATGAACTGCATCAGCTACCATTTGTTCTTCTTCACCAATATCGGTCACCATTTTTTTCAACTCCATCAGAACAGACGACATCAACTCCATTCCCTTCTCTTGAATTTTGCTTGATTTTTTACAATAATACGTAAACAGATTAACTTGTTCATTAATACCACCATACCTTATGCTCTCAGTACTATCTAGATGGATGAATCTTCTTTCTGCGCCAGGTCCGGAGAGATAACTCTCTTTGTAATCCTTGAGCCTACGAGTTTTAATCAAGTTCTTTGGAATATCTCCAATTTACAAGCTCTTCATTGCTGAAAAATATTCCTACAAGGAAATCCCTTGGTCTCCAACCACAAGTCGTCACAGTTTATGATGTTGTCGGCCCGATCAAATGTAACCTTCCAGTTGACACTGTTTGGCGACATATACTTTTGGATAGTGCAAACTTCTGAATCTCTTATGATGTGATGGTGGAGAACATTATATTTATCAGAATGTGTGATTTTTTTTTTCTTACCTCTATAAATACTGTTTTAGTATAAATTGCGGCAAATTTATCTTCTATTTCGGCCATGCTAGTTTACTTCACAGCTGATGTTGAGAGGTTATCAGTGACATGCTTACTTATCTGGCCGTAACGTAAGGCCGCCAAACCGTGGTCACAATTTTGAAGGGACTTCCATAGTGGCAGCTTCTCATTCAAAAATCTTTTCAGAAATGCGTTCATAGATTCACATCTATTTGTTGCAGTAGAACCACCAAAATAATTTTCGCGTAGGAATGTGTCCGCCCATCGCTCCCTCGTTCTGTACAATGCAGTGGTCCACTCATTGTTCTCTACATTATAATCCCTTAGCATCTGCTGCCAACAGTTTTCAAATTCTTCGACTGAATAGTACCTGTTTAGAAAACATGGACAGTAACTAAAGTTTTAATATTGTAACAACGACATTCTTCAAAGTAAAGTAGCAAGTGTGCGATGTACCTTTCAATCATAAGACTCAATTCATTTATAAAACCCTCTCGGTGTACATGTTTGGCTGAATTGTTTAGGATATGCCATGAGCACGTTCGATGAACTACGCTGGGCATTAAATCCTTAATTGCTTTATTCATGGATCTGCAACCATCCGTGAGAACTGTCACTAGTAATTTGCCATTCATACACTCTTGGAATTTTTCTAAAACCCAAGAATATGTCTCTGCAGTCTCATTATGGATCATTGCAAACCCAAACACACAAGTCATTGCATGATTGTTTGTACCCACTAGAACCACCAACGACATTTGACTTCTATTTATTTTATATATAGAATCAAATGCTAGTGAATCTCCAAATAATTCGTAATCGAATCAACATGCACCGTCAGCCCAAAAGAGATGGGTCAATCTGGAATCTTCGTCTACCTTGTACGCATAGAAGAAATCTGGGTCAATGCCCTCCTTAGATTGAAGAAATATAAGTATTGTCGTAGCATCAACATCGTCTAGTGATCTACTATCTTTAGCTAAAGCATTGTATAAATCTTTTTTTGTCCATCCAACCTTATCCCAGCCACCTTTCTGGTAGACAAGTAAATGCCATATATCTCAAGTCCCCATCCATGATTGCTTCATAAGCTTAGCTTGTTCCAACTCTGCGAGTGATATCTTACGATGGAATCTCAAAAAAATTGTTTCTTAATCATTCGTCAGGCTATGGTTGTGATGTACGTGAAATTTTTTGATGACCCACAGCTTTGTAGAATTGGTGTACCCAATACAAAAAATTGCTTTACAACCACTTCTGCTTTCACTTCTTGGCTCATGAACCCTGTTAGGAGCTTCATTGTATTTTTTCTGTCTGAATCCTGCATTCGAACAACACCAACTACGGACCATCACCATCCCAGATTTGTTTTTCTTTACTTCGTTCTTTCTAATACTGAAACCAAATACTTTTGAATATATCCGGTAGAATGTCTCTGCTTTTTCAATAGAGTTGAACTGTAAGCCAACAATATCTTCATGTAAGAGTTCTGTTGGAGCTTTGTTAATATTGGCAGACTACAATAATTTTTTTCATCGTCGCTGTATCAAAATCCAATGGAGATTCACCATCGTCCCTAAGACAGAATAAAACAAAATAAGTATGAGAAATAAATGTAAAAATATAATGCATTTCTTAAATCCATTAGAAAGGGTGATGCGAAATAACATTTCGTTGTTTGCGTTGATGTCGTCGTCATCATTATGATGCATTCTTCTGTTGTTTTTTTCATCTTGTTCTTTATTGTCTCCTAAGTTAACAGCTTCCAAACTTTGCTCATCATCCAAATCATCTGACACTGTTCTTGAAACGAAGCTTTCTTCATCGACTAATTCTTCCACACGACGATCAGTTTCTCTATGTGACGTCGCCATTGAAGAAAATAGAGTGTGTTAGAAACCAACAGAAGAAACGAAGGACAAGAAACAATACAAAAAGAAAGAGTAATGCTATTTGTACCTCCAAATTGTCCCTCTAATATATATCCCTCCTTATGTGGCATCTGATGTGGCATGTTAAATAATATTTTGTGTCATATGACATGACCGATGACATGGCAAATTTTAACCCAAAAAGTTAACTACCCAATTTTGTCCATATTAATTTAACGTTAATATCAATATTAATGTTAATGTTAATATTAATTAATTTTAATATTAATGTTAATATTAATATTAATATTAATGTTAATTTTAATGTTAATGTTAATGTTAATGTTAATATTAATATTATTGTTAATGTTAATAATATTAATTTTAATTTTAATTAATGTTAATCTTAACATTAATTTTAATGTTAATGTTAATTTTTATTTTTATTTTTATTTTTAAAAAAATTTACCACGTCAGCTGCCAGATCAACAGATCACGTCAGCTGCCACGTAAGGAGGGACAGTTTGAAGGTACAATTTGGAGGTACAAATAGCATTATTCAGAAAGAAATAACTTCCAACAAAGCAACAACACAACCTTTTCGTCTTCCTTGTATCTCCGCCACGTGGCCCTCTTTTGTTGGCTCATGAAAATGCTTGGGTGAATCTAGAAGCAAGCATAATTTTAAGGAAACAACTTCCAACAACACAACTTTCTCGTCTTCTGGGTATATGTATTATTAAATTGTGTAACTAATAACGCATGAGAAAGCATGTAGCAGCATTCTTCACGTGGCCCTCTTCTGTAGGATAACGCATGCAGCAGCATTTAATGCTACGTTTACTGTTGTGTAATTATTTCTAATGATATGGTATTAGTGTTTATTATTAAATTGTATAAGATAACGCATGCAGAAGTATTTAATGCTACGTTTACTGTTGTGTAATTATTTCTAATGATATGGTATTAGTGAACACAATCTGTGAGAGAGAACCCGAGAGAGAGAGAGAGAGAGAGAGAGAGAGGGAGATAGGATAAAGAGAAAGGATCGAGCTCGACTAGATTTTAAACTTAAAATTCAATTTTTGATTTTCATTACTAATAACTAGTTCGCACGTACGAGTTTAGACAAACACTAACTGAGCCCGAGCGACGTGACATCAGCTAGGTTTCTAATATCGTGGCATTCCTGTTAATTTAAAATTTACAATATTATTGAAACTAGTATTAATACTAAAATTTAAAATAGTTTTTGATTTAACATTTACTTCAAACTAGTTAAAGTTAAAATTGTATTCTTTTTTATTTAAAATGTACAATATTATTGGAACTACAATTAATATAAACATTCGCTTGTCCCGTAGTTGAAGTCTTATTTTACTGTTTGTTGCTTAAGTCTATGCACCCAAATAACTTGATTGTTCAAGTCGAACGTGTGCACAGCACGTTCCCTCTATGCAAGGCTTGACGTAGCCCTTGCTTGTCAAGTCGTTGCACGAACACGTTAGAAAATAGTTTTGTTGGGCTATCAAAGTTATAGCAAGCACCGTCCCCTGTTGTCTGCGAACTTAATTTGCGATCGCACAAGGCATAGTCATAAGGTAATTTGAGACACAAGATCTAAGAGAATAAGCAGACAAATTGAATCACACATTAAGTAAAGAAAACTTTGAGATAGTCGTTCCATACATTGCACACATCCCTCAATATACAATAAAGTACTCCAATGACCTGGAATGGAGGGATGCTGAGCCATCTTCCTTGGACAATTAAGAGTCTTCAAAAGTAGAGTTACGGGACAAGTCTTCGACGCACGGTCGAAGCTTCAAAATCACGAGCATCGCCGAGCTTGTTGGCGCGTCCTTCCTGATTTGCGGGACCTGCAAGAGCGAGGATCAGTACGATCACATGTACTGGAGAATGACTAATTAAAATCCAAGCTCTGTATTTGATTCAAGCAGTTTTATAAACATGTTAGCTAGCTATTATGTGATCTTTCTAACCATCCTGATCAATTAGCATGTCAACATGTTTCGAGGCAAGCATATGAATTTGTAAGCATTAAGCAGCTAACATATTCATCCCGTGTCACGTATATTTGTCAAGCAGTGAAAGGGTGTGAAAGCCATTGGCAATGTCAAGCCATCACGGACTATAGCTGGGTTAGACGACGACCCTTTTGCGACGGATAGCGAGCCTTGTGCGAAAGTTCCCGAATAACCCACGCCGATGTAAGGCTGGTGCTTGCTCTACTCGTTCCTCCCGGGCCGAATCGGTCCCTTGGGCTACGAATGGATTGGTTGAAGGAGCAATACGCAAGAATAGACTGCCATATTGGCAGGATTATTTTTGGTATTTCCAGTGAGGTAGAGTTTTTATTTTCCAGGGGCAAAATATAACCTTCTCCACCAGTGTTGTGGATGGCAGTAGCAGTAGCAGTTCAGTTTTCTAAAGTAGTTAAAGAGTTTCCTGATGTATTTTCCGAAGAGCTTTCAGGCATGCCCCCAAAAAGGGGGATAGAGTTCACCATCGACTTGATTCCATAGACGGTACCAGTATCGGAGAGAGTCTACAGGATGGCACCTTCAGAGTTGGAAATCTTGTACAAGATGATTGAAGAACTCAAAACCAAGGGATTCATTCGTACTAGTGGATCGCCTTGGGCACACCGATGCTTCTTGTGAAGAAAAAGGATGGTACATCAAGATTATGTGTTGATTATCGTACCTTGAACTCTATAACAATCAAGAAAAGGTATCCTCTACCAAGGATAGATGACTTATTTGATTAGCTCAAGGGAGCGGCTGTATTTTCGAAGATTGACTTGCGGTCAGGGTACCATAAGATCAGAGTCAGAGAGCAAGACATTCCGAAGACAGCATTCAGATCGAGGTATGGATATTGAGAGTTCCTTGTTATGCCATTTGGAGCGACCAATGCGCCAGCCGTATTAATGGACCTCATGAATCGTATCTTCATGCCCTATTTGTATCAGTTCATGATAGTGTTCATAGACGACATCTTAGTCTATAGCAAGAGTGAGGCAGAGCATGAGCAGCATCTTCGTGTAGTTCTTCAGATACTCAGGGAACACCAGTTGTACACGAAGCTCAGTAAGTGCGAGTTTTGGCTGGATTGTATTTCGTACTTAGGTCGCATCATCACCAGAGGTGGAGTGGAAATGGACCCCCAGAAGATAGTGGCCATAGAGATATAGCCAGTACCTAGCACCGTCGCAAAAGTTTGGAGTTTCCTAGGATTGGTCGACTATTACCGACGGTTTGTGTCAGACTTTGCTCGAATTTCAGCGCCATTGACGCAGTTGACCCGCAATGATATGGCGCTTGCTATCTCTTTTCTAGAATCTTATCCTCTCTTTTTATGTACAAAACATAGCCTTTGTTTTGAACTTAGTCGATTTAGTCACTTAGCCACATCTTTGCATTAAACGTTAATCGATTCATTCATTGTCTTCCATAGGCTAAGTAGAATTGCATGAGGAAGCATGTTTTCCATTTTCAATACCGACAGTTTGATAGCAAGTGTTTCGTGAAGAATCGTGCCACAATTTTCTTTGATTCTACACTATTATGACAAGCATTCATTTACTTCACATATTGATTTTGAAGTAGAGGAACGTGGCGAAGGAGGTCAGCCACTCGCCTTAGACTTGCTTCAAGCGAGTGACTGGTTGGCTGTGCTGATGTCGTCTACGCGATCACCTGCAATCGCATAAGCAACTGAATAGAACGCTGTATAATTCAAGGAATTTCGTTATGAATGTGAAGATCGAACACGCAAGTCACGAAAACCTATCAAAAACATTCACAAAAAATGCATTCACGAAAACCAAAGCCAAATGCAAATCAAGTGCGGCATAAATATCTGAGCAATGGGAGGTCTCTCCCGACTCAGCCGCAGAGCAAATCCTTGAGGCGCAACCCGCTGAATATGATACTTGTTTCCAAAGAAGCCATTCCATAACATGGAATGGATCTTAATTCAACCGTTTCCGTTCGATCGACTCGGCCGATTCCGACCTATCGGTCCCGACCGAATCGGTAGCGATGGAAACACTGTAAACATGTCGGGAATGTAGGTCTGCGACAGGTTTGGATGTGTGAATATGGGCGATGGAAATACTACACTATGTACCGAGTTTGCGCTACAACTTGGTTTCGGTAGGAAGGCTGGCAGATGATGGCTGTCGCAGTCTGTTTGGGGACAAAGATTGGATGCTTGCGAAGGGTTTCCAACAGTTGACTCATCCAAATCAATGGGGACTCCTATGGCAACAATGACAAAACTTGATAATGATGAAGACGGTATCTCGGTCGACATTCGTAAGTATCGAGGTACGATCGGGAGCTTACTCTATTTAACTGCTAGCCGACCCGATATTATGTTTAGTGTTTGTATTTGTGCATGATACCAAGCCAACCCGATATTATGTTTAGTGTTTGTACTTGCACTTCCATTAAATGTGATAATACTAGCTCTATAAATCTCACGATAAATCTGATTTGTCACTCACGCACGAAACACATTGAGATTAGACACCATTTTCTTCGTGACCATCAACATTGATAATACTAGCTCTATAAATCTCACTTCCATTATTGAAACTAATATTAATACTAAAATTTAAATTAGTTTTTAATTTAACATTTAAAATTAGATTTAAAAGTAGTTAAAGTTAAAATTTCATTCTTTTTATTTACAATCTACAATATTATTGGAACTAGCATTAATATTAAATCTACAGTGGTATTTCTGTTAATTTAAAATTTATAATATAATTGAAACTAATATTAATACAGTGGCATTACCGTTATTTCCAAATAGTCTTTTCCTTGTTCGGTCACACCCCTTCACGAGCGGGTTACACCCCCGAAACGAGCGGGTTAAATAGCCTTTTCCAAAAAAAAGAACCCATCCGACTAGAGAGAAACAAAGGAGAAGAAGAAGAACAGTCACAATGGAGAGGAGCAAGAGCAAGAACAACTGCAGCGGATGGATCGTCATCCCTATGGAGATTCTCTCGATGATACTGGTACTGTCGGGGATGCCGACGGACGAGGTAATGTGCAACGTGGCCCCAGTTTGCCGTTCGTGGTGGAAGGCGCTCAACGGTCCCTTAGACTATTGGACCAACGTCGACTTGGTACAGTGGTGCCGGAGAACCCAACAAACCGCTGACATTAGTTTGACCGTAAAGAAGCTCGTGGCTCGCAGTGGGGGATATCTACTGTCCTTCTCCGCGTACAAGCTCGACGAAGTAGCCTTCCCTTTTGCATGTTTAAGGCCTGTGCAAAATTTTATTTGGTCTTATTCTAATACTTTATTTTTTCTATTACAAAATTTTTCGTATACTTTGTTAATTTCTATTGATGTTTTCCCATTTTTATAATACAGTAGAAAATTTCTAAGGGTGCTACGCATTCCGAAGTGTGGCGTGAGTGATGAAACTTTCATGAGACACTTGGAGTTTCTCCCGGTGCTGGAAGAACTCGACATTAGCTACTGTCTTTATATCACGTCGACTGGAATATTTTTCGCCGAAAAGTATTGCCACCATCTGGTCAAGCTGAGGAGGAACATGCCCCCTCCAGATTTCATGCTCAAGAACAGATTCGTGTTGAACACGTCGAACGAGACGGAGGGAAAGGCCGTGGCTGATTCGATGCCGCGTCTCGAGCACCTAGAGATGGGATTAGACATGTTCAATGGAGATACGCTGCGATCTATCATGTGCAATGCAAGGGTCTTCGCGTGCTCGACATACGTGGGTGCTTCAACGTGCACTTCGACGACGACCTCAGAAAAATTTGTGATTTAATATAGACGTTTAAACGACCCTTTGATGATGTAATCCCAGGGGAACCTGGATACGAGATGTATAGTGATTTAGATCTCATCAATCAGTCCTGGGGTGAATGGTTCTTCTGACATTAGCATGCATGCATGCATTTCTTTCTATTTTTCACTAGTCTACATATACGTACTTTGTACATATTTTAATTATAATATTATAAAGTCAGTTGTCATCTTTTCGTCTTTTTCAGTTGACTATTTATATGTCAAGAGATTCGAAGTACAATTATTTTTTAAAATTTTTATTTTCTATTGAGAATAATAACCTTTAGAAAATGGTAATGACATAAAAATTTATTACCATTGGAACATAATGTTATATGGAAAAATAAAACTTGCATGCAAACTTTATTCCTTTGACTCTTAAACATAAATGACATGCAAGTTGACATAATAACATCATGTTTATAAATACTCAAGGGAATTTTAGGAATTCAAAAGTTTTACCAGCAAGTTTTCTTATTATATAGTAGAATAGATTCAAAAGTTTCACCACCAAGTTTTCTTATTATATAGTAGAATAAATATAAAAACGTATAATATAAATTTTATCCAATTATAGTTAAATACGCTTCTAACTCATTTGGTTAAGGTGCAAGGTGTAAGGTGCAGGGTTTTTTTTAGTTCGATTCTCCATTTTGACAAAATTTTACTTTTTTCAACATTTTTTACATGATTAATTTTTTAAAAATAAAATGGACTGTGATATAATGACGCCTAAGACGGCTCCCTTTTGAGCCATTTTGAAACCTCATTATATAGTAGAAGATATGATATCATTATCTTAACATTAATACAATATTTCAGTGTAATTATATCCAAGAGATTTCGACATTTTTCAACACAGATTTTACCTTCTTCAAGATAAATTTTGGCAGTGCAAATTCCACTCATATTATTGGTATCAGTGCCATTCACCATAATTAATGGTGATCGATAGACATTTATACAATAAGAGTGGCCCGGGGGAGATACGAAAATATTGGTTTTTTTTTCACAACCTTTTAAAATCTATTTATACAGCCAAACAGCCAAACTATTCATCTTCACCAGCCTTCAAAACCAATTTATATAGATTCAAAACAAAACTAAACAGCCAAACTATTTAAAATTTACAACCCTACAGAACAGTCTCAAATGTACCATTCTCCGTCCTAAATGTATCATTATCCGTCCTAAATGTACCATTCTCCGTGTTAGAGGAACGGAGAATGGCCATTACCCGTCCCAAATTGTTCCATACTAAGTTAAAAGAATATAATAGCACCCAAAAAATGTTAACAATAAAAAATTCTACAGAACCCACTCACCAGACTCGAACTTAGGCCTTCCATGTAAAAGCCAAACAGCACAACCAACTAAGCTTGGAATAAGAAGAGTCACTGGAGGTCATTGAATATCCCCAACTTCCAATAAGGAATAAGAAATTGAATATCCCCAACTTCCAATAAGGAATAAGAAGAGTCGGTTAGGAACGTGTATATATATACATAGGGGTCCCCATTCATTTGAGTAGGTAGCACATTTAACATGGCTCCAAAAAGATCATCTGGTTGGGAACTATGGCCAGAGTCTTCTTCCAGTCGTCGTCGAGCCTCTCCGCATGGAGCACCCTATTCGCCGCCTCCGGCCCATGATTGGCTGGCAGAGGCTGCGGACTTCCTGACCTCCTGTGGGTTGTCACTGGAGGTCATCGCTCGACCTCTTCATCCGGCGCCCAACTTTGACCTGTTGCCGAACACTCCGGAGGAACGGGATTCTCTGGAGAAGAGGGAAGGGTTTCGCCGCCTGTGCCATAGGACGGGTGTGCACACCCTGTAGGACTTTGCGGAGATCCTCCACGAGGCTCGTGAGGGGTAGACCTCTTATTTTTCTTTTTTAGTTTTTTACAGTTTTTTTCCTCCTCTTGTATCCTTCACCGGAGAATGTTTCGGCGACGAAGCTGGGATTTAATGCAATATAATATTTTGTTAACTCAATTTGGTTTCGGCTACAAGCGACTAACTATTTTATTTATTTTTCAATTAACAAATCTTGTTACGCCAAATCCATATATCAGCGACGATATCCCCATCAATTACTTGTTACGTCATAGAATTGATTATGCTGCCAGTGTCAATCTTGTCGTCAAATCCATCTTAAATATGATTACAAAGTAAACTAGAGGACAACTTTGAGTGTTTCAATTTTACTCTTTTCAAGTACATAGTCTTGTTACCAAGTCGTCAAACGTAAAAAATTTGGGATGGCAAAAATACGAGTATAGAACGGCTCAATGCACAAAAAATACGTTCAAAAATTTAATCAAATATTCGAAAAATAGAAATATTGAGATTAGAAACTTCACATTCTTAAATATGTTGTCAAATTTTGTTAATTAAACATGTTTCCATCACGTTTTTTGTGCCAAATTTTTCAATAATTTATACGGAACACGTGGATATATACTAGTAATAATAGTAATAAATTTAATTTTGGAATTGAAAATTAGGGTCTCAAAATCTCAAAGGTTTATGTAGTAATTTCACATGGATATATACTAGTAATAATAGTAATAAATTTAATTTTGGAAAGTAGTTTTTAAAATTTAATAGTAATAAATTCGACCGTCTTATACTAGTAATAATAGTAATAAATTTAATTTAAGACTCAAAACTATTCTAATTTTTTCTACTTCCCAAGGTCATATAAGACGGTCAATTTTTCCTTTTATTCTCCCAAACCCTCTCCCAAACCCTCTTCTTATCAAAATGCCGTCGAAGAAACAACGACCGTCTCCGAAGGGGGAAGAATCCACAAAGGGATGCGATACAGGCCCAAAGGGCAGAACTTGCAAAGGCGGCGAAAGCCAAGATTATGGTCGCTAGGGCAGAGGCCGAAAGGGCAGAGGCGGAAGCAGCGGCGATGGCATCGACGATGAAAGCGGAGGCGGCAGCCAAGCCACCTGCAAAAAAGGCTAAAAAAACTCATTGCTCGACAAAGACCAAAAAATCTATCTTCGATACAGAGTCGTCGAAAGACTCAACTTATGAAGATCGAAGGCGTACTCAAGCGAAGGCTAAGGTGACAACGGATAGAGAGTCATCAGCGTACTCTGAGGATTTTGAATCCTCATCAGAAGAGGAAAATGAAGAGGAAGAGCAATCATCAAATAAGTTCCAGGATGGAGAGGAGGTAAAAAAATTTAAAGACTCTAAATCTAAGAAGATTTACAATAAATATTTCAAGAAAAAGGTTGTTACGCCTGAAAGATCAATTAAGATGGATGATGTTGAAGATGAAGCTTTCCTGGATATATTAAAATTTTATCAATTGGAGAAACTGAACAAATCCTGTCTTGAAAAAATCTTCCAAACAATATTAAGAGAATTTTACTCAAATCTTTCAGCTGAAATTAAAGAAAAAGAAGAGTTTCAACAACTGGTGTTTCTGAGAGAGAAACTGATTAGGGTAAATGATGCTATCATCAACAAATTTTATGGATTTGATCCAGTTCCTGAGTTTGATATGAAAGATATTGATAATGTTTCCACGAGGGATGCAATTCATGAGATTATAGGTGTATCAGTGGGTGCCAAGATCCCTCAAAATCTATACAAAGATCAATTAAAAACTTTGTATAAATTATTGCATGCCTACGTATCTCAAACACTCAACCCTACTGGACATGAGTTTTCCATCCATCTCGAGAGAGTAAAATTTCTTTATTATATGGAGAAGAAAAAATGGATGGATATAGGTTCCTAAATGTTCAGTAGAATGATGCATCTCATGGGAAAACCAACTGCAAGGACAGCTCTCCCTTTCGGAGGATTTGTATGCTGGATGGCTAATAAACATTCTGTCCCAAGCTTAGCAGGGGATGTTTATATTAAAAACGAAGGCCCCATGAGAAAACTAACCTTCACTCGAATGTTTGAAAAACGGACAGCAGCTGCAAGCAAACCATCAACATCTGGAAAACTGTCAACTTATGGAATCAAAAACACTAAGGTCAGGGTTGATGATCTATACAATTTTGTTGCTGCAAACTTTGAGAATGTCTTCAAAGAGATGAAGACTATATGCGACAACCAGAAATTGATTCTGGATAAGATTAACCAGATAGAGGTTGAATTTGCTGACCAAGAATAAGATTTTTCTTCCACGTGAAGAAGGTAAATGAGGCTAGCCCAAACTCTTATGTAAAAATACACACTGTACACATTGACACTTTAATGCTAGCCATCACTTTGATACTTCTATTTATGTTTCTGGATGTCATTTCTACATATACAATGAGTCCATACTGACTATAATTTTTTTTATTCCGTCCCTCAAGGTGTAGGTGAAGAATATTTTGAGGAAGAAAGAAGAAAAAAAAAGAAGAAGAAGAAGAAGAAGATGGAATGGCTATGAAGATTCATCTTTTGAGTTTTGAAGCTTTTATTTCAATTTGGAAGTAATATTTGAATTGTAATATGGTTTTGAATATTTGTTGGTCTTGGCGGTCAAACTAAATTTTGTGTTTGAAATATTGTAAGACTAAACTTTTTGCTTGTACTAAGTGCATAGTTCGTAATTTGTTTGGAAAATGTAATATAGTCTTGAATTTAGAGTAGGTCTGATATTTATTTGGATCGTTGTATTGTGAATTATGCAGGTTCTATATTGAATTACTAACGTGGATTGGGCATATTACTGTAACGTGGATTATGCAGTTTATTAGACTTGGAATGAAGTATACTTAATTTGATTATAATTTTTTGGTTGAAGCATTTATTTGATTTGAAGTTGGCCTTCGCAGATGATATTGATATTTTGGTGTATTCCTTTGATTTGCAGATACCTTTCACAGATTTTATGATTCCTGGGTGCATTCCTAGGGTTTACAAATGGCCTCATTACGGATGCATTCATGGGATCACTAAAACTTTATTTGATTGTAATGTGTTTTGCTTTCTGTATAAAATTATTACATCGATGCCATCAGTATTAATTTGATGCTAGTGTAATGCATAATATAATCCTGTCTGTTCATCCCTTGTTATTGTTGAAGCAAATTGTAATCATGCATGTTTATCCCTTGTTATTGCTGAAGCAAAATTGTAATCCTGCCTGTTCATCCTTTGTTATTGCCATCAGTACATCGATGCCATCAGTATGAATTTGATGCCAGTGTAACGCATAATGTAATGTAAGAAAAATCCTCTTGGATAGTAGATTAATTATATTCAAACACTCGCAAGAAATTTTGTGCAGTCATACAGTGGAAGCCTGATAAAATGATATTCAGATTTTCTTGAACATGATTTAATATTAAATGAATATACTTTGGTAAATGATATTAAAAATACTGTAAATATTTGGTGAAAAAAATATGAGATACTTGAACATTTCAAGTCCTAAATGTACCGTACTTTGTTAAAAGCACAGAGAGTGTCCATTCTCTGTGTTAAAAGAACAGAGAATGACCATTCTCCGTTTTACAAGAACGGAGAATGACCATTCTCCGTTTTTAAAGGAACGGAGAATGGTCATTCTCTGTTTTAAAGGAACGAAGAATGGTCATTCTCCTTAAGAATGGCCATTCTCCGTGTTAAAAGAAAGAGAATGGCCATTCTCCGTCCAAAAAAATATTCTCTTCGAAAATATTATCATTAGAAAAGTAAAAAATATTTCGTCCGATCAATACAGATTTTTTTAAAAAATATGTGAGCAGATGATCCGCCCCCTCAGAAGCAGGTTTCCTCAGTTCACCACCACCACCATGACATGTAGCTTTATTAACAAAATATTAATTGTTAGATGAAAAATAAAATTTCTGACAATGGCATGGACAGTAAAATTAGAGCGGCGCCGATGAGACTTCTCCTTGTTCGAGGAGGTCTCGACGACGTCCGATGCGAACCAGACCAATTCTTCTCGAGTAGCTAGTACTCCTCGTTGTTCTATGAGGGCTCGACGACGTTCAATGTGATCCGGACCGATTCTTTTCCTTCTTCATCTCCGTTCTCTTCCACCACCACCACCAACACCACCACGGCTTGTAACCAAAAAAAATTTACAGAATTTATACGTTGATGCACAAAATAATTGGATGGAC
>JANAVB010025800.1:1369019-1388863 GCA_029216955.1 Iris pallida | reverse complement strand
ATAGACATTTGAAGAAGGACTTTCATTTATATATAAAAGTCTATACATGTCTAGAAAAGGTTGTACAAAGGAGATTTCTACAAAGAAAAGATCCTAAGTCTACAGCGCGGCACACCAAGCGCCTTCAGATAGGCGCAGCAGTCACCATGCGCCTCCAGATAGGCGCAGCAGTCACCATGCGCTGCCAGTTAAGCGCAGCAGATACCATGCGCCTCCAACCAGGCGCATCCCCCCTCTCTTCAGCAGCTCAGTTTGTGCATCCAGCTCAGTTATGGTGCATCCCTTCAGCAGCCCAGTTATGTACCACTCTTCCAACCAGGCTCACCTGGCCGAGCAGGAGCCCAGTTATGTGCCGCTCTTCCAGCCAGGCTCACCTGATAAGTGCTTCGATTACATAAAGCATTTAACCTCTGGCTGGAACCAAGGAAGAGAAGAGCACCGCAAATCTGTGGCCAGGGGAGGCTCGAAAGAGCCTCCAAACCAAGGAAGACCGTGATCGAAATACGGCTAAAGGAGCAGCTTTCAGAGTGGGCGACACCCACTTTGAAGGAAGAGAGAGCCTAGCACCGCCATTCCGATCTACGGCTCTTCCGGAACAACGAGACGAGGCCCGAGCATCCCTATCTTTGGATGCAACAGGCACCTTCCGCCTGCCTCAGAAGCCCTCGACTCCGTCTTTTAGATGTAACAGTCACCTTCAGGAGCATTAACGACGACATGGCGTCTCATCTTCACCCTCGGGAGCACTTCGTCAACAGAATGCACCCGAGAACCCGAGTTCATATTGGAAAGACGTGAGGGAATGAGAGGCCAACCTTCTATCCATGCCACTATTTATAGGCCGGGCAGATCAAACCCATGCGCCAAGTGGATGGCTCTTCGAATTCCGTGCAATGAACTCACATTAAATGGATGAACCAGACGCCTCGACTTCAGCCAAACGGCTATTAAAAGCACTCGAGAAGCGAAACAGCCGCATCATCAAAGACGTGTCGGATGCGTCCGGCTGGACAGCGCATCACACCTCTTCAAACATCAAACAGATGCGCCCTGTACCGAGCGCATCACAGGGGATGCACCCCCATACGTCCCCATATGCCTAGTGAAATGTCAACCGACGCGCCCACTCAGCTGTCCATCGAATGTCACCAATATTAAATGCTGAAGTTGACAGAGTTGGCAGCACGCCTTCCCAAATCTGAACGGCTGACAGCTTTTGCAGAAAAGGAAGCGTCCACAACGTCAGCATCATCATGACTCTATCCCGACGGCTACTGCCACGTGGCCACTCGACCACCCGTATGCGCCTCCGCGGCCATGCGCCCAAACCTGCATGTAGCCTCAAAAGCCATGCGCCTCAGACCCTTCACTGATCCCTAAAGACAGAAGAAGAGTCTCCAGTTGAAGCTTTGCATGCGCCTCAAAAGCCATGCGCCCCAGACTGATCTCTGATCCCGAAAGACAGAAGGAAAGTCGCTCGCATGCGCCTCAAAAGCCATGTGCCCAGAACGGCTCGTGACTCCTAAAGGTCATGAGCCAAAATCTCATTATGCGCCCAATCCAAGGCGCATCCCACCAAATCATCCTCCCTACCAAATCAGAGATCTCCGAGCCATGGGTCGACGACACGTGTCCTTTGACTCAACTCATCCAAGATCTCAGCAACAGAAAGATGTTCTCCTCTGCTATGTGCCGGCTCACAACAGCAGTATGAAGAATTCAACCCCGCGAGTAGGGCGCATCATCCATGCGCCTCCATCAGCAATCTCACGTGGCGTCCCCACGCACCGGCGTATCCTACATATGCGCGCATGAGCAGCCAACCTGCCCAACTATAAATAGAGGGACCATTTCCTTCTGACACAGACGAAGAGACATATACGAGCAATCCAGACAGATATCACCAGAGAGGCAGATACAGACACTCAACGTCTTCCTCCTCTCCGCCAGCTCCAGCACCCAGAGCAATCTACACCTTCAGAGAACCGATAACCGTCGTCAGCCCGTCAACGGAGTCAACACATTACCACTCGCTCCATTGGCACTTAGGACCCAGATTAAACAAAAGTGTACTCCTAGGACTACATCTAAGTCCTATATTGTAATACTGTTCTGTTTGTATTAAGATTTGCAATCAAACGATTTTAATAGGCAAACAAGCTGGCGACTCTGCTGGGGACTTCTTTCTCCTCTTCCGAGAAAGTCGTGTCACAGGCGGACGACATGAAAGTGGGCTCCTCCCACAAGACGCTGGTTGTGCGCCTCAATCAACAGGCGTACGAGGAGTTCATTTCTGAAGGAAGCGCGAGTCCTTCGAAGCGGCTGCCGAAGCCGAAGAAGACCCGCCGTGTCTGGGTGCGCAAGGTCGACGCCTCGGGCACCACCACTGAAGGGGATGCGCCAATCCAGCCCTCCCTTCCTGCTGACGTTCTCAGCAACCAAGGTGCGCCCGCTGATGCAGCGCATCTCTCGGGGAAACGTGCGGCTGACCACGTTCCCCAGCCATCTCCCTCTCAGGCGAGGAAGATGCGTCGACGGAGCAGGGGCGCAGCCAAAGCCCCGCGCATCACCTCTGATGCTGCTACAAAAAGTCTCTGTCTTTGACAGACTCACTCGCTGTAATGGCGAGGAGAATTTGGATGCTGAGTACTATGCGCCCCAGCGGGCTAGTACAAAGAAATCCAAGGCGGCAGCGGACATGCGCCACAAGCGTGCTATGCCAGCAGCAGGCCAGAGGCACGTGCTCACAATCACGCGCGCTGCCTATGGCAAGCTGTACAAGGTCGACTCAGGTGCTTCGGTACCAAAGACGAGTCGATCTTCAAAGTCCTCATCTCACTTGGGCGCATCTACTGCGTGCATAACCAAGTCGAGTGCGGCAAATTCAGTGGTCTTGAACTCCCGCGCCTCCTCTGGTTGTGCGTTTGAGGTCCGTTCAAGTCACTTCAAATGTTGTTGTTCCCCCACTACTGATCATGATGCCTGCTTGGTATTAGATCAGGGGGCGCAGCACTTACCTGTCCGCCCCGGCGTTTGGCCTTGCCATGCGCCTGAAGGGGGTGTGAAGGTAGCACTCTCCTCCAACGACCTGCGTAATATGATCACTCACAAGCGCCGGTCAGGAGAGTCTACCAACAAGCACAATGAGCCTCCCACGGGGCATACTTGTGCGGTGGTCACTATCAACTGCTGTGGCAAGACGGCAGTACCACCAAGGCAGTCAGTCTTCCAGCGACTGCAGTCATCGACACCCCTCCGACATCGCCTTGGGAAGAAGGTGTCAACAGAAGAGGAGCCAAAAGTTGCTTCATGTCAATGTGGTCTCCAACTCCTCATCTCTCCGGAAGGCGACCGGCAATTCCTCGTCCAAAAGCCAATCAAGGAGAACCAAGGCAGCAGTCTCGACCTCTGGGGTGTTCGAAGGCACTCGGTCGAAGAAGAAGTTCTTGGAGGAAGCTGGGGGTAGTCAGACCCTTGTTGAGCTTCCTTCCGAAGATGAAGATGTCCAAAGCACAGCTGCGGCGGATCTTCATCCTCGAGGCGAAGTCAGCCTCCCAGAAGCACCTCGAAACGAGGATGTCCCCCAGGACACAGCTGGGGATAGAGACGAAGAGGCCCTTCAAGACGGAGATGAGGACAATCAGGCCCTGGCAGATGCGCCCGTCGAGAATGACCTCCAGAATGTAGTTGGGGGTGGCCTAGGAGAGGTGACTCCCCCACATGGAAGTGAGGCCGAGAGCGAAGCCTCAACCAATCCATCCACTCCTGGTCGTGTCAGGACAGTATACATCTCAAGCAGTGTTTAATATTCGGTCGACCTTGACCAGAACACCTTCAACCGGTCCCAACCTAGGAGTTAATGGGAAGTCGAGTGTACCCCTTCAACGGGCACCTTCCGACACAGAAGCACCTCGGACGTCGGAACCCTCAAACGCTCCACTCCAGATAGTGCCACCTTCCCCGACTCCTAGCTCCACGGAGGATATGGTCGAAATGATCAAGGACCTGCGGGAGCGCTTCGAGTCCAAAAACAGGCAAGAGAAGCGCCAGAAGATGGGCATTCCCCAGCCTTATCCCCTCGAGTGGAACAAAGTGGTTTATCCTCCAAAATATAAACCACAAACACTCACACCATACGATGGGAAGGACTCTCCGCGTCGATACCTGACATACTTCCAGTCACAAACGGGACATCTTCCAAAGGAGGACGCGCTCCTCACCAGCATCTTTGTTGGGGCCCTAAAAGGGGTGGCGTATAACTGGTACTGCAGCCTCCCCGACAATTCTATATCGTCCTTCGACGACTTGACGCGCCTCTTCCTCGATCGCTTCTACGACGGCGGAGAAGGACATGACGATGGCATCTCTCATAGAGATACGCCAGAAGAAGAAAGAAACGGTTCGGGTGTTCATCGAACGCTTCCGACAAGCCTGCTTCAGGCTACCTCCAGGCATGCCAGAACATGCGCTCCTCTCCTCTTGCAGCATGAACATGCTGCCCGCAGTGAAGCTCTGGCTCAACTCTACTCCCCCTCCCGACTGGAGCTCCCTGATCATCGAAGCTGAAGCCGCAGAAAAGAAGGCGGCCAATGCACGTCTTCTGGGTGTCAGCTTGCCCCGCCTTTGATGATAAGGGGAAAAGGTCAGCAGCCAACAACTCCGGGCGAGAAGCAAAGGGGAAACAGGCATTGACTGTTAATGCCTCGAAGGGCGCATCTGCGCCTACTCAGAAGCCTCCACTGGCACCGAGACCTAAGGAGGTGTATTCATTCAATGACGAAGACACCCTGCAACTCTTCGAAATACTGAAGCAGGTATGACAAGATCAAGCTCCCGGACCCGAAGGCATGAAGTTGGGAAAGTGGACAACCCGAGGTACTGTCACTACCATCGGTTTGTCGGACACCCGACCAAGGACTGCTACGTCCTCAAGAATTATATCCAGCGCATGATCAATGCCGATGTAATCTCCATCGACTATGAAGAGAAGACGGTGTCAGCCAATGTGGTGTCACTTCAGTTCGGCACCTTGCCGCCGACCACACAAGATGGCGTCGTCCCCATCCCTAAGGCGACAATGGAGGTGGTGAACTTGCCACCTACCCGTGACAATGTGAGTGGACTCATCCCACTCACCACATCTCGAGGAGAGGTCCTCTGGGTTCACCCCGACCTCGTCTCCGAGGTGACTCAACCGGAGGTACGCTCTACCTCCAAATCAAAAGGCAGGAAGATCAAGTCTTGCCGTACGGTCTCTTCTTCAACAGAAGAGGCACTTCCAGTACAGACGCGTGCACAACAGAACGCTCAGCCCGACGAAGCTGCCGCCGAGGTGGTGCCTCCTGGCACAATCCCTGAGGAGGGCCCGTCTAAACCCTCAGCAGCCAATAAGCAGAAGCAGGTGGAGGCTCGTTTCGACAGACCTCTACGGAAGGAGAATGCTTCGGGGCTAGCCAAACCCCACAACTTTGACATTCTGGCACAACTGGCCAGTACTCCTGCGCGCTTGTCTTTGTTTGAGCTCCTGCGTCTTTCCAAAGACTCCCGAGAAGCTCTCTGCGAAGCTCTGAAGGACGCTGAATCCTTTCTCAGTCAGGTCAATCAGCCTGAAGACCTCCCAACTACTTGTGCGCACTGTCATTGTGCGGATGAAGTTATCCCAAATATAACTTTCACCCAACAAGACATGCTGCTCAAGCACCACCGACATAACCGACCGCTGTATTACACAGGGTACATCGGTTCAGTCAAGGTGAGCCGAATTCAGATCGATCCGGGGTCTTCCCTCAGCATTATCCCGAAGGCGCTGCTATCAAAACTGGGGATCCCAATGTACCGGCTGGCGCCCTCCAACACAACCATCAGTGGCTTCAACGCTAGCAAAAGCGAGCCACTGGGCAAAATTCGACTGAAGTGTCACATCGGCAACCTCAAAACTGAGGTGACTTGTTATGTGGTAGATGTCGAGGTCAACTACAACATCCTGCTTGGCCGACCATGGCTACATGAGTACATGGTGGTACCTTCCACGCTCCACCAATGCATGAAATATGTATCCACCAACGGCGTCATCCGGACGGAGTTCGCAGACATCGATCCTTTCAAAGGGATTGAGGCTTACTTCACCGATTCTGACTTGTACAAGCCACTTGACGAGGAAGAAGCCAACGATGCTGATGATGAGGCAGAGACGGCAACTGAGCCGGACACGGAGCCGGAGATGAATCTAGATGCCCCACTGAAGATCCGACTGAAGGGCAAACCACCCCTAGAAGGTGCCTCCAATGAGCATCAAGCTATCAGGGAAAGCACCGAACTCCTGAGGCTCCCCTGAAGATACGCCTCAAGGGAAAGCCGCCTCAAACATCGGCTCCCCTGGTGGCAAAATTACAGGGGAAGGCACCACTCACAGGAGGCGCAGTTGAGGCACCTTTGAAGGTGCGTCTTAAGGGCAAGCCCCCGCAGTCATCCAAGATGCCAGAAAGGGCTCACAGTCGCCCTCTCAGACCCCAAAGTCAAAGCTGTGGTGGATTCTCTGATCCGACCCCAGTGCTTACAGATGAGGAGCTTGGCGAATATATCTCTGCTGATGTAGATGCACCCTCCTTAGACAATGTAATCCCACGGGATAAAATCTCGTACTTCATCAATAATAGAGTGTCTTTTAATTATTCTTGTCTTCCACATTGGAATGCCATGTATACATTAGATCACGCTCTACGGTCGTTGCAAACACAAATAACGACCGTCCATAATGTAAACCGAGTAGTCCCGTCTCAAGGAGTCTGTTTCATAAACCCTCCACGAAGCCGAGACGAAGGATTCCGTCATTTTTGGCAAAGTCGAGCGTCATCAAGACCTCCCGCCACTCGAGCCTGAACCTGATACCGGCAGAGTACAAGTCTATCGGTATACGGATACAGCAAAGCACATCATCCAGAAGATGGGCTACGACCTGAAATGCAACAAAGGCCTAAACTACGGCAAGGGTCGACCTCTCCCTCTCCAGCTTTCAATACCCAAAGGAAGGCCGCAAGACTACTACAACAAAACTCGACGGGGGATAGGCTATGTCACGCCGCCATCAACTCCAGAGAGTTCAGACGCAGAAGACGTAGAACATTCCCACTCGTCCGAAGCGTCGACTTGGGATTCTGATACCAGTATCGGATCAGTCTTCAGGAAAGTGCTGTCAGCTAACATGACGTCAGCACAACCTCAAGAAAGGTGAAGGCGAAGACCAAACACCAGAATCCTTCGAAGAAGAACCCTGGGCTCAACGCCTAGGAGAGCAATGGGAGTCTCGTTTTGAGTTACGTGAACCTCCCACCGAAGACGAAGTCGAGCAGATCGACCTTGGGGACAGGATCTTCTTCCAAACCCATCTTCGTCAGCAAAAGCCTAGAAGGAGAAGACCGAGAGGCTTTAATCCAGCTGGCTAAAGAGTATATCGACGTCTTTGACTGGAGCTACGAAGACATGCCAGGACTCGATCCACAGATCGCAATGCATAGGTTGAACATCTTACCTGATGCCAAACCTATCAAACAACAACAGCGACGTTTCCGTCCGGACATCATGAATGCCATCGATCAGGAGGTGGACAAACTCTTGACTAGCGGCTTCATCCGTGAGGAACAACACCCAGATTGGGTAGCCAACGTCGTACCTGTCACCAAGAAGAACGGGAAGATACGAGTCTGTATCGACTTCAGGGACCTCAATTCTGCTTGCCCGAAGGACGAATTCCCGCTTTCGATCACCGATGTGATGATCGATAACACATGTGGCTTTGAACGCATGTCCTTCATGGATGGGTATTCAGGCTACAATCAAATCAAGATGTTCCTCGATGACGCAAAACACACGTCATTCAGGACTCCAAAGGGTATTTTCTACTACACAGTAATGCCCTTCGGCTTGAAAAATGCCGGTACAACATACCAACGAGCTATGAGCACCATCTTTCGTCAACATCTTCGCAAAATAGTCGAATGCTATGTTGACGACATCGCAGTCAAGAGCCGCCTCAAAGGAGATCACCTACAGGATCTGAAGATAGTCTTCGATCTCATGCGGGCACATCAACTCAAAATGAACCCCGCTAAATCCTTCCTGGGGGTTTCTAGCGGCAAATTCTTGGGCTTTGTCATCACGGCGAAAGGCATTCATGTTGATCCCGAGAAGACCAAAGCCATCCTCAACATGGACCCTCCGAAGAATCTTCGAGAACTTCGAGGCTTACAGGGACGTCTGGCATACATCCGGAGGTTCATAGCAAACCTCTCCGGTAAATGTCAACCCTTTACTCAGCTCATGAAGAAGGGAGTCTCTTATGTCTGGACAGAGGAGTGCCTAGAAGGCTTTCGACGACATCAAAGCCTACTTGACGAGCCCACCAGTCCTGGTGGCACCTGTCGCGGGCAAACCATTTCTTCTCTACGTCCGTGCCATGGATCATTCCCTTGGCGCTCTGCTGGCTCAAAACAGCGATACAGGCTATGAGCAAGCAATCTACTACCTCAGTCGAACGCTCATCGGGGCCGAACACCGGTACAACCCCGTTGAAAAGGAGTGCTTGGCTTTGGTGTTTGCCATCCAGAAGACTCGTCATTATGTCTCAGGGCCAGACAATTCATGTCATTTCCCGAGTCAATCCACTCAGAGTCCTCATGACGAAGCCAGGATCATTGAACTCCCGGCTAGCCACATGGGCGATTTTGCTAACACCATATAATATGGTGTTTGTCCCGCAAAAAGCTGTTAAAGGTCAAGCTCTGGCTGACTTTTTAGCTGCACACCCCATCCCAGAATCCTTAAAACTCTATGAAGACATCCCGGATGAGGTCCAAGAATCCAACGTCACCGAAGGAAGCTCCGTTTGGCGGATGTTTTTCGATGGCGCTTCGAGAACAGGCCCCAAAGGCCAAATCATCGCAGGAGTGGGGGTAGTCTTAGTCTCCCCCGATCAGTTGGTCATCCAGCGTGCTTACTCACTCTCGAAGCCTGTGCTCCAACAATGTTGTCGAGTACAACGCACTCGTCATGGGACTCCAGCTCGCACAACAGCTGAGGGTGGACCATCTGGAAGCCTACGGTGACTCAAAACTCATCGTGAACCAGATTCGAGGACAGTATGAGGTTCGCCATGAAGATCTGATCCCTTACCATGAAGTTGCATTGAACATCATTTCAACCTTCACCGGGTTCTTCATCGAATACGTACCTCGTCTACAAAACTTGGAGGCTGACGCTCTGGCTGGCCTCGCAGCCTCATTGGCAGCGCCCTTTGGGACTCAACACTATGTCACGGTAACAGGCCGAGACTTGATTTGTCCCAGAAATAACCTGTGCTTGCAAGTGGCCCACGCCATGCCGACGAACACTGGTGTTAATGTCCGAGACTGGAGGTTCCCGTTCATCGACTTTCGCTGTCTACGGAATTCTTCCAGAGGACCCGAAGGAAGCCGTCTCAGTCAGGAGACGCTCTCTTCGATTCTACTACGACACAGCTACTAAAATGCTGTACCGACGCTCCTTCGATGGGCTCCTCCTTCGATGCCTGTCCAACGAAGAAGCAGCCGAAGCTCTCCGAGAAGCTCATGACGGAACTTGCGGAGCTCATCAACCCGGTCCTAAGTTGCAGGATCGACTGCGACGTATGGGCTACTACTGGCCAACCATGGCCGCCGACGCTGTTGAATATGCTAAGAAGTGTCACGCATGCCAACTCCATGCAGACTTCATATATACACCGTCTGAACCACTACATCCTACAGTCGCCTCCTGGCCCTTCGAAGCCTGGGGCATGGATATTGTGGGACCAATCACCCCTCCTTCATCAAGAGGACACCGCTTCATCCTGGCCATCACCGATTACTTCTCCAAATGGGCAGAAGCAGTCCCACTGGCGGAAGTAAAGAGCTCCAGGGTGGTCAGCTTTATCAAACACCATGTCATTTACCGTTTCGGAGTACCCCGGCGGATCATTCATGACAGCGGTCCTCAGTTTATCAGCCATATTTTTAGCAGGTTCTGTGACAAGAATCGCATTCAAAATGTGGCATCCACCGCCTATAATCCGGACAGCAAACGGGTTAGCAGAGGCGTTCAACAAAACCATCGTCAGGCTACTCAAAAAGGTCGTGTCATCCAATAAACGCGACTGGGACGAAAAGCTTGGCGAATGCCTTTGGGCCTACCGCACAACGGTACGGACCCCGACAGGCAACACACCATTCTCTCTGGTCTACGGGAGCGAAGCGGTACTGCCTCTCGAGATCCAGATACCCTCACTCCGCGTAGCAATAACAAACAAACTCACAGAAGAGGACAATCAACGTCGTCGTCTGCGAGAACTGGAGGCACTCGATGAGAAGCGTCTCCTAGCTCAACAACGCATCGAACTCTACCAAGCCCGTATATCACAGGCTTTCAACAAGAAGGTCAAACAGAGAACTTTCCAAGTTGGCGACCTGGTTCTGGCAGTCAGGAGGCCGATGGTGTTAACTCACAAGACACCAGGAAAGTTCGAGCCCAAGTGGGAAGGACCTTTCATCATAGAGACGGTATACTCAAACGGTGCTTACCGCCTCGCCAAACCCAATGGAGACTTGTTCATGATGCCCATCAACGGCAAGTTCCTAAAGAAGTACTATTCTTGACATCCTTCAGACATGTACTTCCCCAAAGGGATCTGTGGGCCCAATCATCGAGGCTCACACACAATCTCCTTCCACAAACTCATACGCTTCTGGAACCCAGCTGTTCCGTGGCACCCTTCAGTAGAAAGACAACCACGTCCACATCACCTCTGAGTTGTTCCTCTACACCCTACAAAGCAGAATCTTACTGCTACGTAAGCCGACGCTACCCTTCATGTTTACCACGTCCACATTACCTCTGAGTAAACATCTCGTACAAATAACCCCTGCGTTGTCGTACATTGATCGCAGAACTTCCACGTCCACATCACCTCTGAGTTGTTCAGCGTATCCCCCAGGATCATTCCTACCACGTCCATCACACCTCTGAGTAGGATGATTCTATCATTTGAACCCAATGATTGCCATGTCCACATCACCTCTGAGCAAACATGTTGGTTCCTTCAAACTTATTATCTGTGCCTAAAAACCAAGGTGCGCAAAAGATAATAGGTCCACACAAATCATCAAGTTCATAATAACAAAAATGAACACATCACAAAAAGTTGCGTACTTCTTTATTTTTCTGAAAGAGAGAGTACAAAAACTACACTATCCCTCGGCAAAGGGTTGCAAAAGAACATAAAAAAGAGGAAAAGCTACAGTCCCTGAACCTCCCCAGGGTAGGCTGAGAGCTCCCTGACTCGAAGTCTTAGGTCGGCTGTACGGGCCTCCACAGTCGCCAGGACTCGTCGCTCAGCTTCTTGACGCATCAATTCAACAGCCTCAGTGGAAGTATCGCTCTCATGCTTCTCATCAAGCTGTTGTCGCTGCTGCTGCCAAGGCAAGAGTCCGCTGAGTAAAAGTCGCTTCTTCCTTCTTGAATGCTTGCGTGTTCAGCCCGGACACGCTCGGCATCTAACTGGAGTCGGGCCCGTTGGTCCTCAAGGCGGCGCATCTGGGTGTCGATCTCCGCGATATCAGCATCCAATGCAGCTCGAGTTTCCGTCGTCGTCTTCATGGACTGAGATAACTGCTCTACCGCAGCCTCAGTCTCAGCCACCTCGCGCTCCCAAAGGCCCACAGTGGCCTGGTATGAAGACTCGATCTCGGCAATCAGCTTCCCCTTCTCCGCATCTATCAGGACGGAGAGGTCGTTTCGCTGGATGCGCTGAAGTTCTGCGAGCCGCTCGTCCAGCTCGATCACCGAAGCCTCCAGAATTTTGGCCATATGGTCGTGGCCTTGGTGAATGAGGATCAGCTCGATACAGGGCATTGCCAGAGTTCTTGCCGTCGCAAAGCTCCCATTGGCATCCATCACAGCAGATACACCCTTCTGCAGCATTTTGTACACCCCCTCGATGAGGAATTTCACATATTCGTCTGCATCCGCCAAGACCTGCGGCGTCATGGCAGGAGTTGGAGGAGCTACTACAGTTTGCGGACCGGAAGAAGATCTGCCAACCTCAACCTGCGAGGCTTGAACCTCGGTATCAATGGGCTCTTCATCAACGGGGGCTGGACTGCTAGCCCGAGGAGCCGAAGGAACAGAGGAAGCCCGCACAGGCGTCGAGATAGTACCCCAAGTAGGAGGGGCAACGGAGGGTTCCACACCCTCGCCTTTCTCAAGCCCGGAGGAACCACCGACGTCAACGGCCACCTCTTCTACCTCCAACGTCCTATCAACAGCTGGTACCTCCCTCGGCAGAATAGGGAGATTATCACTTATCTCTTGACCCGCCTCAGCGGTTGTGACCGGCAGACGGGTCTCGTCATCGAGTCCCTCCACAGGGACAGAATCTATCGCTACCTCCTGATCGGTAGCCGCCTCAACTTCCACGGTTGAAGTCGGGGTAGGACTCGGCAATGATTCAGCCGACCTCCCCTCATCATGATAAGGAGGGGAATCAACCCTCTCCTCTGTCTCAACTATATCTGTTGCCCCCTGCAACAGACTCTTGCAGCTCTGGATCAACGTCATCCGATGGCGACGAACTCTCTCTCTCCACCTCTCACCTATTTATAGGCCGTGGACGTACGCGTGAACCGATGACGAGTGATCTCAGCCGTCGCCTCGGGTCTTGTGAAGATAACAGCAGATAAAACCAAAAGATCATCATTAATCTTTTCGGTTACCGAGGCATTATCATATCTATTAAATGAGAAGAGCATGCAGCTGAATAGGCATGCGCCCCAACAGTCATACACCCTGATCGCCATGCTTCTTATTCAAAGTATTCCAAAACTTATTCAAAAGTTTTGAAAACTTTGAAGGGGGTCTTGTAGAAGCATAGAATTTTACAACCAGAAAGACCATGCGCCAGACATTACATGCGCCAGAACTCAAACAGCAAAGTCAATAGCCAATAGACATTTGAAGAAGGACTTTTCATTTATATATAAAAGTCTATTACATGTCTAGAAAAGGCTATACAAAGGAGAATTTCTACAAAGGAAAGATCCTAAGTCTACAGCCAGCGGCCACCATGCGCCTTCAGATAGGCACAGCAGTCACCATGCACCTCCAGATAAGCAGTCACCATGCGCTGCCAGTTAAGCGCAGCAGATACCATGCACCTCCAACCAGGCGCATCCCACCATCTCTTCAGCAGCTCAGTTATGTGCATCCAGCTCAGTTATGTGCATCCCTTCAGCAGCCCATGTTATGTGTCACTCTTTCAACCAGGCTCACCTGGCCGAGCAGGAGCCCAGTTATGTGCCGCTCTTCCAGCCAGGCTCACCTGATAAGTGCTTCGATTACACAAAGCATTTAACCCTCTGGCTGGAACCAAGGAAGAGAAGAGCACCGCAAATCTGTGACCATGGGAGGCTTCGAAAGAGCCTCCAAAGGCCAAGGAAGACCGTGATCGAAATACGGCTAAAGGAGCAGCTTTCAGAGTGGGCGACACCCACTTTGAAGGAAGAGAGAGCCTAGCACCGCCATTCCGATCTACGGCTCTTCCGGAACAACGGAGACGAGGTCCGAGCATCCCTATCTTTGGATGCAACAGGTACCTTTCGCCTGCCTCAGAAGCCCTCGACTCCGTCTTTTGGATGTAACAGTCACCTTCAGGAGCATTAACGACGACATGGCGTCTCATCTTCACCCTCGGGAGCACTTCGTCAACAGAATGCACCCGAGAACCCGAGTTCATATTGGAAAGACGTGAGGGAATGAGAGGCCAACCTTCTATCCATGCCACTATTTATAGGCCGGGCAGATCAAACCCATGCGCCAAGTGGATGGCTCTCCGAATTTCGTGCAATAAACTCACATTAAATGGATGAACCAGACGCCTCGACTTCAGCCAAACGGCTATTAAAAGCACTCGAGAAGCGAAACAGCCGCATCATCAAAGACGTGTCGGATGCGCCGGCTGGACAGCGCATCATACCTCTTCAAACATCAAACAGATGTGCCCGGTAACTGAGCGCATCACAAGGGATGCGCCCCCATACGTCCCCATACGCCTAAGTAAAACGTCAACCGACGCACCCACTCAGCTGTCCATCGAATGTCACCAACATTAAATGCTGAACTGACAGAGTTGGCAGCACGCCTTTCCAAGTCTGAACGGCTGACAGCTTTTGTAGAAAACTAAGCAGTCCACAACGTCAGCATCATCATGACTCTATCCCGACGGCTACTGCCACGTGGCCACTCGACCACCCGCATGTGCCCTCCGCGGCCATGCGCCCAAACCTGCATGCGCCTCAAAAGCCATGTGCCTCAGACCCTTCACTGATCCCTAAAGACAGAAGAAGAGTCTCCAGTTGAAGCTTTGCATGCGCCTCAAAAGCCATGCGCCCCAGACTGATCTCTGATCCCGAAAGACAGAAGGAAAGTCGCTCACATGCGCCTCAATAGCCATGCGCCCAGAACGGCTCGTGACTCCTAAAGGTCATGAGCCAAAATCTCATCATGCGCCCAATCCAAGGACGCATCCCACCAAATCATTCCCCCACCAAATCAGAGATCTCCGAGCCATGGGTCGACGACACGTGTCCTTTGACTCAACTCATCCAAGATCTCAGCAACAGAAAGATCTTCTCCTCTGCTACGTGCCGGCTCACAACAGCAGTATGAAGAATTCAACCCCGCGAGTAGGGCGCATCATCCATGCGCCTCCATCAGCAATCTCCACGTGGCATCTCCACACACCGGCGCATCCTACATATGCGCTGCATGAGCAGCCAACCTGCCCAGCTATAAATAGAGGGACCATTTCCTTCTGACACAGATGGAGAGACATATACGAGCAATCCAGACAGATATCACCAGAGAGGCAGATACAGACACTCAACGTCTTCCTCCTCTCCGCCAGCTCCAGCACCCAGAGCAATCTATACCTTCAGAGAACCGATAACCGTCGTCAGCCCGTCAACGGAGTCAACGTATTACCACTCTCTCCATTGGCACTTAGGACCCAGATTAAACAAAAGTGTACTCCTAGGACTACATCTAAGTCCTATATTGTAACACTGTTCTGTTTGTATTAAGATTTGCAATCAAACGATTTTAATGGCAAACAATGATATATCAAATTGAAGTCGGACTTGTCTACTTCAAAGCTCATGAATGATGTTTTCAAAATATTGACACTTCTTGTGCTCCAAAAATCGAAGCTAGAAAAAAGTACATCTATAGTCATAATTAAATATAAAAACTATTTAAGCAAAAAATATCAAAAAATAAATAACAATAATTTTCAAAAATCAGGGTGCTTATACTCATCCTCAAGTATGTGCGATATATACCGAGTTTGTACTACAACTTGGTTTCGGTAGGGAGGCTGGCAGATGATTGTCACGATCCGTACCCGCTTTTTCGAACGCGAGCTCGTGAGTAAGCCAGCTACATATCGAGCGGACTCCAACCCGACTCGAATACGTAAACGTTGTCAAGAGCATAGTAAACTACCAACTCATGGCAAGGCGAAACTATATCTCAAATCCACAAGAGTAATATAAACACGAATGAACTACGATAGGTCGTGGTCTGCAGCCCACTAGCATATATGTCCGATAAGACTCCAAGGAAAATAATGTGAGTCTGTAAACTAGGCCAACAAGCAGGATATCTCATGATAAGGAATGACACCACGAGAAGACAAGAAACGTAATATCAATACCTGAATCCTGCAAGTATATCGTAATCATCCACCATCATGCTCTGCTAACTAACTCCATACAATCGCTAAACCTGAAGGGATCATCAAGTCCTCAGGAGACATAGCATGATACATAAAAACATGCCTATCTAACAGTTTATCATGTAATAAAGAAAATACAGGATATAACAGAAAAGACCAATCAACACGAAAATATGACTATATACGACTGGGAGAACCACTACGTATAAACGAACTGCTGGAGGAGAACAAGAGAACACAATGTCACGATGTCAATGGATAACCAATCGAATACTCAAACCCTCGCCCCTAGTGTAGAGTCGCAAGTTTGAACAACTACTAACCCTCGCCCCTAGTGTGGACTCGCAAGTGTGGACAGATAACTACTAACCCTCGTCCCTAGTGTGGACTCGCAGGTTAGCTTCAGGAATCAAGGTAAAGATAACTACTAATCCTCGCCCCTAGTGTGGACTCGCAGATTAGCTTCAAGATTTCAAGGTACAGCAGTTATGTTATAACTTATTCCGCCTATGACCCGATGCGACTCAGTCAAAGTACAGGTGATGACACAATACGACTCAGTCAAGATACACGGGAAAACAAATCCAATATGAACTACAAAGCTAACTATGAATAAGGACTATATATATATATATATATATATAAACTTGAATGCATGATGTATAAATCACATGTCAATACTCAACTAGTAAAACTAGATAATAATAGAAATAAGCATGTAAATAAACTATAGAGGGAGGCAAGGTATACTTGCCTGGTGGTAGCACGAAGAACCAATAATATACCGTCAACTGGTAAGCCATAAGGTCCAAATCTCACAACTGTCTCCGAAAGCTGAAATAGACATTGCCAACATTCTCAAAATGGTCAAATTTGCTTGGATAGCCTACCCATAAGTCCAATTCTTGACACAGGGACAAAACGTTCATTTTGGACCAAAATGATGTCCGCTTTGCACCGAAAAGTGTGCCAGAGTCAATGGTCTCTAAAGTTATCAAACTATATGTCTACAATTTTGTTTTAATGATACGAACCCAACGGTATCTCCAATTTTAGATTCCGGTGGCCGTGCACGAAATCGCCCGTTGAGTCGGATCATGGAACCCGCAAAACGACTGATCCGATCAACTGTCTCAGACACAGACCAAACTTGGCATACAGGACCAAAAAAATGATACAGTCCTGTTGGTACAAGTTTCATCTCGATCTGACGAACGTGCACAAAGTAATTAGAGTTTTTGCAAAGTAGTCGATACGGTAAATTTTGACGGAATACGCATAAAATTCGTCGCACACACGCAACCAATTTGAATTCCGTCAAAGCCCACACGTCCGCGAAGTTGAGACGCACCTTTCGATGCTTTTATTTCGCGACCACGTCACCCAGTTTGGCGGGACGTACGTCGTATCGAAGAGTTTTATTGATCATTTTCGAGGTATGATTTCTCCCTATATATTCCTCCGATTTTTGATCCGTAAATTGTTACAGAATGTTAGAGAATAAGTTTGGGTGTGATATGATATATCAAATTGAAGTCAGACTTATCTACTTCAAAGCTCATGAATGATGTTTCAAAATATTGACACTTCTTGTGCTCCTAAAATCGAAGCTACGAAAAAGTACATCTATATTCATAATTAAATATAAAAACTATTTAAACAAAAAATATCAAAAATAAATAACAATAATTTTCAAAAATCAGGGTGCTTACACTCGTCCTCAAGTATGTGCAATATATACCGAGTTTGTGCTACAACTTGATTTCAGTAGGGAGGCTGGCAGATGATGGTTGTCGTAGTTTGTTTGAGGACAAAGATTGGATGCTTACAAAGAGTTTCCAACAAATGGCTCGAGGAGATTTGTGTTATGGCATATATAGGCTCAAGCTGTTGAGTTGTATAGGCAGGCTATAGACACCGTAGAGGCTCAAGGGGTGTTCGACATGAGTTGGATCGTCGAAAACTTACTAAGGAGGGTCTTCGAGATGTTAGGAGGGTTATAGAGGATTCGGTTCATCGAGACAAAGCGACGAATGTAGGTGAGTCAAAGACTGAGGGTCATTCTATCGGTCCCATGACAGTTGGTCAGTCTCCACGTAGGGGTTGCTCTACGGATCCAATTTCGGCGATGAATGGTTTACGAAAGCTTCACGGAGCGACAATGGTTTCAGTAGTTCGAAGCCAGGGAGAAGATCAATATTTCTAGCAAACTCAATCTGAGGTAGTGCATCTCCATTCACACAGTTCAAGGAAACTGTGGGTCATCGACGATGTGCATAGTGTATGATGTTCTGCTCGAGGATGCATGTTTACAAAAGAGCTTTGGTGTCGGACACGAAGATAGGTAGGTTCAGGAGTTTGAATCTCAGGAGGATCGTATCGTCCACTTGGCTGGGCCAACCATGGTTGAAGAAGCTCGAAAGAACGATAGCACGCTCCGATGGAAGACAAAAGTCGAGAACAGGCAGCCAAGACTTGCGATAAGGCTGATCGTAAGGGACTTTGATCTTGATCGTATTATTGATATCGACAGAATGTCGATAGTGTGAGGTGCTACGCATGGAAGCTAGCGTCAATATGACGGTCGAGGAGCTGGAGACGAAAAAAGATGTAAAGTAGCTCGGGATATCGGAGATCAGTGGCATGGGAGAGCAGAAACTTTATCGCGAGGCGACATGCAAGAAGTCCAGTTGAGGAGCCATGGGGTTAACACCATCTCATTAGACCGGATGTGGGGATTGTTAGAGTGCAGTCTGGATTTGATAATAGAATATTTATGGAGTCCAAATCTTACTAAATATTTAATTTAATTTAATTTGGATGTCCATGATTGGTGCTGGGATATTTTAGATGTAATAGGATTCTTATTTGAGACATTCCTATTTAGGAGATCCTATTATAATCTAAAATAGGATGTTGATGGGCTATTTTAGGTGTAATAGGATTCTTATTTGAGGGCTTCTTATTTAAGAAATCCTATTATGACCTAAAATATGATTTTTCTTATCTTATATATATGAGGTGAGGGTGGAAGCACAAAACAGAGCATAAAAGTTGAGATTCGGGGTGCTCGTTATCACGACCCGCACCCGCTTTTCGGATGCAAGTATGTGCGCAAGCCAAGCTACGCCACGGTATCAGCAGTAGAACGTTGTCTAGGCTATAATGTTCATAATCACAATAATGCTCATAAAATAATATCTTTTACTTGCTCATTCACACTAACTAAATAAAATTATAATATCCAAGGTTACATTTAAATACAAAGTACAATGTCTCACAAATTATAAAAAGATAACTAAATAAATACTCAACTATCTAACTAGTCTCAAGGTTTGGCCTCTGTATATACCCATGTCTCCCCAAGAATCCAATACAAAAGAGTAGCCGCGACTATCTGAAAAATATGGTTTCCAGTCAGGAAGGGAACGAGTACAATTTATTGAATGCAGTTCCAAGTATATATTAATGACTATAAGACAATGGTTAGTCATAAAATACTGTGGTGAGAATATTAAGACAGAAGGAACAAGAAACATGAAGAATACTAGGCAGGAAAAATATTTGACAGCAAGTAACAGGAGTATATAAATATATATGTGTTTTGAAGTACTCTTTTGATATGTGATCGATCTGGGATAGTTACACCACAAGATCTACATTATTTATCAAGGTCTACATTATTTATCAAGGTCAACTTTATTTATCAAGGTCTACTGTACAGAAAATAAAACATGGGCTAAGGTCTAATCACATATCTATTTAGTACTTCCCTCTCCCGACACCATAGACAAGAAAGAAGGCATGACATGTACAGAAAAATATGAAGTGCTATCATGTAACGAGCGTGTCAAAAATCAAGTATGATATAACTGAACAGTGTAGTAAAGGAATCAATAAATATTGAAAATAAACAATAAATGTACTCGCCTGGTGTCCTGAGTTGCTGATAAAGGTTTGGTAAAGCAAAGAAAACCAACTTTCGCAAACGTCCTCATATGCTTAAATAAATATCACGAACATGTTTGATATAAAAGAAATATCTAAA
>JANAVB010025800.1:1351519-1364019 GCA_029216955.1 Iris pallida | reverse complement strand
GAACTACGCGACGTAATAGAAAGTGTGATACGTAGATATGAATAAAGTTTGAGTTAGTTCTCCAATTTGAATAGATGGTAAATGATTGTGCATATATAGCCTTCATGGCCATAGGTGGTATGACGAAGTAAGGGAGTCATTTTGTGTCTATCTTCCCTCAAATACGAGCATTTGTTTTCGAAATAAGTAAGAAAGAAAAACAATAAAGAGTTTAAGGGAGAGGGGATCGAATGTGAATAAGGGCGATTGAATAATTCGAAGGAAGTTGTCAAGGCAGTTGCGGATGAGATCCTAGAGACATCTATATCTCAATCCACGTAGGTTAATTTAATGAAGAGCGAACCGATGTACTAAGGTTGATCATACCATAATCACCGATTCTAATTAGACAATATGTTAGTGGACGTTTCCAATAAACATATGTCCTGAATAAGCTCGATAAAGAATAATCTTGCAAAAAGACTATAATAGCAGCATTAGTCAAGGTATTCCAAAAATATAAGTACAAGAGATTTATGATTGAAAGAAGGCACAAGTAGTTCAAGTTATCAAAATTCAAGACTCGTTCGGTATTGGTGCCTCTATAGTTGTCCTACTTGTCTTTTTTGTCTAAGGCCTTAGTCGACCAATGTTAGGGACCTCTAAACTCTATAGTTTAGGTAAACCTATTAGTATCAATTACCTCGTTAATAGGTCATAAGGACAACGGGATGCTAGGTTGGGAGACATGCTACCCAACTTATAAAATTTCCACTAGTGTTGGCTTTGAATCAATAGGACAACAAGTCATTTTTCTAACCTATATAGTATCAAAAACTGTAATCATGTCTAAAGTCATTTTACCGAGAATTTATGCCTCGCCAGTGTATACCTGGCTGTAGTAAACTCTTGGTTTCGTAATTCAAATATGATATGATATCGAATATTTTATTAACTCTATTCCATATTGACATAAAGATAACTAAGATCGAAAGAGGACAACTAAGACATAGTTTAAAAAAATATTTGATAACCTACGTTTACTTGAAATAATTTTAACTTTAGGGGTCATGCCTCGCCAGTGCACTGCTGACTGCAGTAAATCCCGCAGTCCCCATAACTCAATTAAATGGCGACAGTACGCTGCTGCCTTGCCATTATAAGTTATTAAAATTTATTCCAACTATATCCATAAGTAATTCAAATGACCTTAAATTCAAACAAGTCGATTATGATAGAAAAAGTGTAAGTATCTGTTCTTGAAGTGTCAGTATCAATTTTGAAAATTAAACGTCGACTAGAAAAAAGACCGAAGACGGGAAGTAAAAATTTTAAATTTCTATTTCTCTCATACTCAAGGACGGAGGGACATGTGATTTAAGTTGTAACATGAAACAAAACTGACTCAGAAACTTAATAGATAACTGGGTCATGTTAGGCTCAAAAGTCAATGGGTGGAAATAGAATATTGAAAAATTACTTATGGAAACAAATAAGTGATACGGCTTAAGCAGGAAAGATATCTCAAACAAATTATCAATGTTAAGGATTGAATCATAGAAAGCCCCAATTTACCAAGCGAATAGTCTACCCACCTTGGATCCTACCATCATGTCAAAATAAAATAAGGTATCCTCATAGGATAATTCCTCAAATATCTAATAGGGTTTAGAATTCAATAAATTACAACTTAAATCACATGACCTATGTAGTAATCTTAACTACCTCGTAGTCGAATTGAATAAGGGACTCCAATGGTATACCTAGTTTTAGTCATTCTCCTAAAAATTAAACCAATCCTAATTATGAATGAGCACTTTCTAGTCGCAGGCTCGCAATACGACTAACCTAAGTACTATCACGAGTTCACACAATTTTGCGAAAACTGACCCGCATAGGCCACTACAAAAACTTGTCATGACCCGCATACGCTTTTCAGATGCTAGTACGTGCGCAAACCAGCCTACACTGCTGTATTGGCGGTAGAACGATGTCTAGGCCATAATGCTCATAATCACAATAATGCTCATAAAAAAATATATTTTATTTGCTCATTCATACTAACTAAATAAAATTACAATATCTAAGGTTACATTTGAATACAAAGTACAATGTCTCACAAATTATAAAAAGACAACTACATAATACTCAACTATCTAACTAGTCTCTAGGTTTGGCCTCTGTATATACCCATGTCTCTCCAAGAATCCAGTACAAAAGAGTAGCTGCAACTATCTGAAAAATATGGTTTCCAGTCGGGAAGAGAACGAGTACAATTTATTGAATGCAGTTCCAAGTATATGTTAACGACTATAGGACAATGGTTAGTCATAAAATACATGGTGAGAATATCAAGATAGAAGGAACAAGAAACATGAAGAATACCAGGCAGGAAAAATATATGACATCATGTAACAGGAGAAACTATCTATGTATTTTGAAGTACTCTTTCGATATGTGATCGATTTGGGACAGTTACACTACAAGGTTTACATTATTTATCAAGTTTTACTTTATTTATCATGATCTATTGTACAGAAAATAAAACATGGGCTATGGTTTGATCACATATCTATTTAGTACTTTTCCGTTCCGACACCATAGACAAGAAAGAAGGCATGACATGTACAGAAAAATATAAAGTGCCATCGTATAACGAGCGTGTCAAGAATCAATTACGATATAATTGACAATGTAGTATAGAAATCAACAATATTAAAAAAAACAAAAAATATACTCACCTGGTGTCCTGTAATGCCCCAGTCCCAAAATACTTGGGACTAGATACGTATCATGCCAGCTGTATACATACGAGTAAATATACGACTCATATATACATAAGCTGTAAATGTAGAAAGTCAAGACACTAAATCTCATCCACAAAGATAAATAATGATATAAAGCAACTTTGAGTTTGTCATGTACACAATAGTTGGACGGAGACAAAGTCCACTACAACCAAATTAAATATGGAAAATATACAAAAGAAAGAATTTCACAAGCGAGAGCAAGTGACGAGTCCAAGAACAATCATCACGGAGAAGGAATGGCCTTAGCTAGAGCACCTGCAAAAATCACGAAAATACACACCTGGAGAGATCACCAGGTCCTCAGAGGGACGTAACAAGACATATAATATCATGCCAATAAACAATAAATAAATCTCAACAGAAATGTATGCATAAGTAAAGGTTCCTAGCCATTCTATGTGATATACACTTTGAGAAGACAACGTTCTACACAGGAGCTTAGGTGTTCAGCATAGATGGAGAGAGAGTGGTAGTAGGTAGTGCTCATAAGAGACACTATCGACCATGGACAGAAAGTAGCTCTCATACGAGAACTATCGGCCCCGGGGCAGTAAGTAGCGCTCATCCGAGACACTATCGGCCCAAATCTATGTGTGTACTGAACATGTAGCCCCTACGCTAATAACTGTCGCCCCCCTCCCCATGATACTATACGTGTGTCGACTCCATGACACTGTTTAATTCTTAATAACTGTCAAGTCTTCTACATAATCTATTGGCAGTTATATCCTAACGCACGGCCTGTACGCACCGATGTACGGCGGTACGCAAGTCCGTATCTATATGTGACTCACAACTCACACACAACCCGTGGCACATCGTGACAGTTTATGAGATATACTAAACATGCGGTGGTCCCTTAACTCTAAGCCAATTGCATAAAATATAATAATTTGCATATATATAATTTTGAAAGAACAACCTAAAGAAAAGCATGCATGATATTGAGCAAGAAATTAAACATTAAAGGCAAGGTGTCTGGTGTTACGTCTGTGTGATGCAATGATCCAACAAGTCAGGTTCTGTCCAATAGCCATGGTCGATGCAATATGGTCCGAATTCGCGAGAAAAGATGAATTTGGAATTAGTTATGATTAAGGTTGACAGACAGTGAGGATGTGCGAAGAAAAGTATTTATACCCTTTCATGAAATATTCATACTACTTGAAAATATCTTTTATTAGCCAAAATAATTTTATAACTACTTGAAAATAATCTATATATATATATTATATATATATATATATATATATATCACAATTTTTTTGGAAGCTACATTTTTATTATATATCCATATATAAATAATTGAAGAAAATGGAAAAAAAAATTAAACTTTAATGAATATTTGAAACCCGTTTAAGAAAATATCTACCTCTACTATAACGAAAAATAAAAGATCATTACTAATATTGGGTCAAAATAATATATGTAAAGTATTTTGGAAAAATCATAAAAATTAGTTTAAAAGTCCCAAATTGTCAAAATATCGATCTTGTATATATCCCTCCTAAATAAGTTTTAGTAATATCAATAACAATGTTAATAATAATAAGAATCATAATAATGGCAATATCAGTTGGCAAAAAATGATATTAATAATATTAATAATATATAATAAAAATGCTAATATAATAATAATAGTAATAATAATAATAATAATAATAATAATAATAATATAAACTTTGAAACTATATTAATAATAATAATAATAATAATAATAATACTTTTATTACTTAACTCACTACCCCCCCCCCCCCAAATAACACAGAGGAAGAGAGAGAAGGGCAAGAAGAAGGGGATGAGAGGGTTACCGGAAGGAGATCGGCGGTCTCGCGGCTGAGGAGCGGAGAGGAGTTCTGGCGCCGAGGAGGCAGAGAACGCCGGTGGATCAGCGGCGACTGCGGTTCGGCGCGAGGGCCAGCAGCTCACACACGCTGCGGCGACAAGGCGGCTGCTACTGGCTGGATCGGAAGGGAGCGCGGCCGCGTGGGTCTCGGCGGAGGTGGCGAGGCCCAACGTCGGCGGTGGAGTCTCGTCAGCGGCAGACGACGGGTCAACGGGTGGAAGGAAGGCGGGCTGCTGCGCGGGAGGAGATCTCGCCGGAGTGGCTCTTCACCAGAGCGCGGAGGTGGTCGGGACTGGCGACGGACGAAAGGAGGAGGTGGCGGTACTCGTCGGTGAGGTTTGGGGGCTCTCGCCAAGGCGAGGCAGAGGGTCCGTGGGGCAGCTGACGCCGGAAGCGTCGCGCTGTAGGGTGCTCGACGGGGAGTCGACCAAGGCAGAGGAAGTCGGAGGCGAGCCCATGCGCGCGGGCTCGGCGGAGGAAATTTTGTCGGGGAGGAGGCTGTCCGGGGTACTGCAACCGTGGCGCCAGCGGATGGAGCTAGGCGGAGCGCGGCCACCAGCACGCAGAGGGGCGTGCCCGCGACTCGGAACTCGGCGGAGGATCCGCGGCGAGGTGAGCAACTTCATTTCCCTCCTTCTACTTTCATCTGGGGGGGGGCGTGTGAGTCTTCTGGTAGGGGTCGCCAGTTGATGGGGTCGCCGGCAACGAGAGGTTCGGTGGGTGGTGGTGACGATGATGGTGGGGTGAATTTAGTGGAGACGATGGCAGTGGTGGTGTTCGTGGCCTTGACGATGATGGTAGGGTACTGGCGCTGTACGGCCCGGTCGAGAGATCGGGGACGGGGCGCGGTGAAGGCGGAACTGTAGTGGTGGTTGGTCGGGGAAGTCGCTGTTAGGATGACGAGGGATTAGTGATTATTTTCATCGTGTCCGGGGTGTGGACACGACATGGATGATTGTACAAGTTGGAATAAGATTTGTGGTGGTCACAGACACGATGCACGATTACTGTGGATGGAAAACTTGGAGGAGTACCTCTCCTATATATAGGAGGTGGGAATTCCCAGTTGATAGGAAATTAGGGGATTTAAATTCTCCTATAGATAATGCCATATTAATTTAAATCGATTTAAATCTAATTCAGTATAATATAAATAAAACTTATCTTTAATTTAAAAGTTATTTAAATTAAGGCAAATAAAATCTTTTCCAGTTTAAATTATCAAAATAATTCAAATATTTAGTAAAACAAAATTTAAAATATCTTTTTCCATAAATATTAAAATATAGCATTAATTAAATTTCGAAAATCAAAAATTTTTAAATATTAAATCATGAAATAGCTTTTATAATTAACAAAATATGTTATTAGTAATTTCCAAATTTTGCAAAATATTTGAAACACATTTCATATAACCCGAAAAAAAAATTTTAATCCTTACTTGTTTTAAACAATGAACAGAATAACTATTTTATAAAAATATTTATCATATTGTTTTGAAAACAACAAAAATTCTTCTATAAAAATCTCTAAAAAATGTTTACAAAAATATGTATCTAGCACATATTCGCACTTGATGAGACATACGAAAATGTGAATTCGTACGCGACGTGTAATACGACTATGTGACGTACAATTACCAAGTAAAAATTTTAAATACTCTATTTATATAAAAAAATTTAAAGCAGAAATTTATGGGATTTACATGTCCTGAGTTGTTGATAAAGGATCTGGTGAAGCAAAGAAAACCAACTTTCGCAAACGTCCTCGGATCTGAAATAAACATCACGAACGTGTTTGGTATAAAAGAAATATCAAAAAATGTCAACCCAAAAGTCCAATTCTGGACACAGGGGCAAAATCGTAATTATAGGTCAAAAATGATGTCCGTCGTTGGACTCATTTTGCACCAAAAAGTATGCCAGTATCTATGGTCTCTAAAGTCACCAAACTATATGTCTACGGGTTCGGTTTGATGATACGAACTCAACCGTATGTCCAAAGTTGGATTTCGGTGAGTCGTACAAAAATTTGCCCATTGGATCGGTCACTGTCACGACCCGTACCCTGATTAGGGACACGAGTACGTGGTTACGTCCAGCCTACGCCGCAGAATCGGCGGTAGAACGCTGTATAGATCATCTATAAATACTACAACTAGATAAATAAGGGTACCTGTCATCTCCACACGGAGGTATAATATGGCATAACTCAATCACAAGACAAACTAGGATAGATAGCACGAAATAGAAATATGATAGAGAGGAAAACTGAAAAGGAGTTCAAGAGATCCAACATAAGCTCAGAGATATAAACACATCACAGAAACTCAAAATATAATATAAAAATTACAGCCTGAAAACACTAGCTGGATCGCAGTCCAGGCAAACCTATCTAACAGTCTAAACAGGGGCTATATCATCTACGGGCTCCAGGATAATGTCTCATCAAACTCTATCCTGGCCATACCCATAAAAGGTAGAGCAATCAGCTAACATGCACTCTGTAAACATCAACGGTTATCATGTCAGGAAAATGAGCAAGTACAAACACTAACAGCAGTTCCATATGAATTGATAAATTCTATAAGAGACAGTATAATGAAATATAAGACAAAGATATAGGATGACTTGGGAGCTATTCGGAAGCCGAGTTACAACCCGTAAACCAAACAAGGACCGGGGTTGTAACCCTTCTCCCGAACAGAACTTAGCCTCCAATCAAGGTTTAGCATAAGATCATGTAGAACATGTGAGTAATGAATATCATAACATGGTGAGAAAAGTACTGAATGTAGAACTGAGCAGGATATATGATGTGATAAATAAATATAAAATGTGCCATGAATTATTAGAGCGTTATGTGATCGGCTTGGAAAAGTTACAGGACAGGCTATCCAGTTGGCCCGACAATCACATGAAGATTACTAGAAAGGGTCATGCCGGCCAACCTGGATAACGAGCACAAAAAATAAGATCTCGCTACACCCTACATGAGGTGAGAGTGGCACAAGCACAAGAATATAGTGACAGGGTGGCTTTGATCACATAGCCCCTAATAATTCCCTTTCCCCGAATACTATAATGGATCCAGACATGACACGTCATGACACGGAATTCCCTAAGAGGGTAGCTACTCCCTCTCAGGAATCGGTGTCTATACAAGTACAGGGAACATGATATACCAATATACCAAGAAAATCCAGGAACAACATCTCATGTCATGATCCGACATATACTAGTCCGTGAACCATCGTGTCGGGAAATCAAGTAAGACACTACAACTGAATCAGATATAGCAGATATCAAGACAATAAAAACTATCAGTGAATGTACTCGCATGATACCCTGAACAGCTGATATGAAAAGATGGCCACTGGAGTCACAGAGTCCTAGTTAGAGCAACACATGTCAAGATGTATACGGAGATGATAAATGAAATGTACAATGCATCTGCATGCTGTCTAGTCAAACTAGACTAAAGTCAACACTTGGTCAACTCTAGTCAACCACACTAGTCAAACTAGGTCAACTAGGTCAAGTCCTAGCCCAAACAAGTCTAACAAGTCTCACTAGGCCTAGCCAAGCCTAGGCTAGCAACACAATCACAAGGCAATGTGAACCACAACAATGCATAATATAAAATAGATATATATAAATACATACCTTCATGCATACATGCATATCCACATACATACATATATATATATATAGGCATATGTTACATAATGTATATTTATATAGTTACATAGATATATACATTCATGCACATTTACATACATACTTTTATACATTATATATGTTAACATTCATTACAATGCATTATTTTTACTTATACCTTTGATTCATTCATTCATTATATGCATTCATTCATGCATTTATACATTCATTCATTCATGTTATCACTATATACATACTTGATTCATGTATCCACATATATATAATGGATACACAACATACATGTATACATTCATACATGCTTACATTGCATACATGTATGCATACATATCATGTATACATACATACATTGCATACATGCCTACATACATATCTTATATGCATACTTGCATTCATTCATGCACCTATACATACTACATAGATGCATACATACATAATATATACATACATACATTGCATACATGCCTACATATTATGCATACTCTACATTATATTACATTCATTATGTATACTTGCATTCATAATAATATGCATACAAACTCAATATTTAACTCAAAATATATGTGAATACATACATTATATACCTTAACACAATATATATCATTTATCATACCCATATACATGCATACTTCAGTCATGCATTATATTCATTCACATATCATTAAGTTGCATACATATACTTATTTTTATTACATACATGGCATTCATGCATATTACATACTTACATGCATCTATACATTATATACATTATATACAACATGTAAAAATAGAAGAGAAAAAAAAATTGGTAAAGGAAGGGAAAAAAATGTAAGTAAAATGGAAAACAGTGGACATATACATGCTTCCATCATATATTCTACATTACCATACATGCTATCATTATATATTGCATTACATTATGTATATATTACGCATTCATATCTATAATTACATGTATACCTTGCATCCATATCTAGCATTCATTATATACTTTCATGTATACATTGTATATTATTCTTTCATTCATGCATTTATGCATTGCTTACATATATTACATTGATTGCATTCCTACATGCTTGCATTCAACCATATATATACATTAATGTAAAGAGGATACATATCATATATATATATCATTTCATTCATCTAACATATTATGCATTACATACTCTACATTCATTTAGTATCCATACTACATAGGCTCATAGGTTACACAAAATGCATATGTCGTATAGTCACTCTTCTACTTAAAACCAATACTGTACCAATTGGGCCTTCATTAAATTTTAGGATTAAAGTATGTCGTACTCCTTCGTGTTAGCTTTCCGAAACTTCAAATGGATCGTATTTTCGTGTCCGGAAGCTCCCGGAATCGCGAAAATACCGAAATGCATTTGTCTTTCGGACAGCTGACACTCAAATAATTTTACAAAAAAGTTCCAGAACGATTTTGGCTTATTAAAATTTGGAAAGCTAACTTCGATCGGTTCTTTAAAAAAATGGGATATTAAACGGAGTTCTACGCTAAAAGTTATGACATTTCTAAGTTGCTTTGGTTAATAAAAACGTGGATGAATATTATGACGAATTTGAGTTGTTTTGGACAAAAGAAACACATGTAGGCCAAGATACTTGGATACCAATATAGGTATCCAAATGAAACTCATTCTAACCATCCTAACTAAGATCAATCCACTCTCTAACCATTCTAAAACTAAATTTAAATATCTATTTAAACTATTATCATACATACATACACATGGGGTGTCCTAATTTGGGATCTATCAAGTAGGACACAAGACACATATCTAAAATCTCCAAGAGAGCTCCAAATGGCCTCAAATTTGAATCTAAAGGGGACACATGCATGAGGATGGATCCTACATATTCAAAACTAATTCATATGCAAAGAAAATTAATTTAGAGGATGGGTTTTACCTATTGGGAGTGGAATCCCAATAAAATCCTTTAGGACACGGCTTCGATACGAAGATCCCTCAAAGTGGACACTCCTCCTTGCACTTATCTTCCAATCCTTGGTAGCACCACTCCCTTAGAGAATGGGAATGATTGAGGGAAGATTTGGTAAAGGAATGATTTGATTTGGAGATCAAATCAAAGGGAAGGCTCTCTAAAATTAGGGAAGAACAAAATGAAGATAAAAGAGGCAAGATTGTAATGAATGAAATGAATCATTCTCCCCTAAAGGTGGCTGCCATAAAGAGTCCATTAGGGCTAATAGGAAATGTCCTAATTGCCCCTCTCTAGTCTCATATGGTTAAGTCTCGACTAGGTTCAAGTTTGGGGTCAAAAGGATCTAGTTTTGAGTCTCTAACTTAACCATTCTAACATGGTAAAAATTAGTCTAACTAATTAACTTAAATGTTGGATTTTATGGGCCATGCTTAACTTAATATTGGATCTTATCTAGAGTTTAAGCTACCCGGGTCACAATACAAGTCGGAACGAGACGAAACTCAAACCCGACTAAACAAATCCAATAAAAATAATATTAAAAATATAAAAAATTTCCAAAATATTAAAATATGAAAAATGACCAAATTATAATACATCAATTTAAATATTATTAAAATAATCTAAAAATCACCAATTAATCAAAATCCTAAATAATTTAAAAGTCAGAAAATGACCAAAATATCCTTAGCCTAAAAAGTTATAAATAGTCATTCTAATCACATGGTTAGGTCCCCATGGTCATGGTTAGTCTCTAGGCTCAACAGTTCTAGGGTTCACTAGCTAACACATCAAAATTATAATTCACCAATTTTAAATTAGTATTAAATTAATTAAAAAATTCCCATAAATCATAAATCCTATTATTAAATAATAAACTTTTACAATAGTTCAAAACTACCCTCATTTTAGAAAAGTGGGTGTTACAGTCACGGGTCCGTCAAAATAGCATTCCAGTCGACCTTCTCAGAATCGGACCAAACTTGGCACATAGGACTAAAAAATGCCACGGTACTGCGGACACAAGTTTCATCTTGACATGATGAACGTGCACGAAATTATGCGCTAGTTTGCAAAGAGGTCGGCACAAGATATCTCGACCGATACGCCTTAATTTCGTCCCGCACGCACAACGAAATCGAGTTTCGACGAATCCCACACGTCGACAAAATCCATACGCGTCTTTCAATGCTCATGGATTGTGACCACGTCTCCCAGTTTGTCGAGTGCACGCCGTATCAAAAAAATTTTCTAGAAATTTGGAATTTTAAGCACTGATTTTTACATAATTTTAAAACTGTTTTAACACCAATTTAATAAAGTAAACTAAAAGTAAGAGTGGGGTTTTAATCTTCTATAGGTTGTATGTAATCAGATTCAAATAGATTTTTGAAACTATCGACTGATTGACTAAAAATTGTCTTCCAAAATAGTATTTTAGACAGTTCTTATTTTTATCCTGTTTTTCCAGAAATCGAGTTTTGGTCCTTTTTTTATTCGATTTCTCGTCTAATCCTTATCAGTTCAACATGAACTAATTTGCAGGGTTTCTAGATGGTTATGTAGGCATTCTATAGGATTTTATGGAGTCGAAAACGATCTAGTATATGCGGAGAAGAACTATAGTGAAACATCATACCTGGATGTGCCTGCTAGGTTGTGACATCAGGTGCTGATTGTGCGCGCGGTGGCCGCGGCGGCTTCGGGTGGTGGCGCTGGCGTGCATGCGCGGGCACGCACGCGCGGGCGAAAGGGTCGTGCTGTTAGTGGTGCAGGGGTTAGGTTTTGTAGAGTCGATTCTTGGGGCTTCATGTTGTTGTGTGTATATATACACCACTTCGTTCTATCGAATTTTGGAACAGGGGGTTTGTCGCGGTTTAAGGCTAGTAGCTTCTCGCGAGATTTTTAAACCTGCGAGAAATTGAGATTAGTTTATTTTTAGTTTTTTTTTATACATACATACATTTTTTTATACATACATACATATTTTTTTTCTTTTACATAAAATATATATATATATATATATATATATATATATATATATATATTATATTTTTTTTGTTTATATATATATATATATATATATATATATATGTCCGGCGCTCGTAGCGCGAGTGGCACGGGGGGGGGCTCTCGGCGGGGAGACCCGGGATCGAGCCCCCCCTCCCGCATCAACCCGGCTGGTGGCAGTGGCCACGGGGTTGATGGGGATGCGCGGACACAAAAAAAAAAAAA
>JANAVB010025800.1:1281519-1349019 GCA_029216955.1 Iris pallida | reverse complement strand
TATATATATATATATAATCCGGATCAAGATACCAGTCCGCGGAGCCCGCCGAAGCCAACCCCGGCCCCCCCTCCCTCCACCACGTCGCACCATCGGATCGAGCGGGACCCGCACGGGGCCCATGAGATGCTGTGCGATCCAACGACCAAGGATTGCAGGGCTTCGACGGGGCTCCCGATCCGGACCCACACACACACACACACACATATAGCAAAAAATATGTAAAAAACCAGGGATAATCATTCCACCAGACTACTCATGGACACTCAACTAACCCCACTATACCCAATTGGATATTCACATCTTTGTTAATATTATAACCAAGACCCTGCCTAGTGTTACTCAAGTCATCAAAAATGCGTCGATTTTGATCTCTCCATATATGCCAAACCGTGCATAATAATCTCATTCTAGCCATGTGGTACCAAGCATATCCTTTATGATGATTAGCAAACATAGCATGCATCATCTGAAGTAGAGACTGGTTGCCGTTGAGAGGAATACCAAGCTTGAGTTGTTGAGTAGTCCAAATATTCGTACTGAAGTCGCACTCGAAGAACAAATGCGCATTACTTTCATCATTCCTCAAACATAGAACACACAATTGGGCTCCGACTGGACATCCAAATCGTAGAAGTCTGTCAATCGTGAGTGACTTGTCCATCACAGCTTTATACATGTTGAGCTTGAATTTCGAAGCAGCGCCTTTAACCCATATGAATTATGACCAAGCAATTTAGGGGATTGGAGACGACATGCTTCATACACCACGCCAAATGAAAAAGCACCACCATGGACTCCATCTACCTGCCAATAATCCTTGATACTGCTACTAACTATCAGAACCTGTTGGATAGCTCTATCAATTAGTCGACCAACACGTACCCTAGCCTAATGGTAGTGGTGAGTCATGCAGCCCAAATGGTCAGGAGATCGATTCCGGTGGGAGCGTTACACAATTACCAATTTTCATATATATATATTTTTGGAACCTGATACTTTTATTAAAAAATTTGAATTACAATCATCTCCCTGCCGACACGGTAGGTACTATTCTTCCTACATCTTGCTCAATGTTATGTATTATCCCTATAGTCACTGTATTAGTCCTCATAAAAACTCTGTTGTTTCGCTCTTTCCAAATGTGCTATACTACAGATGCAAGTCTCATACAAGCTTCTCGATACCATACTTGCCCTTATCTTTTGTTGTCTCTAATCATCTGAATAACTCCTTCAATATCTTCATATGCTCCCGCTACAATTCCCATCTTATTCCATTGATACTGCCATATAGCTCTGGATGTCGAGCAAGTGAAAAATAAGTGATCCATGTTCTCTGTGTCTTGTTGGCACAGTTGACACATGGGATCAGTTATCTGCATCCCGAATCATTGCAGCCTATCCTTCGTCATTAGTCTTCGAAGTACCAGCTTGTATAGGCTGAGTTGCATCTTGCGGGGGATCCCCGTCATCCAAACTTCTTCTCTGTGGTTCATCTTCTCATGAATTTCTCGGGTCTTCTCATATATGTCTCTGGAGACGGATTTCGTATTCTGAGAATCTGACATCACCCATGTGTCATGTTCGAGACTAACATCAAACTTGCATTGTTTAATCAGAGTTACAGTCGTCCTGGCCCATCGGTACACTTCTAGCGTCCATCATCCATCTTGGATTATGCGGCTGACCTTCTCTTGTGGTTGGCTGCTTGATCCGCTTGTGGTCCAATAATTTGCTGGAGGCTTCTTTGGCCAATCAATGGATCTAGATATAAGTCAGTAGTACGACCATCAACAAACACCCGATCGATATGTTTTATAATTTCCTTTCCACAGCGCAGTATATGCTTGAAGGATACCGATTCATTATTATTTTTTCTATATTCCCAGAAATTATTGCCCCGTAGATACCGATTTTTCATCCACTTTGCCCAAAGAGAGTCTCCATGTATGAATCGCCATGTATGCTTGAACTCAGCCACTTTACAAATTTGTGTCATCGTCTTTAAGCTGACTCCTCCTTCTTCTTCTGGTCGACATAGCGTATCCCAGGAAATGGCGTGGATTCCCCCTCGCAAGATGAAATCTGCGCAATGCTTCTCTATCCGCTGCCTCGTTATTTTTGGGAGTTGAATGGCTTGCACCCAGAAGTTGGTAATGGATTGGATAGTCGATCGAACTAATTCGATTCTTCCTCCGAAAGATAGTGTTTGTGCCTGCCAGCCCTCTATTCGCCTCTGTATATAATCCACTAGAGTCCGACATTCTTTCTTCCGAGCATAATTGACAGTTAACGGTATTTCCAGATATGTAATCGGTAGCTCTGCTTACCGCACACCCAATTTTTGTGCTCGTTCCTCCTTTTCTGTACATAGTTTATTAAAGTAAACTCGACTTTTATCTTTGTTGAGTTTAAGCCATGTTTGCTTGCCGAATATCTCCATTATATCTGATATTTTTTGTAAGCCTCCCATGGATGGTACCAGGAAAACCAATAAGTCATCTGCATAAATCAGGTGGCTTATGTGAGGTTGGAATGAGCGAAGAGAGGTTGAATCTGGTTCCAAGCCACCGCTGCATCAAGTAAGCATGAGAAATACTCCATAACCAAAGTGAATAGGTATGGCGATAGCAGGCCTCCCTGTCTGAGGCCTCTATTGCTGGTGAAGAAACCTGTCGGTTGTCCCTCAATCAGAATTGAAAATGACGTCGTTGTGATGCATTCCCGAATTCTATCCACCCACAAAGTAGAGAAGCCCCTTGCTATCAATATATGACACACAAACTCTCGATATATATATATATATATATATATATATATTGTTGGTGTTTTTGCCTTTGGACTAGAAAAGATAGTCCCACATTGGCTACACCAAATGGTGAGTATCTCAATATAATGCATTGCTTGTGTTGAGGTGTGCACATGAGGTGTAGTGGGGCACAAGTTTGTGCCATGTGGAAGTATTTTCCTAGAAGGAAAAAGGATTAAATCCAACAAGGATGCAAGTTAATTTTTGTTGTGCGGACTCGGACTCGGACGCGGACTCCAAGATGTCTAGTACATGCACGGGAGGGTTCGGGGGGTAGGCGTGGACTGGCACACTTCTATGCTGATTGTGGGATGATCTAAAATATCAAACTCTATTTTTGAGTATTAGTATTTTAGTCCCACATCGGATAGGAGAAGAGGTGAAGTCTCAACTCCACTCTATAAATAGAGCCCCTTGGCCTCCTTTGAAAGATGCACCAAGAAGAGAGTTGAGGGAGTCTGTTAAGTCCAGGAAGCCCGTTCAAGTCTCAAATATTGACTTACGAGCGTTCCAGAAGTTCTCCTGAACTTGCTGGTTCCTGGGAGCTTATCCGTACTGCGGGTATAGCTTTGAGCGCCGGTGTTCAACACCCCAGCGAGATCCGCTCTTCTTCTTCCTTCCTCTTTCTGTTGCCTTCGAGAATCTGAGACTCAACTGTTGTTGATCATCTCTTGTTGCCTTCGAGAAACCGCTATTGCAAACGCGATTCGATTTTTTTTTAATCGTTTAGGCTACGCAATCAGCATTATTTGCATCTCTTTTTTAGGGATTGCAACTGCATTATTTGCATCTCTTTTTTAGGGATTGCAACTGCATTCTTTGCATCTCTTCTTAGGGATTGCAACTGAGTTTTTCCATCGATTGTTTGCAAATAGACTAACAATCTCAAAGCTATACGATTCGATGGAAAACTCTCGTGCTTCGCTTGTCGATACCGGCTTTAACAAGTTGGAGAAATTCGACGGCGAACACTTCCAGATCTGGAAGCGAAAGGTGACTCTGAACCTTCAACTCGTGGATGTTGATCACGTGTTGGATGAGGAAGAACCAATCGTTCCAGCAACAGGATCTGCTGCTGTTCTGGCCGCTGCTACGAGCAAGCAGACGAAATGGAAAAAGGATAACAGCATATGCAGGCTGCTGATCCTGAATTCCATGGAAGACTCTCTGGCCGAGTCCTACACAAAGAGGACTTCTGCCAAAGAGATCTGGGAGTCCGTGGGGAAGCTGTATGATGACGACGAGGCCCGGTCGAAGATGTTCATGGTTGAAAAATACCACAAATGGGTCTTTGAAGACGAGAAGACCATGCTGCCCCAAGTGAAAGAGTTCCTAAAGCTGCGCCAGAAACTGGAGGACGATAGCATGCCCCTCGTCGACAAGTTCGTCGTTGGAGGGATCGTGGCAAAACTTCCTCCAGGATGGAGCAACATCTATGCAAGGATGCATAGGAAGAAGATGGAGATTAGCCTGGATAATCTCCTCAGCGAGATTCATGTTGAGGACGAGATGCGCTCTCAACAGAAGTTGGACACCCTGTCCAAGCAACTAGCAACGGCGAATCTGGTTCAAGCCACCAGAGAGAACAAAGGGAAGCAGGCGGCTTCTCACCACAAGAAGAAGGACTTCTCGAATCTGAAAGTGAAGGGTCCAGGATTCAAGCAACAGAAGTCCAAGTCCCATGTGACTTGCTTCAACTGTGGCAAGAAGGGTCACTATAAAAGTGAATGCAAGTCCAAGCCCAAAGAGCAAGGTGAGCCTAACAAGGTTTCTTTGGTTACTAATCAGGTTGCCATGATAGCACAGGTTGCAACTGTGGGGACAGACTTGGACTGGTGGATAGACACTGGCGCGACATGTCATGTCTGTTCAGACAAGGACTGGTTCGTCTCCTATGAGCCTACTTCCGAGAAAGTCATGATGGCGAACCAGGCACAAGCTGAAGTACTGGGGATCGGGACGGTGGAGCTGAAGCTTACATCGGGGAACATTCTGACGCTTCAAGGTGTGAAGCATGTTCCTGCAATCGCAAAGAACCTGATCTCTGGGAGCCTGCTCTGCAACGCAGGCTTGAGGATGGACATCAATGCTGGCCAAATGGTGATGTCCAAGAAGGGTACTTTCTTCGGGAAAGCTTTTCAGACTGAAGGAATATACAAAATTCAGCTTGTTGTAACCCAGCATAATAATGTCAATGCTATCACTAGTTTGAATTACTCTCTTGAGTTGTGGCATAATAGACTAGGATATGTTCATTGTAAGCGAATAACAAAATGTCTAGTCTAGGACTTATCTCCAAGTGTGGGGGTAAGGTAGAGAAATGTGAGATATGTGCTCAGACGAAGATCACTAGGAAACCCTTCCACAGGGTCCATCGAAGCACAGATCTTCTGGAGTTGGTTCACTCAGATATCTGTGACTTCAAACAATTCTCTACAAAGGCCGGGATGAAGTATTTCATTACTTTCATCGATGACTTCTCCAAGTATGCCTTCGTCTATTTACTCAAATCTAAAGACGAAGCATTCGAGAAGTTCAAGGAGTTCAGGGCCGAGGCTGAACGACAAACTGGACAACAACTCAAGAGGCTGAGGAGTGATCGAGGTGGGGAATATAGGTCTCATGAATTCTCATCATTCTGCAAAGAACATGGAATCATCAACGAGACGACGGCTCCGTATTCTCCACAATCCAACGGAGTAGCAGAAAGGAAGAACAGAACGTTGACAGAGATGATGAATTCTATGCTGTTGACTGCGGGTCTCCCAAAGTGCTATTGGGGAGAAGCTGCATTAACGGCCACTTTTATTCTGAACAGAGTGCCGTATGCAACTTCCGACATAACTCCTCATGAACTCTGGTTCAAAGTCAGACCCAACCTGAATGTCATTCGAGTGTGGGGGTGCCTGGCTTATGTGAAGCTCCCGGATCTAAAGATTCAGAAGCTGGGGACAAGGACTACTAAGGCGATCTTCCTGGGGTATGCCGAGAAGAGTGATGCTCGGAGATTCCTTGATATCGAGTCAAATCATATCATCGAATCTCGCGATGCTGAATATTTGAAGAAAAGTTTGCAAGGCACAAGAACATTGTTCTCGCGGACATTCCGGAGAATAATGAGGGTGCGGAGCAGACAGAGATCTTTATCGAACCAGTAGTCCAAGATGGAGTTGTTGTCGAGGAGACACCAGCTGAACCAGAACTCGCTGAGCCGTCAACTAAGCGAGCGAGGAGGCCGAAAGACTTCGGAGATGACTTCGTCACCTATCATGTGGAAGCAGATCCGCTTACCTATGATGAGGCGATGAAGACCAGAGATGCTATATTCTGGAAGGAGGCGATTGACAACGAGATTGACTCAATCACCTCCAATAACACATGGGTATTGGTCGACCTACCAGAAGGAGCAAGACCCATCGGATGCAAATGGATCTTCAAGAAGAAGATGAAAGCAGATGGAACTATTGACAAGTTCAAGGCCAGGCTAGTGGCCAAGGGGTTTGCTCAGAAGCAGGGGATCGACTACTTTGACACTTATGCTCCAGTAGCTCGGATGACAACTATCAGATTGTTAATTGCTTTAGCAGCAATACACAAGCTGGTGATACATCAGATGGATGTGAAAACGACATTCCTTTATGGCGAGCTGACCGAAGAGATCTACATGCAACAACCAGAAGGTTTTGTCGTCAGAGGTCTGGAAGACAAAGTCTGCAAGTTGATGAAGTCTCTGTATGGTTTGAAGCAAGCTCCCAAAATGTGGCATGAGAAGTTTGACAAGGTGATAAGGTCAAATGGCTACAGGGTCAGTGAAACAGACAAGTGTGTCTATACGAAGTTTGCTGACGGAAGAGGAGTAATCGTTTGTCTATACGTGGACGACATGCTAATCCTAGGTACGGATTTAAGCTGCGTCACAGAGACAAAGAAATTCCTCTCGACCAAGTTCAGTATGAAGGACTTGGGGATGCCGACGTAATCTTGGGGCTCAAGATCATCCGGACAGGCACTGGAATAGCGCTGTCACAGTCTCATTACATTGAGAAGATGCTCTCTCGCTACGGGTATCAAGATCTTCCTATTATTGATACACCGTACAGGAGTGATCTGAAACTGGAGCCAAATTCGAAGGAGAGCGTCAGGCAGTTGGAGTACACTAGCGTCATCGGAAGTTTGATGTACGCTACTACTGCCACAAGGCCTGACATAGCCTTTGCAGTGGGAATGTTGAGTCGATTTACGAGCAATCCAGGCGTAAAGCATTGGAAAGCTGTGAAGCGTGTTATGAGATATCTCAAGAAGACTCAGACATATGCACTATACTACAGCGGAGATCCGTCAGTAGTGGAAGGCTTCAGTGATGCTAGCTGGTGTTCAGAGGTGGAGAGCGAATATTCCACAGGTGGATATGTGTTCGCCATGGGTGGAGCTGCTATATCGTGGAAGTCGAAGAAGCAGACTATGTTATCTCGCTCCTCCATGGAATCTGAATTCTTTGCATTGGACGCTGCAGCAGATGAAGCAGAGTGGCTTCGGGAGCTCATGTATGACCTTCCAATGGTTGGGGCTCAGATACCGGCGATTCCGATATACTGTGACAACCAGGCGGCAGCAGCAGTGGCATCAAATGAACTCTTCAACGGGAAGAAGAGGACTGTGCGGTTGAAGCATAGAGCAGTGAACGATCTCATAAAAAGGGGCGTCATTGCAGTGATCGATGTTCGGAGTCAGGAAAACCTGGCGGATCCGTTCACGAAGGGTCTCAAGCGTCAGCTGGTCGAGGACACAGCAAGGAAGATGGGCTTGAAGGCATTCTAATATTGTGTCATTATAATCCTATCAATAAATTTTATGTTATTGGTTCAAAGAGAAATCTACCAGATATCTAATTTTTTGATTCAAGGGAGGACTATTGACTGGAAAAATATTAGTTAACAGTGGGCACTTGTTCTGCGGAACATGTAAGGGTTTCGGACCCAGAACCACTGTTGTCTACTATGAATTTTCTACGGAAAATTGATCCTGTGAGAAGGATGGCATAATGCCTTAATGAGTTCTCAGACTGAGTGAAGGTCTGTTATGCTTTACAGGAAGCATGGTGGCGCAACAACCACAAAGGAGTGTTACAACTCCATGCTACAGTGGGGTGACTCCACCATGAGGTTCCCAGGTAGGGGTAATGCCTCGGCTTTGTTAGCCAAGTTACAGGCGGCGTAGCACCGCATATAGGCAGGTAGCCTAATGTTGCATAATCGTAATAAAGAGATGTAGGCAGCACTACAAAGAGGCCGGTGTCCTCATGTTACAGTGGCATGACACCACGATGAGGTACCCAGGTAGGGGTAAAGCCTCGGCTTTGCAAGCCATGTCATAGTGGCGTAACACCACAAGGGAGCGCAAGGCTTCATGCTGGGTAGTTTGGCACTACAAAGAGGCTTGAGACCTCATGCTACAGTAGTATGACACTACGATGAGGTTCCCAGGTAGGGGTAATGCCTTGGCTTTGTCAGCCATGTCATAGCGGCGTAGCACCGCAAAGAAGCGCAATGCTTCATGCCAATGACTCTTTATATAGAACTCACCTATAGTGTATGGACAGAGATATCAGGCCGTCTCTTGAGGGTAAACTTGTAGACGCCCAAAAATTATACACTGAAACCAGGCTGGCACAAGGCCTTCAATGTGCAGCCAGAAGCACAGTTGATGTCACTATGTGAGTAGGAAGAATTGCAGTTATGGTGCAGAATTCAAGGCTTAGTCCATTCTTGTATCATGCTGTTATTTAACCTATGCGGGAAGATTCAAGTCGTAGCGACATCTCTCCTAATGCATGATGGACAATCACTGTGGGGAACGCTCAACCCATATATTGAGATATGTGGGGGATTGTTGGTGTTTTTTGCCTTTGGACTAGAAAAGATAGTCCCACATCGGCTACACCAAATGGTGAGTATCTCAATATAATGCATTGCTTGTGTTGAGGTGTGCACATGAGGTGTAGTGGGGCACAAGTTTGTGCCATGTGGAAGTATTTTCCTAGAAGGAAAAAGGATTAAATCCAACAAGGATGCAAGTTAATTTTTGTTGTGCGGACTCGGACTCGGACGCGGACTCCAAGATGTCTCGTGCATGCACGGGAGGGTTCGGGGGGTAGGCGTGGACTGGCACACTTCTATGCTGATTGTGGGATGATCTAAAATATCAAACTCTATTTTTGAGTATTAGTATTTTAGTCCCACATCGGATAGGAGAAGAGGTGAAGTCTCAACTCCACTCTATAAATAGAGCCCCTTGCCTCCTTTGAAAGATGCACCAAGAAGAGAGTTGAGGGAGTCTGTTAAGTCCAGGAAGCCCGTTCAAGTCTCAAATATTGACTTACGAGCGTTCCAGAAGTTCTCCTGAACTTGCTGGTTCCTGGGAGCTTATCCGTACTGCGGGTATAGCTTTGAGCGCCGGTGTTCAACACCCCAGCGAGATCCGCTCTTCTTCTTCCTTCCTCTTTCTGTTGCCTTCGAGAATCTGAGACTCAACTGTTGTTGATCATCTCTTGTTGCCTTCGAGAAACCGCTATTGCAAACGCGATTCGATTTTTTTTTAATCGTTTAGGCTACGCAATCAGCATTATTTGCATCTCTTTTTTAGGGATTGCAACTGCATTATTTGCATCTCTTTTTTAGGAATTGCAACTGCATTCTTTGCATCTCTTCTTAGGGATTGCAACTGAGTTTTTCCATCGATTGTTTGCAAATAGACTAACATATATATATATATATATATATATATATATATATATATATATATATATATATAGTGTGTGTGTGTGTGTGCGTGTGCGCGCTGCACCACAGCTCGACTAGAAATATATATATATATATATATATATATATATATATATATATATATATATATATATATATATATATATATATATATATATATATATATATATATATATATATAGTGTGTGTGTGCGCGCGCTGCGCCACAGCTCGACTAGATGATTTTGTACGAAAATTACCAACTAGCTTGTGTTTGGCAATTTATTATTTCTTCGAAATTTATAATTAGTTGTCTTTACACTGTTCTCTTGTTTTAACGTTATACTTGATATTGATTGTCTATGTTTTACTCTTGTTCTTACTTATTTATGATTTATTTATTTTATCAAATAGCAAGAGGAAGCTTATTATTTATCATCTCAAATGGGGGATAAGAAATTTAAATTTAGCTTTAGTGATATGTGCTTATTATATTTTATATATTAGTGATATAATCTTTATTTGTATCTACCATAAACTTAAATGATTTTTCATAATAAAAAAAATCCGGAAGATAGTAAGTTCAACGATTATTAGAATATTTTGATTATGGTTAATTAATCGATTTTTGTTACGAAATCAATAATGGTCATGCAAATCACTTTGTTGTTGGTACTTAAATTTAGTATAGTCCTAGTGTGCATTAACATTATCATCATTGCAGAAAAAATAATTTGGATACTTTGAAGCGAGATTAATTATGAATTTAAGCAAGTAAAAAAATTATGATGGACCAAAGGCATTGTTTAGTCCAATAGATTTTTGAGCCTCCAATTATACTTTCGGATGTACTAACATAATTTTGGAGATCTCCCTGACCGCTCAGCGTTCGGAATCAAGGGAGGTGGTGGCTTCGATCCTCATTTCTTGTGGTTAAGATGTTGCGTGCTCGAATGATCAGTGTAAGTATATTTGAGTCACCAAGTCTATTTCATGTTATACAACCTACATAAGTGGTAATAGAACACCAACAATCAAGATCAATCAAACCTCATTTCAAGGTTTGGAAAAAGATTCCGGCTGGACGAGTGATTTTTGTGGTCACCAAGGAGAGATATAAGACTCTGGTTGGGTGGCGAAAGATCAGTGGATCAAATCACGGGAACGTATTTTTTTCTTTTATTTATTTAGTAAAAGTTGAAAACAGTGAGCTCAACAGAATACAATATGTACAAAATTCTGTACATATCGTCGGACATCTTAAAAGAAAGGTTTAGAAAAAGGGAAAAAAAAATATAGAAGCAAACAATGCAAGTCCACTTGATGCAAAGACTCCCTAGGGGGAAGTCGATGCCACGATCCTGCGACGAAGGTGCTGCTAGATATTTTCGTTGAATTGGAGGTCAACTCAGAACAAATATCTTGGCCCTTTATGAATGAAGTGTGTGATATGTCTAGTGAAGAATTATCCGAGTAAGAGCATCTCTAGTGCAATTATGAGTTTGGAAAAAAAAAAAAAAGTTAGTTACCACATAAAATCATCATTTATAAATAAAAATCATCATTTATAAATAATACACTTGACAATAACTTTACCACAAAATCTTCATTTATAAATAAAAATATTTATAAAAAAATGAAGAAGAGAAAAGAAGTTGTCTTGAAAGTGGTAAAAAGTAGATTTTATTGTCTTATCAATACTTTTGGATTGGAGAAGATTTTTCTATTTCAATGTCTTGTGTGAATATAATCTTGCCACCTAGAGAAGGTATTGTCTTGTATCTCATGTCACATAGGAATCATATCATATTACAAAACATTAGGGTTGGAGATGTTGTTAGAGCATCTCCAACCCATTGTGAGTTTGGAAAAAATAATGGTTGCCACATAGGAATCACCATTCTTATTTCAAAATTCTTTCTCCAATGCAAATGTGAAATAAATTGAAATTTTGACATGTCAAAGACAATACGAAGTTGGTTGTCTAGATCTAGACAATAGACTTCACAATGCTTTACTTCCACATTATCAATTATGAATAAAAATATTTATAAAAAAAAGGAAGAATTGGAAAAGTTGTCTTGAAAGTTGAAAAAAAGTAATTTTATCGTCTTCTCAAACTTTTGCATTGAAGAACATTTTTATCTCATTATCTTGTGTGAATATCATCTTGCCACATAGAAAAGATATTGTCTTGTGCCTCATGCCACAAAGGAATTACAACACAAAATAAGACAATAAGGTTGGAGATGCTCTTAGACAAGTAAGATGTTCATTTGATGACTTGGTGACGTTCTAGTCTTAAAAAGATGCTCATTTCTGGCGGGTCTAGCAAAAATAGAATTGAAGCTAGCCTAACATTGGGAGTCTCTATGTAAAATTTAGATCAATTCTGAAAATTGGATCTCCCATATACATTTTGGACAAATTCTAAAGTGGGGGTCCCTATATAAATTTTGGACCGATCCTGAAAATTGAAACACTTATATAAATTTTGATTCGATCCTAAAATGTGTAACCCTATGTAAATTTTCTAGCGATCCTGAAATGAGGGCCATTGTACATTTTGGGACCCCAAATCTATGTCTAGGTTGTTTAGGCTAGGAGCCTAACACATAACACGTGGCTCACAACACACTAGACTTTGGATGGAATCTGAAAAATAAAATATTAAAAAACTATTTTTAGATATAAGAAAAGAAATAACTTTCTTGATTCTTATGAAGCACTTCGACGACTTCCTAACATACGAAAATAAAATCACTGCACCTTATATAATTCAAGCATGTAGCTCCAAATAGAGGTGAGCATTATTCAATTTTGGACCGAAAATCGAACCGAACCGAATCGAATAAGAGATTCGGTTCGATTTTAAAAAAAATTCGGTTCGGTTTCGATTTTGGATTTCGGTCCAAAACCGAAAATCGAATAAAAAAATTTAGTTTACATATATATATATATATATATATATATATATATATATATATATTAACAAAAAAAAACACAAATAAATCCAAAAATCGAATAAACCGAATAAACCGAAAATCGAACCGATTTAATTCGGTTCGGTTCGGTTATTGACCAATTCGGTTCGGTCCAATTCGGTTTTCAGTTATTCGGTTCGGTTGGAACCGAATAAACCGAATGCTCACCCCTAGCTCCAAACGTTGTTATACTTTGTCATAATTATAAGTAATTTGATTATCATAATATTTTTATTTGTTGAAAATTCATCATCGAGTCATCACCACCACCATATGCATATCTATTATACAAAACACAAAGATTTTTGAATTTTAAGGCTGACTGTGCCAAGATAAAGAGTGGTTGAGATTTAATCTTGGTGAATCAACGGTTGTGGGGTTTTATGGGAAAGAGCATTATTGGGAGTGGAGTTTTATGGTGAAGAGCATTATTGGGAGTGAGGTTTTATGGGGAATCCAAAGATGGAAATTTAATATTTTGATGGTTGGGGATTTAATATTTTGATGGGGGCCTCATAATGGTTGTGGATGAGCATTATTGAGAGTGGGGTTTTATAGAGAATCCAAAGAAAATTCACATCCAGCAGTGGTTGGAATTTAATATTTTGATGGGGGCCTCAAAATTATTATTGTTCGTTTAAAATTGGGGGTCCAAGATTTTGAGGGGGAATATCTTAAATGAACCATGCCCTATGGACACGGGTTATGACTAGTGGTCCTATAAAGCTTCAGTGCTTAGAATAAGCAAATACTTTCTGTGTCCCGAGCTTTCGGCATAAGCAATGCACTTCCCACCAGAACGGACCTCGGACAGGGTCGGACCATACCTCGGTCGGAACGGACCTGAACTATGGGTGGAGTCAAACCAGATCGATCTTATGGATCGATATACGGGGCTCACTACGTCCTGATATACTGAATCGGGTCAGTCGGATCTACGAATAACCAGATCGAACCAACAAATAGACTATTTTTGGGCCGAACTCGTGTCGGATTTGACCGATCTGGCCTAATTGACAGATCTACCATCTGTGTATGCCTTTGCTTGGGCTGCGGCTAATTAGAAATTATACCGCAACAAAATAATATAAACACAAATGCACAAAGTTGTTCAAAATTAAAAAAAAAAAAAAAAAAGCCACGCAAAAAAATGTGTCGTCTTTAGTCAAATACAGAAAAGACTATCTTACCCTTCATTTTAGAAGACACTATTTTATGATAATACTTCAAAATAAAATATGTTTATATACAAGTAATTTTAGGCAAATTATAAGGGTACATAACATTTTGATCGGGGCTAGCCAGAATTAGGGCTAATCAGGATTTGAGGAGAATTTACTCGGACTATCAAAATATTTCACTCAGGGGCTGTCCAAATCCCACACCCCCGAAACCCCAAAAATCAATCTCATTTCTAAATTTCACTCTCTCTCTCTTCACAAACCCTAACTTTCTTCTTCTTCTTCTATCCATCTTCTTCTTCTCCACCATTTTCATTCTCACATCTCCATCAAAATCCTAATTTTTTTCTCATTATCATCATCATCTTCTTCTCTACCATTTCCATCATCACCATCTCCATCAAAATCCTAATTTTCTTCACTTTCCCAATTTCGATGGCACCCAAAAAATTAAATAAATCCTAAAATGCATGGAGATAAAGGTTAAATACTTCTTTCCTCACAAAGAATGCATGAAAATAAATCCTAAAATGTATATTTCACTCTATTATCAAGATTGAAATAAACCCTAACATATTTTTTTCATTCGAAAATTTCGACTTTAGGACTGCCAGAAATTGTGGCAGTCCTGAAAGGAACTTCCTGTACAGCAAGTATCTTTATCTTTCAGGACTGCCTCAATTTCTAGCAGTTCTCAATATGTCTAAGACTACTAGAAATTGTGACAGTCCTGCTGTAGAGCATGTCCCTTTCAGGACTGCCACAATTTCTGGCAGTCCTCATTACTTCTAGGACTGCCAGCAATTGTGGCAGTCCTGTTGTACATCGAGTCTATTTCAAGATTGCCATAATTTCTGGCAATCCTCAATACTTCTACTACTGTCAGAAATTGTGACAGTTCTGATATGAACCAAATTCTTCTACAACTACGATTTCTTCCATAGTTTTCTTCTACAACTAGGATTGCATGCATAATTCTTCTATTAATAAAAAAAAATTGGTTAATAGACTAATATATTAATAGATTTGATAGATTTGAAAACCCAATTTCTTCTACAACTAGGATTTCATCCATAATGTCCAAACAAGAAGAAGAAAAATAAAGAAGGGTTTGGAGAAAGAGAGATGAAAAATTAGAAGAGAGCAAAAAATTAAAATAAACTAGGTTTGTAAAAATTGATGTTCTTGTTCTTGTTGTTCTCGTTCTTCTTCTTCTTCTTCTTGTGAGGAAAGAGAGGAGAGCAAAAAAAAAAAAAGTTGACTTATATACTCACATGTTGGCTAGTCCTGAGTAATTTTTTCAATGATAAACTTGTAAATAAATTAAAATTTGTTTTTAGTTAGTCCTGATCAATTTTTTATGTGCTCTTATAATTTGCCTAATTTTATGTTACAAAACCTTAGATGAATCCAGTAAGTAACGAGGACCATTAGTTGTCAAAGAAGCTCACTTAAGACTAGGAGTAGCCGAGTAGCATAAAGAAATTTGATTTTTTTTTTTTTTTTAGTATTATAGAAAACATGACTTTTAATAGAAGAGACTCTCAAGCACTCATCCCAAAGTTTAAACGGAAGAACAAAGATTTTGTTGCTCTGGTATCTAGGGACGAACATTCGGCTTATTCGATTTCAACCGAATCGACGAATAAACCAAAATTTAAAAATCGAAACCGAATCGGATCGAGTAGTTGATTCGGTTTATTCGATTTGTTCGATTGGACTATTTATATTGTCTAGTGAAGTCTGTCCAAAGTTAAAATTGTGATTAAATTATATTAAAAATTATAATTTTATACACACATTTTTTGTATTTTAAAATTGTGTCCAAAATTGGACTAGTTGTTAAATTATCAAAGTTGTATTTCAAAACACATACATATAATTGTTATTTTTAAATACTTAATCATAAAATATGCATATAATTGAGAATATTTATATAATTTTATAAGACTTATTCGGTTTTATATCGAAACCGAAACAAGAAAAATATCAAAATTGAATAAAAAAATTTAGTATTTTTAAAATCGAAATCGAATAGATTTTTTCTTTTCAAACCAAATCAAATTTTTTATTCGGCTGGATTTCTGGGCCAAAATTGAATTATCTCACCCCTACTTCTATCCACCTATATGACATCAAGGAAGGTTATATAAATGACAAAATTTGAAAATATTGCTTACATTTGCATCCTTATCAATATGACATCAAGGAAGTTAGATAAGGTCAGGGATGACGTCTAATTAATACAATAATTCACATAAAGAGCATGACTCTCCTCTCCGATGCTATCTCCGCCGTAGTCTAACGGCATCTTCTGGTCCTCGTGCTGATCATGCGGAAAATAGTTGTCCTCTTCTTAATTTTTCTCACTCTGTGATGGTACCTACCCACAAAGTCAAGATGTGTATTGGACCGCTTGGAGTCGGTCCGATCAGATTGGAATTTAGTAGGAGATGAGCACTTATCTGCTGCTACCGAAAAACTAACTGAATATTTATTACAAATATTTCAAAAAAAATTAATCGAAATTATGAACCGATACCGAATTATCGAACCGACTAAAATACGGTATAATGGTAGTGACATCGGTTTTGAGTGTAATACCACACCGAAAATACAGAACCGAAGAGATTATATATATATATATATATATATATATATATATATATATATATATATATATATATATATATATATATATATATATATATATATTCTACTATATAATAGGAAAACTTAGATGGTAAAATTTTTGAATTCCGAAAATACCCTTACATACTTATATTAATTAAAAATAGTTCATTAATTTTAATAAGGACAACTTAGTAATTAGGAAGACTACCCTTTGGTTTTCCTAAAGAGTCTTTCTAAACTAATTAAGAAATGTTAAAATACGTGCAAGGCACGTGCACATATGCTAGTATATATATATATATATATATATATATATATATATATATATATATATATATATATATATATAGCAAATGACCTCTAGCCTAGTGGTTAAGAGAGATGCATGCGACCCAAGTGGTCGGGAGTTCGAGCCTCAGTGGAGGCGAGTTCGCCACAAGTACCCATTGCTTCAAAATATATATATATATATATATATAATAGGGTCTCACTTATATATAAAAATCAGGATTTGGGTCTCGAAAATGACCAATGTTAGAGTTGGGTCTCGAAATCAGTGTTCATTAGCCCACCTGAACAGTGATTTCAAGACCAAACTCTAACGTTGGTCATTTTCGAGACCCAAATTCTAATATGCATTTATATGTGAGACCCTATTACTAAATAACCCTTTTTCTTTCTTATAATGTTGTTCGTGATTACTTTTATGCTACTCTTTTTTATTTTTATCTTTGTTTTAGTTGAGAATCAGTTTCTTAGAACTTAGAACGGATTTTGGTGGACTTGAAGTTATGTTAAAAACGTTAAGAATTGAGCTTTTGATATTTTGAGCTTATGTTTTTGTGTTCTTTTTAAAGAATTTTGAAGTGAATTTTGGTGTACTTGAACTTATGCTAATGATTAAAGTTAGTGATCGTGTTGGATCTTTTAAGCTCATTTTTAGGCGTGACTTGTTACTTGTTCTAATAAATTTGATTGATTGCTTGGTTAGTAGAGGCTTAGCTTTGAAATTTAATACTTCCAAAAAAGTATATAAAAAAAATCTAGGTTGAGGTTCCATAATAATAAGTGTGTTGATTGATTGAATGTTAACGGATAAAATACGGTTATCGAACAAAATCGACCGAATATCAATTTAATCGAAACCAAAAAAATTGATTCTAAAGGGTACGATATTGGTATTGATTTTTTAAATACCGAATAAAAAATACCGAAAAAATTAACTTATTATACCGACGCTCACCCCTAGATTTTATCACATATGGGTTGTACCAATCCAACTAGGAGTTCGGTTCGGGTAGGATTGGGGCCAAAGTTCTGGAACAGAACTCAGCACGGTCCACTAACCGAAAAAGGATGGGTTTAACCGTGCCGGGACCGGGTCAGATCCAGGTTGATCCAATTTTTTTTTTTTAATCAAAAAATCAAAAAAGGTTGGGCTTTAATGGGAGGCTATGGGCTTGGGGTCTATGGACTTGAGTCTCTCATATATAAAAAAAATAGTAATTTTTTAATTTAATTGATAAAATTATATATATATATATATATATATATATATATATATATATATATATATATATATATATATATATATTCCGGCTGTATGGCAGTGGCCAAAGGGTTGTGTGTGGACACAGCCGGAATATATATATATATATATATATATATATATATATATATATATATATATATATATATATATATATATATATCAGGAAAGCCCTCAATTTTATTGAACTCAAAGGCGCAAAATGTGGATACCTTTACATGTAAGCTCAAGACATGAAATAAAACTAAAAAGGAAATCGCTGGGGAAAAGCTCCCACGCAGCGCAAAACTTCAAAGCGAAACCCAATTCAGCTGTGAATGTGGTCCCAGAACCCCGCGCGTGACGTGAGTTCAGGATCTGCTAGCCTTGTTAATCTGTCTGACGACCTCGCGGATAAGTAGTGGTTCTGTGAATTGATGCCCCTCATATCTGAATTTGTTCTGATTCTTCCAAATGACCCACGTGATGGCGGCTGCTACGATCTGATGGCCGTGTGAGGCGTGACTCCATGAGGCAAGGAGATCGTTGAAGCCCCCAACAACCTGATCTGGAAGGTAGTAGTTAGAGAACTTGGTCCACACCCTCGACGCCAGGTCACCGGTAGAGAGAATGTGCTCTACAGTTTATGGCTGGCGCGAGGTGCAGCAATGACAAGCCGAGGCTAAGCTTATACCGAAGGTGGTGAGGGCGTCGTCGGTGGGGAGTTTCTTGCGAAACGCTCTCCAGAATAGGAAAGACCATTTTTTGGGGATATATGAGTGCCAGAAGGATCTAATGATGGGGGAGGGCACTCCAATTCTGCGAACCGCGCTCCTGGCCGAAGCTTGAGTGAAGGCGCCATTAGCTGTCAGAGACCACCTCAGCTTATCCGGGTCCGATCCCACCGCCAACCCAGAGTCAGCTAGCACTTTAGCAGCCTCCTACCCGATCCAATCCCAAACCCTCTCCCAGTTCAACATTCCAAAGTTGTTCCACATGTCTCTAATCTTGCTGTTTTTATAGAGTGCCCGCTTGTGGGAGCAAGAGGGCGTCTCCAGCCCATCTTTCATTAAATGCAGATGAATCACCTACACCCAATTGAAGACGAATAAGGGGTTCAGCTAGTCTCCTACCAATCAGGATGCGTCGCCAATATATTGAGGATTTGTTGTTCGCAGAAGCCGCGGTCGGGTGGATACGCTTGAAATATGTAGCTCTCATGAAACGTTCCCACAAGGATTTATCCTCGCGAAGCTTCCACCACAACTTCATCGAGCAAGCGTCAACCACCTGCGACAGCCTACAAAAATCGAGGCCGCCCTCCTCCGTGGGTCTAGCCATGGTATCCCAGCTGGCCCATTGATGCTTATCCTTGCCCTCGTTGTGACCCCAGAAGAAGTGGGCGAAGAAGTTTTCAATTGAGTTGAGGACCTTCTTGGGAGGAGAGCAAGCTGCTAGAGTGTAAATCGGGATGGAAGACAACACGTGCTGGATCAAAATCATCTTTTTGCCTGGCGATAGAATCGCGTTGTGCCATCCCTCAATTTTTTTTTCTGATTTTCCAGACCAATCCGTCAAATAGGCCCGCGTTGGATCTGTTGTACACCAGCGAGCACCCGAGGTAGAAGAAGGGGGGATACGTCATCGCGAAAGACATGATATTGGTAAGAGTAGAGTTGTGATTTCTGTCAGCAGCGTGGTGGATGTAAATTACGCTCTTGTTAGAGTTGACACGCTGGCCTAAACATCTGGTGTATCTCAAAAGCGTGTCGTTAACCACCTCAACTGAAGCCGCATCGTCGGAGGATAATATAAGGATGTTGTCAGCATAGGCCAGGTGGGTAAGGATCGGGCAGCCGCTCGAGGTGTGGTAGTGTTGAAAGCAGGGGGTGTTCACCATTTTGTTCAGGTTTCTGCTCAACACTTCTGTCGCGATAATGAAGATGGTGGACGATAAAGGGTCTCCTTGTCTAACTCCCCGGATAGATTTAAAAAAGCCATCTGCTTGCCCATTGATGACCGTAGAGAATCAGGAGTTGTTGATGGATCACCAGACTATGTCTATCCAAGTTTCTGAGAACCCGAAAGCTCTGAAAACCCAGATCATAAATTGCCAATCTAACCTGTCATATGCTTTTTCCATATCCTGCTTAATGGCAATATTCCCGTCCCTAGAGGGGAATTTCATGCAGGTGATCATCTCTTATGCCAGCAAGATGTTGTCTAAAATGTTCTGTCCACGAACGAATCCACTTTGTTCTTCTGAAATAATCTTGGGAAGGATCTCAGTCATACGGTTGGCGATGATCTTGGAGATAATTTTGTTAGTGAATGTTTATAGGCATAGAGGCCGAAAATCTCTGAAGGTTTCTGGGTTGTCTTTCTTGGGAATGAGAATCAAGTTCTCTCTAGATATCGACTTGGGGTTCCTTGCACCTTGGAAGAATGCGGTGACCGCCTAAAAATTTTTATTTAATAATGTCCCAGCAGGATCTGAAGAAAACACCGGTGAAGCCGTCCGGTCCTGGCGCACTGTGCTCGTTCAGAGCCCACACCGTGTCTTTAACTTCTAAATCGGAAGACAACATCTGTAACTCAGCATTTTCTCTATCTTCTATCAAACGCGGGATGGCTGCGAGGAAGGTCTCGTCCTTATGAATATCCTCTTTAGTGAATAGCTGGGTATAGAATGTTGCAGCGACATTTTGAATGTCATGTTGAGCTTTGAGGATAAGACCATTCTCGTCAGTTATCTGATGGAGGTTAGTTTTTGTCTGCGGCCTTTCAGGCAAGAGTGGAAATAGCTCGTGTTCTTGTCTCCCTCGCAGTCCCAGGAGAGTCTGGATTTATGTTTCCAGAATTCCTCCTCAATTTTAAGACGGAACTTCAATAGCGCTCTGGTTAGGTTGAGGGAGGCTCGAGTCGATGGGGAGGAATCGCAAGCGAACAGAATCTCACCTCTGGCAATGTCATCTTCGGCCATGCGCACATCTTGAAAAATATCGCCGTAAGCTTCTTTGCTCCAAGTAGTGAGGGCTTTCCTGGTAGCTTTGAGTTTGTTAGCCACACGGACGAGAGGATCAAGGGCGCCATCCCCACCCCATGCAGCCGCTACGACGTCCCTGAACTGCAGGTGGTGGCTCCATAGGTCAAGGAATTTTATATATATATATATATATATATATATATATATATATATATATATATATATATATATATATATATAAGTGTTTGCTCATACGACTTATATTTACGTTTATACTTTCAAAATCTCTTTAAGCTTCCTTTCTGATACCACAAAGAAAGTTTACATAAATGTTGAAAGCCAAAATGTAAAGCATAAGTCCGATAAAAATATGATATATATCTAACAATACTAGCATATATTGAAAAATGATACATGATTGTTACGACTAATGATAAATAAAATATTAAGCACATAAGAATTTATACAACAAATTCTTTAAGCTCATCGATAATTGCGACTACCTAAGTTTCTAGTACTAATAGCTAAACAAACTAAACTAAACATTTTTCAAGAAAACACAAGATACTAGATACAATTGTTTAGATGCCTATGTAGTCTTTTTGTGCCATAGTAGGTCTCTATTGGATTCATCTTCCACAGTACATACATTCAACAAGAGTCAGATGCGGGTGTCTTCTTTCAGTATCACGCTCATTATAAACTCTGCTAAAGTGGTACCAAACTTCTGTTCTCATCCAAGTATGATTCATTTCTTCTCCATAGTATAGTTGTTGCCCAAATTGAGGTCCTTGTACCCCTTTAGGTTGTAGCACGGGTTAAGATCATTGTATCCCATGAGGTTGCGACAAAGGCTGAGGTTACTAATATTGCAGTTGTTGTGATGGTTGTTCATTTTTTATGAGAGCAAAAAGGTACTTCACCGAATAAATTAATGCAAGATTGCTTGTAATTATTAGAAGAGAAAAATATTTTGCTAAAATTGGATAAATTAAATCACATTTATAACAAATTTTGGGTGCCAAATAACCACCAATACCTTTAGAACATGGATGTTACAAGAGTATTTTAGTCATTTTAAAATAGAATGACCAAAATATCCCACATTAACGTTCAAAAATTGTCACGACCCGCACCCACTGTTAGGGTACGAGAACGTAACGACGCCCAGCCTACGCCGCAGTGTCGACGGTAGAATGCTGTCCTAGGTCACAACATCTAACATATAATGCTAAGCAGTTTATACTCCCCGAATGGGGGTGACATAGCAGATACAGTCTCAATCACATCTAAGGTAGAGCATGATAAAGATAGATAAAACATGAAATCCAAAAGAGATACAGGAGATAGAAGTCTTAGTGTCTAAGATACATAAACCCAGAAATACATCTCAAAACTCAAATACAGTAATCCACAAAGTAAATACAACTCCAGACAAAATGAAATAACTATCTAAACAACCTCTACTGTGTCTCCTCTAGGCTAGCAGGCAATCCCAGGCTATCTGTAAAATTTATCAACAGGTCCAGTCAGGACAGGAGCGAGCACAATACATCTCAACAAATCATAGCATGTTAGAAAATATAATCATGCAGTAAAGTAAGATACATGATCTGAAGAAATACAATATATAAACAGAGAGAGAACTGTAATAGAAATATCTACTATAAATAGAGAACTAACAGTGGCTAGTGATGTAGAGTACAGGATATCACATGTGAATGGGACAGATTTGTACATGATCTACACTAAAGAGTTGTACATGATCTACACTACTATGGAATTGTTCACATGACTACTAGCACTCCCCCGTTTTCCCCAATCAATACACAAGGATCTAAACAGGTTATGTTATTGTACATGATATCACATGGGGCCCTTGAAAGGGTGTACATGATAATATACATGAAGGCTCTGTGAACATGAGAGTACAAGATTCACAAGAGTGTACATGTATGATGAAAGCACAGGAGTACATGATGAAAGTGAGACGCATATGACACAATGTACCCGATGCTCCCGAGGGGGATAACATCGCATGAAGAGATCCGTATAGTACTAATCCGTGATAATGTCGTGACAGTATCAAGTATAGTAATCTAAAGCAGGAATATAATTCTAAGCAGGATATGAAATGATCAGAGAATGTACTCGCCTGATAACCTAAACAGCTGATAAGTATAAGGGGTCCAACTGAAGCCACAGAGTCCTATTTAAAGCAACACAGGTTACAAGGTGTTCAAGTTGTAATAAATAAAACTCTACAAACAGTCTATTTTATCCTAGGTTCTTCTAAGTCAAAAATAACTCTAGGTCAACTCCGGTCAATAATTTAGTCAAACTAGGTCAAGTGTTGACTTACAGTTGACTTTGGGTCAACTTGGTCAACTTTGGTCACTCAGGGTCAATTCTAGTCTAATATAAAGTGTACTTCGTTATTTGCACGTCGAAACTTACGTCACACAAATCGAGATAAGAAGATTATCGTAAAGTTGATAATATTATTATAGTGATCCACGTGTCCATCTTGTCAATTTCAGCGATGTGAGATCACTGGAATTAACTGAGGTCAGTTTCGTTGTACTAATCCCGAAATACGAACATTATAAGAATTAATTATTAATTAATTATAAAAAGGTTAAACTCAGAGAAATTATCAACAAACATTGTCGGACGATGAAATAAACATCGCCAACATGTCCAGAATGGTCAAATTAGCTAGGATAGCCTACCCATCGGTCCAATTTGGACACAAGGGCAAAAAGGTAATTTCGGGTCAAAACGGTATCCGTGTCGGAGCCGTTTTGCACCGAAAAACGTGCAAGAAAACAAGTCTATCAAATATAACAAATTATATGTCCACGAAACCAGAATGACGATACGAACCCAACGGTATCTCCAGAATTGGATTCCGTTGACCCGATCTCAATTTGGTCCGTTGACCAGAACTTGGAATTCCGGTTTGCACGGAAATGCGTGCCAGAGCCAAAGTTCTCAAAACTCAGCAAACTACCTGTCAACGAGTTCAGAATGATGATACAAACTCAACGGTATCTCCGGAATTGGATTCCGATGAGCCGATCTCAAAATGACCCGTTGACCCGTTGACCCGGATATTGGTATCCGACTTGCACCGAAATGCGTGCCGGATCTAATGTCCACCAAAACCTAGCAAATTATATGTTAACGAGTCCAGAATAACGATACGAACTCAACAGTATATCCGGAATTGGATTCTGATGAGCCGGCGTCAAAAAGTCCCATTGACCCAGAATGTGGGACCCACTTTGCACCGAAAAATGTGCCAGGGTCCACGTTCTCCAAATCTAACAAATTTTATATGAAAACATGCCAGAACGATGCCACAAGTCTAATGGTGGTGTCAGAAAAGAAATCTGGAGTCCCGTGTTCAAAAATGGAATTTTACAAGTTGGAAATTACGAATTCGGACGGCCAACTTTGACGTCGAATTCAACCAATCAAACAAGCTCACAATGAAACGAAACTGGAGGGGTAGTAAGAGGGTTATACCAGCTTCGCACAGGAACTGGTAGCACGCCAAAAGGAGCTGCGGTGGAGGAGATACAAGCTGACGAAGTTGGCCCCGCGAAACTGTCCAAATTTAATACAATTTAAACGATCAACTTGGTGGCCGGATTTGATGTATCAAACGATAAAATTAACGGACGAAAATTGACAGTAGTGAAGGTGGATATACCGAGATTGTGACGGAGTAAAGAAATTACCGATCCAATGGTCGAATTTTTGGAAAAACGTGCGCGAAGTTGCTGCGACGGAGCGCCAAAGTGAACTCGATTCCGCGCGCGTCACGACGGGACGTCGTGCAAAACGCACGAATCTCCTCGACGGCGCATCCCGGAGGACGGTGGCCGTCAGGGAAGGCTCGCCCATGGCGGGGGAGCACGGCCAGGGGGCCCACGGCGGCCGTGCGGCGGCGCGGCGGCGCGCACGCGCGCGCACGTGCGCGCCTACAGTGGCTGTGCGGTGGCTGCCATGTTGTGCGGTGGCGCGGGACGGCCAGCCTACCACGGTGACGTGGGGGCGGTGGCCCACGGCCAGTGGCAGCGGCGCACGACGTGGCTAAGGTGGAGGAGGTGGTCGGGTTAGATAGTTGATGGTGGTGGAGTGGTTGCATGGAGGAGAGGAGGAGAGAAGGAGTAGGGGGCTGTGCTCGGTGGTCGAGCTCGGCCAGGGTGGCTAAGCCACGGCGAGGGGGGGGGGGTCGGTCCAGCCGTGTGGGAGTGGTGGTCGGGTGTGGAGGAGAGGAGGAGAGAAGGGATGGCTGCTGTTATATATTTTTGTGGGTGTGAAGGAAATATTAGGAAGAGAGAGAGAGAGAGAAAAAGTATTCTCCTCATAATTAGGGCCGGCCACATGTGGCTGTAGGGTGTTGGGGAGTTGGGAAATTAGTCATGTAGAAATTTGAATGGCTATGATTACTTAGGATGATCAAATGGCTATGACTAAATTAGAGGGAAATGGCCATTTCTATGGGAATTAAATAAATAGAACTTTCCAATAAATATAGAAAAATAGATATAGGAGAGTACTTGATATTTTTGGGCAAGAAAATATGAGGGTGTTATGATGGAGAGCAACATGGAGCTGGGCTGGACTCGGTGGAGCCGAATTAGGTCAAAACCAGACATTTTGCAAAAATCAAATTAAAATTAGGTGTCGATGATCATGAGTGAAGTAGCACATGGGGATTCCAAATAATGGGACACAAGTGTCGGACAGGTAGTAGGCTCAATGTGGGCCATGTCCATAGTTGGGGCTGACAGGTTTTGGTCGACAGGGGACCCACAAATCAAGTTGGAAAATGAATGTGACACCGTGGGGTAAAATAAAATCGGGTCACGTGTCAGGAAAGTTGTGTGAAGCAAATGGAGCACAAGATGGCGTGTCTGAGTGGGACACGAAGGTCATGGGTGACGAGCGTCTCGAGTAGATCATGCATGAGAAGTTGGTTTCAAGAAACTGACTGGTCTTGTGCTCCTAAATTAAAAGTCACGGTAACATGCTAATAATGATCAAGGAAAAGAGTGGGAAAATTAATTAATGATCAAATGGTCTAATTCGACCCGAAGTTCTGCGAAGCAAAAAGAGTACAAGGGAACAAGTTTGGATGGGACACTATATACCATCATGAAGGTAATCCTGTCCACTCCAAAACTCGTGAAGAAGATTTCCAAAGTTGAACATCCCTGACACTCCAAATATCAATGGCACGGGAAAGTACACTTAAAGATAAATAACAGAATAAATTATTTATCGAAACCAATCAATCAGAAATAAAAATAAAATGAAAAAAAAAATCAACCCAAAATTTAGGGTGCTCACATCCTACCCACCTTATAAAAATTTTATCCTCGAAATTAAAATGTCCATACTCCCTCTAGGTCAAACCCCCACAATCAAAGTCCCAGATTAAAACAAATCATGTGATCAAAAGGACGACGTACAGGGTCATGGCATACGGTGGTAGTGAAAGTCTCATCTAGGCATACTAGTCGTGCTAATACCAAAACGGTCATAGGGTATCAAAACACACAAGCAATCCAGGGTGCTAAAATAGAAAGGTTACAGAAATAACAAATCATCAAAACTGTAAGACGGTCTACCATCCTATATGAAAACTGGTACTTATATAAAAAAAATAAAGAAAGGTAACTACCAATCATCTAAAAGGGTACAGAAAAATCAAATTCAAAAGTTAAAGAATTGAAAGTCACTTGCATTGAAATCCAATCACAATATATATATAGAGAGAGCGTTAGAGAGGAAAAAGCTAGCATTATGTGTATGGGGACATGTTCATATGGTTAGATAGTAGGCGTGGGTGTACGTGAAATATACATGAAATTGTATATGAGGATTTGGGCTTCAACAATAGCTATCCAGTTACACTACTCATGGCATATGGGTTAACAATCTACAATATACAACCTATCATAACATGCATGGCTAACTATATATATATATATATATATATATATATATATATATATATATATATATATATATATATATATATATATATATATATATAAAGGTAGAGACTTAGTTATGTATCTATATATATTATAACATGTATGCCTAAGCTTTATATATATCTATCTAGATATATAATCATAACATAGAGGGGAAGGGTTAGGTTACATGACAGTGTATACCAAGTTAGGGGGTGTGTGTGTCCTTGTACAGGGTTATAGCTTAGTATTGAAAGGTTAAACCCAATTTTAGTTCAGCATTTACATACAAAATATGAAAATAAGCTAACATTTAAACCAGTGTAATATTAACATAATGCAATTTCAAAATTAGGAGTTTGAAACATCACAACTAATCTCAATGCTCCCAATACATCCTAACATGATAGAAATGAAACCCTAACATACTATCCATACATTTATCTACGCATACAGTTCAATATTACATGTTAAATCTAAAATTGAACTAAACATTTGAAATCAATGTAAAAATGTTAACATGTATTCAGTTTTCAGGATTTTGGAGAAATTCAACATCAACTAACCCAATGTTTATCACAACCTAACATGTAAGAATATGAAACCTAACATTATCCCTACCTACAACAATGTACACAGCTCTAAATATTACCTTTAAAACAACAATTTGAACTAATATTTAAAATCCAGTGTTAAGGGTTAATATGCACACAGTCTTAGATTTGATAAATTCAAACACAAAACTCACCCAAACACATTTTTTTGAATTGAAACCCTATGTATAACATACATGTGCAGTGATGTAAATAAAACTATTATCATGAAATTTATATTTGAATTACGAATTTAAACTGGAAAAGCAGAAAACCAGAAATAGTGGAATTTTGAAAATTTAAACATTAACGACATATTAATATGTATTTAGCTAGGTGGGAAATCAAGTGTAGCATGCATACGTGTCAGGCAAGGTGTCCACTATATACATTTATATATATATATATTCTCATGTCCCAATATAAAAATTTAATTCTACGTTAAAACCAAGAATTAAATTCCTACCAAGATTGCAAGCAGGTGATTGACGTAATCAAGACAGTATTATTATTATTATTATTACTACGTTAATACGAGAATAATAACAAGAAGGAAATAACAATGAAATCTATTCTTCTTATCTGTTTAAAGAAGAAACCATTTTGAAATCCAGAGTTAAAATATCAAATCCAAGGTAAAGCTAGCAAATCATCGATTCATTGTATTAAGAAGAAATTCATGGTAAGAAGTTACACAAGTTACTCCTAAGTAAACAATGAGAAGCAAAACAAAATAGAACAACAATAATTCCTGTTTTTTTGAAGGGCTGCAACAAAAGCAGAGAAAATATGTTTGAAAATATTTAAGGTACAATCTGATAATCATATGCGTCTATCCAAAATCATGGTACTCTAAATCCTCGTCATACTAGTAAGCAAGGCTACGATAATCACAGAGTCCTTGACTTATGCACTTACCTCTAGAATCATGGTATTTAATATTTTTGCGGTGCCGCTAGCTTGGCTGCGAAAACCTTAAATTTTTACACCCGAGAAATATATCCAAAGTCAGACTATATGTCCTCACCATGCTGGCTAATGTGACTATAGAAGACTAGATTTCCATAACTTAGATGACCTAGCCCATATAATTTTATCTTGCCAAAAATTAATTTAAATCAACAATGAATACCCAAAAATTAAATCAAATTTATCAACGAACATCAAGATTTAAAAAATGAACAAAATCCTTCAAATCATATAACTATAAACTCGGATGCTACAGCTAACATCAAGATTCAAAATTCTACAATCTTCATCAAAATCAATAAATACAAACTCAATTTCAATAATAATACATCAAAATCAAATTCAACAACAGAAAGTAAAGATAAATCAAATCAAGAAAAAAGAGTTTTTAAATCGGAGTTAAACAAGATTCTCAAGGGTCGTCCCAGGAATCTCTCAAGGGATCCTAATTGTGATTGAGTATCTTCAAAAATATATCCTATTCCTACTGCAGGCTGTAGTGGTACTTTAGTTCGAATACTACTACATAAACTCGACCTGCATGGGCCACCACTAAAAACGTGTCACGACCCGCACCCACTGTTAGGGTACAAGAACGTAACGACGCCCAGCCTACGTCGCAGTGTCAGCGATAGAACGCTGTCCTAGGTCACAACGTCTAACATATAATGCTAAGCAGTTTATACTCCCCGAATGGGGGTGACATAGCAGATACAGTCTCAATCACATCTAAGGTAGAGCATGATAAAGATAGATAAAACATGAAATCCAAAAGGGATACAGGAGATAGAAGTCTTAGTGTCTAAGATACATAAACCCAGAAATATATCTCAAAACTCAAATACAGTAATCCACAAAGTAAATACAACTCCAGACAAAATAAAATAACTATCTAAACAACCTCTACCGTGTCTCCTCTAGGCTAGCAGGCAATCCCAGGCTATCTATAAAATTTATCAACAGGTCCAGTCAGGACAGGAGCGAGCACAATACATCTCAACGAATCATAGCAGGTTAGAAAATATAATCATGCAGTAAAGTAAGATACATGATCTGAAGAAATACAGTATGTAAACAGAGAGAGAACTGTAATAGAAATATCTACTATAAATAGAGAACTAACAGTGGCTAGTGATGTAGAGTACAGGACAACACATGTGAACGGGACAGATTTGTACATGATCTACACTAAAGAGTTGTACATGATCTACACTACTATGGAATTGTTCACATGACTACTAGCACTCCCCCATTTTCCCCAATCAATACACAAGGATCTAAACAGGTTATGTTATTGTACATGATATCACATGGGGCCCTTAAAAGGGTGCACATGATAGTATACATGAAGGCTCTGTGAACATGAGAGTACAAGATTCACAAGAGTGTACATGTATGATGAAAGCACAGGAGTACATGATGAAAGTGAAATGCACATGACACAATGTACCCGATGCTCCCGAGGAGGATAACATCACATGAAGAGATCCGTATAGTACTAATCCGTGATAATGTCATGACAGCATCAAGTATAGTAATCTAAAGCAGGAATATAATTCTAAGCAGGATATGAAATAATCAGAGAATGTACTTGCCTGATAACCTGAACAGCTGATAAGTATAGGGGGTCCAACTGAAGCCACAGAGTCCTATTTAAAGCAACACAGGTTACAAGGCGTTCAAGTTGTAATAAATAAAACTCTACAAACAGTCTATTTTATCCTAGGTTCTTCTAAGTCAAAAATAACTGTAGGTCAACTCCGGTCAATAATTTAGTCAAACTAGGTCAAGTGTTGACTTACAGTTGACTTTGGGTCAACTTGGTCAACTTTGGTCAATCAGGGTCAATTCTAGTCTAATATAAAGTGTACTTCGTTATTTGCACGTCAAAACTTACGTCACACAAATCGAGATAAAAAGATTATCGGTAAAGTTGATAATCTTATTATAGTGATCCACGTGTCCATCTTGTCAATTTCAGTGATGTGAGATCACTGGAATTGACTGAGCCTGACCTGCATGGGCCACCACTAAAAACGTGTCACGATCCGCACCCTAGAGTAAGGGCACGAGACGTGGGTACGTCCAGCCTACGCCGCAGTGTCGGCGGTAGAACGCTGTCCTAGGTCACAACATCTAACAATTGAAGGTATAGCAGTTATACTCCCCGAATGGGGGTGACATAACACAATATATAACTCAACCACAGCTAAGGTAAAACAGGTAAGATAGATTGATAATGAAAGATAACTATCCAGAACAGAGAATCACAGAGATACAATCCAGAATTCTAAGTGTCTAAAATAATACATCTCAGAATATCCCAAAATCTAGTACAGTAATCCCAAAATAGTAAGACAATCCTAAACTAATGGAGTGTCGTCTACAGCTAATGGATCCTGCTGCTGGTCCAAATCCTGGCACTCATCTAGTGTGGCACCGTAGTAAGTAGGGCAGAACGCCTCAGCCTCGTCCTCTGTAATATTTCAACAGGTCCAGTCAGGACGGGAACGAGCACATATCTCTCAACAATTCATAGCAGGTTAGGAAAATAAATCATACAATAGAGTAAAATACAGGAGGTGCTGAATAGAAGTACAAGTAAAACAGGAGATACTTTGTAACTGGAAATAGATACATGATAGTAAAGACTGTAAGTGACTACGTGATTTAGAGTACAATATGGTTATGTAAACGGCTTAGGGGCACATGAATACAAATAAGGAGGCACATTTATACAGCTACTTGGGATAGTGTTCACATAACCAATTCTACTCACCCTACCCCAATTAGTACACAAGGATCCATTCAAGTTACGTTATAAGCACATGAATACAACTAAGATACGTGAACTCATGTAATGAGTAGTACATGAGGCACGTGAAAGCACATGAGAACATGTAAAAACATGAACTAGTACGAGTACAAGGAGTACCTGATGCACATGATAAAGTACATGAACATGAAATACCCGATGCACCCGTAGAGGGATAACATCTCAGGAAGGGATCCATATAGTACTAATCCGTGAAGATACGTGTTAGCATCATGTAAAGTAATCTAGAGCATGAATATAGTCCAGACAGGTATGAAAAGATCAGAGAATGTACTCGCCTGCTATCTGAAAGTCCGAGATAAAAGTACTGTCCGAGGAGTGGTGTCTGGCTCCTATTTAGAACAGTACGAGTCACAACAAGTCCAGAATAGAAATATAATGCACTACAATGCGTTCTACATGAATCTAGGTCAATCTAGACCAAAGTCAACTCTTGGTCAACTCTGGTCAACCCTAAAGTCAAAAAGTCTAATCTAGGTCTAACCTGACTATTCTAGGCTTTCTAGGCTAATCTAGGCAATACCATGTCAAGCCTACCAATACACACATTGGTATATAGATAATAATCTAATTAGAGTATACCCATATTGGCTATCTATACATTACCCCACCATATATATAACATATATATTAAAACAGGGATACACATATATAGGAAAACTTGTATATATATATATATATATATATATATATATATATATATATATATATATATATATATATATATATATATATATATATATTATGTAACTGGAAAATTAAAAAAAAAAAAAAAAATATATATATATATATATATATATATATATATATATATATATACAAGTTTTCCTATATATATATATATGTAACTGGAAAATAAAAAAAAAAATATATATATATATATATATATATATATATATATATATAACAATGCTTATATATTATGTACATACATAGGGTGTGAGGGGGAAAATACATGAGTACATGTGTTTGTGTGTGTTCAATATGCAACTGGAAAACAGAGAAAACAATCCTGAAAACAGTGAGCCTTGTAATGTGCAATGTGGATGTGTGTATATCATAGACTAGAGTGAAGTGATATGTTAGAGTGTTAAAGAATAGCAAACAGTTAACCTATTGACATAAACCAAACAAGAGTTCAAAACAGTCATCTATAATATTTCAATCTCAGATTTATACCTTAACATTGAATCACAACAGTCAAAGAGAAAAACTGGAAGCAATCAATTCAAGTAATGAACCACCTCATTCTCAGGTTTTCAAACACTACTCAGATTTCAGTGAACAAGAAGATTCAGTGAGCAATTTCCCATCAGGTTACATAAAACAGTCAAATGACAGTCCAATTAAATAGGAAAAACTGGAAACATCCTCAATGAATCACATTAGTTTAGCAGTTAACATAAGAGAAAGGAAATCAATTCAAAGTGAACCATTCACAAGTTTACAATTTCTCAGGTTTTTGTAGAAAACATCATTGCAAATAATAAAAGGAATTCAGTTCTTAACAGCCATCCTAATCTCAGGAAAGGAATAAAAATCAGTCAAGAAGGAACAGTATCAGGTTTTAAAGAACTTAATCTCAGTTTTTCATAACAGTTAACAAAATACAAAACTCTTCCCAGTTTTCTAACTGAACACAACCCAGGTAATGTATTTATTCTCAGGTTACAAGACTGAAAACACAAATAGGCATGCTACTTGCACATACTGTGGATTACACGGTCATATCTCACCACAGTATAGAATTAAGAAATTAGTTGATATTAATCTATATGCATGGGTACCGAAGACTAACATTTCAGGACCCATAAGAACTTGGGGACCAAAGGTCACATCTACTCGTGATGTAGGTGGACCTTCCTTCCTCAACTAAAAGCAAGTGGATTCTCGATAGTGGATGCTCGCGACATATGACAGGAGACACAAATCTTTTCGCATTACTGTCGATGTAGAGGGAAGGGTATGTATCCTTCGGTAACAATTTAAAGGGCTATATCATAGGTAATGGTACTATTGGTTATCCTCCTTCTCCTGTGATAAAGGATGTCTGCCTAGTGACCGAGTTAAAGCATAACCTGCTCAGCATAAGTCATCTTGCTGATTATGGATATGATATTAACTTTGGACAAAATAAATGCTATATTTATGATAGGTCAACGGGATACATTGCTTTTGAAGGGATAAGAGAAGATAACATTTATATTTTCTACCTATCTAGAAATACTAACAGTACAGGAAGATGCCTCTACGCCCACAAGGATGAGAGAATGTTGTGGCACTAGCATCTTGGTCATGCCAATATGGATACTATATCCAGGCTATCAACAAAGAAGATAGTAAGAGGTCTGCCCGACATCACATTCAAGAAGGACACGGTATGTGCCGAATGTGAACTGAATAAGGCAACCAAATCTTCATTTTATTCCATAAACACTGTAAGTACTACTAGACTCTTGTAATTACTGCACATAGACTTATTTGGTCCCAGTAGAGTAGCCAGTCTTGGTGGGAAACTCTATGCTTTTGTTATAGTAGATAATTTTTCTTAATTTACTTGGGTTTTCTTTCTTTCAAACAAAAGCGATACGATTTCAGTTTTCAAAATCTTTGCCAAAAGGATCCAAAACAAAAAAGGCTACATGATTACTCGAATCCGAAGTGATCATGGAGGCGAATTCGAAAATTCCGATTTTGAAAAGTTTTGCGAAACAAATGGTTTTGATCATGAGTTTTCTTGTCCTCGAACTCCTCAACAAAATGGTGTTGTGGTGCGAAAGAATAGGACTCTGGGCGATATGGCTAGAGTCATGTTGAATAAATTTTCACTTCCAAAATATTTTTGGACAGAAGCTGTCAGTACAGCTTGCCATATTTTGAATAGGGTGCTTATTCGACCTATTTCAAAGAAAACACCCTATGAACTTTGGTTTGGTAGGACCCCCAATGTATCTTATTTTAGAGTGTTCGGTTGTCGCTGTTTTATCCTCAATACCAAAGATAACTTAGGCAAGTTTGATGCCAAAGCTGACTATGGTATTTTTCTTGGCTATACCGCCAAGAGTAAAGGATATCGAGTGTTCAACAAACGCTCCATGATAGTAGAAAATCTACTAATGTTACTTTTGATAAAGAGAATAGTACAACTACCATCCCCAACGATGATGATGAACCATCAACTTCCACGCCTATGACTACCAATCCTGAAGCCAACTCTCTGGAAGACTTACCAAAGAAATTCGAGTTCAAACCGTCACACCCAGAAAACCTGGTTATAGGTGAGGTATCTCGTGGAGTAAGTACTCGTTCATCTTTAAGAGATTCTATTGCTAGCATTGCTTTTATTTCTCAAATTGAGCCTAAAATGTTTTAGAAGCCTTTAATGATGAATTTTGGATTTTCGCCATGCAAGAAGAACTCAACCAATTCGAAAGGAGCCAGGTCTGGAAACTTATTCCTAGGCCAGCTAATCATTCGATTATTGGTACTAAATGGGTTTTTTGCAACAAAGTAAATGAAGATGGATCAGTTACTCGCAACAAAGCGCGTCTAGTAGCTCAAGGATACAACCAAGAGGAAGGTATCGACTACGATGAGACGTATGCTCCTGTTGCAAGACTTGAATCCATTCGGATGCTTTGTGCCTTTGCAAACTTTCAAAATTTTAAACTTTTCCAAATGGATGTCAAAAGTGCTTTTCTGAATAGTTTTATTAAGGAGGAAGTTTTTGTAAAACAATCCCCTGGTTTTGAAAATCATAAATTTCTCGACCATGTTTTCAAACTCAAGAAAGCACTTTATAGCCTCAAACAAGCCCCCAGAGCTTGGTATGAACGCCTAAGCACTTTCTTATTAGATAAAGGTTTTTCAAAAGGGAAAATTGACACTACACTCTTTATAAAATCTGTCAAAGACACCATTCTTTTAGTACAATCCAGACTATGCTTCGCGATCGCTTCCGTTTGGAGGACGAACGTTGGGCTGAGATGGAGGACCGCTGGACGCAGATGGACTATCGCACCACCCTGCAGATGAGTGCGCTCAGCAACTCCATCCATGACATTCAGTATTCTATTGCCTCCCATCCGATGATGCCGATTTCGATGATGCGTGATCCGTCCCGCGACGGTTATCACATTGATGATTCTTGGGTCCATCGTTATCTAGATCCGACCTCAGCTTTTGTTGATCCCTAACATACCGGTTCTGATGGTGCGGGGCCTTCGCATGCTCCATGATGGATATGGCTTTTGTATCACTGACTGCCACTGATGCTTAGGACTCTATTTTTTATTTCTGTACTATGTTTTTGATTCTGGATTTATGTTTTTATCAAAACTTGTTAACCCTCTGGCTTTGATTAGTCTTTTTAAAAATTGTTGCTAGCTTATTATTCTTCATTATATGGATGGTCTCTATGCTGCTCTTCTATTTTGTTTTTCTTTATTTTGATTTTTGTCAAAAGGGGGAGAACACTTGATATTTGTCTTTGTTTGGTTCCATGATACACTGTGTTATGAGTTATATATATATATCGTATACTTGGATGAGAACTTGTCACAGGTAATATTCTTTTACGGGGGATCAGACATGTTCTAGTACGAGGGAGCTATCATGTGTCCAGGTATGAATATTGAGACATGTAAATATCACGTTTTATCAATTATCAAAATGGGGGAGATTGTTGACCCAAACAGGATCACAGTCAACCTAATCTTGACAATTAACAAAACAATATTTGTCATAGTCCAATTTGACACATCAAGCTCTAAATCGATCAACTCATCACATCAGTTCAAATCAACAACTGCCTGAAGAATTGCTGCTTTGTGTATTCTGGAGTCTGTAATTTTATTATTTTTTGAGTATAGACAAATGTACGTTGAGTCATACTGAGCAGCTTTGGGCTAGACTTAACCTTCATAGGTCCACTTAGCCAATAGCCAAAACAGCCCAACAAGCCAAAGCCCATTTATGAACTTTCGGTCCAAAGGAGACAGAGTTCGGGCCGAACTCTGTCCCCTAAATTACAGAAAGCTAATTTTTAGGGCTTATTCACTGCTAGTTGTCCAACGGCCAAAAATTTGAATTCTGGCCGAATTCTGCCTACCCAGAACACTATAAATAGGCCTTGAATTCTCCCATTTCAAATCATCCAATCTTATCTTACATAAGCCTACATATAAAGAGCTCTACCTTCCCATCCAACTTAGCTTTCAAACTTCCCAACCGTCCAAGTTGCTCAGTACGATTCAGCTAGAAGTTTGAAGTGCAAGAAGTTGTAAGTCACTTGGAAAAGTCCAAGTTTTGCCACAGCGATCATTGAAAGAAGTTGGCGTGCTCTTTTGAGAAAAGACACGTGGTTGTGACCTTATTTCACAAATAGTGGATTTCAATCCTGAGCTAGAGTTCTCAGGCCTGGACTAGTCCTCCACGAGAGAAACCGGGTTAAAAATCTTGATGTGTTTGCGTTTGCTATTTGACTGTTTTATTTCCGTATTTATATTACTCTGATTATTTAGTTGGTGAAAAGAGTTTAAGTTTTAATTGATCATTATCGTTATAAACTCTATTCACCCCCCTCTAGAGTTGCCTACCTGTACTTTATCGTGTACTGAAGTATGAGATAACCCACTCGCCTAAACCAACACTAAGTAATTTAGTGAAGCAAGCATCTTATTGGTGATTTTTCTATTATTGCCTTTAGGATCAGTTTTATGGCATAATTGTAAAGCAGCAAAACATGTACTCATATAAGCATGTTAAGGATAACATTGTTAATATAAATATGCCAAGTATCATGTCCCTGCAACAGATATTGTTAGCCAAATAATGTACGTACACATAGTGATCATGTACATCTTCGTATCATCCCGACTTTCTCGGCTGCAAACCAACAACATTATCATAACTATAAGGATGCCAGGGACTATCCTTGCACCCAATTCTAATCTCAGCCTACCGGCCCTATCTATATGAAGGTTATTGGCATTCCGAGCCATAGTAGACTATATCTCAATGTAAGATAGAGGTCGCTTCGATACGGGTTGCCAACCCAGTATCCAAAGGAGCATGACTTATGGGTAGGCATCTTATCATATCAATAGCATGGCACAACCCGTCTGAATAAAGTGTACCACGGATACCCCTCAATTCCCTCCTAGGCCGAACGGTCATGGTGCCTCGACGATCCACGTTCGAGGGATACCAAAACCCGTGTACAGGTTGTCCAAGTCTATTGACCATGCAATACACACAAAAATTAAGAAGCCACATATATCATACAAGCACCCTCTCAAGTCTGACTCATAATTCACATCGACTCCCGACATCATCCATCTATCTCAAGTTCCATCGGCACTATGTTCTAACACATCCGTGTTGATGCATGATTCGCTGAACTGCGACTTGTAGGTTTCGAACACATCCGTTGCAATATGCCACATTCTAAATAATCTACTATTCTCAAGTCATTAGTGTAATAACAGTTCCTTGACAATTGTGCCATAACTGCATGCTTCACGAGCAAGCATACCCTCCAATGTTACGATAGTTCTGTGGCGTTACGCCACAACTGCCCGCTTCACAGACGGAGACATAAATATAGTTCCTGTGCACTGTTGCACACTCGACATAGATATTCGATATTCTAAGGCCTAGTATTCAATATTCTCTGGGTCATGCACTTGATGCACGCCCCGATGTTGCATTTCAATGTTCGACAATCAATGTCCAATCGCGACTTGTGCCCTTGATGTGCGTTCGCCTCAATTGTTCAATATTCGATGTTCTATTTTAATGTTCAACACGCATTATGATTTTTATATCTTCCAGCCATGCCCGTGGACTCAATACCGACACCAACATATAATGATACATTTTATTAGGCATGAAGGAATAGAGGAGAAATGACATAGCCTACTCAATTTAAATTGATTTGACTATCGCTTCGCCGAGCCGATGCGGCCCAACACCTTAACTTCGTTGCACGATCATCTCGTCTGAGCTAACCATGCAAGCAATCTGTGCTCCTTTGAACTAACCGACTGATTCGATCTGTCGTGCATATGCCTCAGCTCGTTGCAAGGAACTCCGTACTACATGTACATGAAACCAACCAAACCAATACCTCTTCAATTGAATTTATACTTTCTCGAATCAAACTCATACCTATTCGAATCAATCGACTCAACATTGTGCACCGTACAGTACGAGATATTACATAATATACCACTCAGAACATGGTTTGTTCTCGAACCGAAAGCAACACTTAATCCACGTGTTTCTCTTGATCATTTCAAAATTTCGTTCCACTATCGCTGTTCTGACATTCGTGAAATTTCCTTAATATATCAAAACCTTTCTGCAGTTTCATTTGAATTTGGTATACCATTGAGTTTGGATCGTACACATATTTAAGGCGTCCCAAAAATATATGTATTTCAGCCAAGCACTGTGGTAGAGAATTCGAGCAAAGCAATATGTGTAACTTTTAGTCCTCAAATACTATCCATCTCGTACTCTCGACTGATCTGATCTTAGCATCTATTCCCCAAAATTCTTCATGTATGCATTATTCCATAACACGTGATCATCCACCAAACACCTTTTGTATACAACATGATTCAAAACGATAATTTTGATTCTCCATGTTTCACGCTAACTTATCGAACATACGTATTGCTTTAAGTCATTACGCATCCGATCGCAACGAATTTTCGCAGCACCCTCGCGTCTATATATATTATTTGTCTCCTTACAACTCAAGTCTTTCGTCCAACTATTTTGAATTTTCGTTTCGACACCGACTAAATCCAACATACCCTAAGATCTTTTTGCTTGCACTCACCCTACGTCTTGTACGCAACTATCCCAATACGACTTACTCTCTCTAAACTATCTATAAGTCACGTCTGGGGCTACCCCCGCTAGGCAACTTATCCAGACACCGTACTTAAATTCTTCTCAACACAAGAGGTCAACTTGTATGACGATGCTCAAAGGCAACAATCTCTTCGATACAAGGTCCCTTATGACATGTCTTATGTTATGTCCTTTATATTCAGCCGAAGGCTATTCCATAAAATCTTGCAACTAACATTCGATCGCCTAGACTTATCCTCAACATGCACCACAACGTATTTATCCTCGAGACAAATTCCTTATGCAACGTCATCAGGGTCATCCTATGGGTCTCCAATATTCACTTTGATTTGACGGTCAAGTCTTCTAGGGTTGGTTGTTCAGAAGCTACACCAGATAATTGTAGATCACCAACGATGGACAGTTACTACGAACCATCATATATCCTTTCTCGGAGCCAAATTAATTCTCGACGAGTTCTATGGGACTCTATTTGTCAATACCACTTTTCTAGAACAAGGATATTTTAGTCATTTTATAATTATCTAATTAGTGTATATATATTTTTATTAAATATGATGGTTGTATTTATTAGTGGACTAGCCTATTCATTAGACTTGGTGGATCCCATTTAAATTGACTTGACCCATAGGCTTGATTAATTAGAATAGCCATTGTTAGACAAGTTAGTTAGTTAGTTAGTTATTACATTAGTTACACATTATTGAAGATTCTATTCATGACCAAAAGGGAAGGGCCTTTAAGTCATATTAACTGTTCCTACAACCAAACCCTAACCTAATGAGACTCTATATAAAAACCCTTCATTACAAGCCTTAGTTCATTTATTTCATTCCAACCTAGAAGAGAAACCCTAGCACACCATTCCAAATCCTACTCCTTTCATTCCAAGGGGCTAGAAGCTTACCATTGCTAGGAGAGCACTTGAGGAGGGAAGTGTAGTGCCCCGTCCCGCTCAGTCAATCGGAGGAATCGGAACGCTAACGGCGTTTGGACTTAGCCTTGCAACGACGACTCGAAGATATCGCTCAGGTGGGGTAGTTTCGGTGAACTCGCCTCATCTTTGCCTTCACATAATAAATTGTATGTTTTCAACTTGCATAAGTAGGCTTAATAATAAAAGAAGATGAATCCACATAGCTAAAGGGAGTAATCCCGACGGGTCGAATTGAGATAGAATATGGAAAGGTCCAACGGTCGGCTTAGAGTTGGTGCACGGCGTACTTTGAAAATGACACTCGGTCCTTCGTCCCGTAGCTTGGGAGAAGGAAAGTTGGTCTTCGACACAAATCTATGAACTTGCCTAAGTCATAGGCGTCGCCCACATAAATGCTCGATAAAACATGCACGCTTCCACTGCGCAAGGCTTGGCATAGCCTTTGTTCGTCCCTCGGGTTAAGTTGTAGGCTTGAGTAAGTTAGGCAAAGTTATGCCGGTCGACCTAAGTCATTCCAAGTGCTGTCCCACTCATTCTGCGGTTGTAAAGTTAAATAGTCCCACGATCCCAAGGCCCGTCATATGAGCTATGACTTGGGGGATAGCATTGCGTAGAACACGAGTTGGTTTAAGGCACGAGCCACAGTTGGTTCAGTAGAAAGTTAGCCACGGTCTGTCGATACTTAAGAAACACGTTATGTTCAAGTTAAGTGGGAAGGCTATGCAGTAGCCGTTCCCGGAGTTTCAAAGAAATGTTAAGTCTAAGCGATGGTTAGTCGCCGAGAGGAAATATGTCGGGTCTGTAGTTCAATCGCCAAGGCAACCCTGGTTTGGGCTCTGCAATGAAGTGTGAAAAGTGGAAGAAGTAAAGCAAAGGAACTAAGTGATGATGATGAGACCATGCAATTACGTTAAGTCTAGAAGTTAGCGTAGGCGTGTGGTCATGGATAACTTGTCGACAAGGGCGATGGTTCTTCGAGCGGCAACCCGGGGCCACGGGACCGACTCAGCCTAGGAAGAACAAATTATAGCCGAGCTGGGTAATAGGAAATTGGTAGTACGGGGACTTGCATCGGAGATCGCTACTTGCGGTGCAAGGATCCCGTTTGCCAGGCTATGTCCACGATGGCTAGTTATTGCCAATGACCCTTCATATAAATACGTCGGCATGGGCGGCAATCCGCGTGTGTGCCTTTGGACTGAGTTGAGTTGAATGTGTATGCAGTTGGAGAACACAATGTCTGGGCCTAAGATTTGGCTACAACGAAGGCAGCGTGCTTCGGCACGAGATGTGGCGTCGAGTGTTAAGTCGTTGGCATAGAGTTGCATGAGTTAGGCTTGAGCTGTTGCGAGTTAAGTCAAGAAGGGCCGTAGGGCAAGTAAGGTGAAGTTATGTGGAGTTGCTGGGCACGACCTCGAAATATGAGGCACGGCCGCGTTGTCACAACACAAGTACAGTCAAGACTAAGTGAGGAGGCGCTGCCTCAGAGATATCGAAGCACGAATCGAGTTTATGGTACGACCGAGTCATTACGTCCCAGAGTTTGGCACGAAAGACAAGTATGAGTCGGTGTGTTGACATTGTAAGCAAACGAGAAGGTCTTGAGGCAAGGATAAGGATGTTATCGGTGCGATAGCACGGTCACATGAAAATAGAGTCTATCGTGTAGTTGCGTCCCTGATTATGGCCGTAAGGTAAACACGACTTGATAGGTTAACGTTGTTGGCACGAGAAGGGTCTAGAGGCAAGGTATGAGTTAACGTTGTTGTTGCAAGCACGGGATGGTCCTCAGACACAAGTATGCCAAGGCGTCTGTCATAAAACTGATCCTAAGACAAGACTAGAAAGACAATTGATAAGAATGGACTATGTTGCACAAAGTAAATCAAACGTGTTGGTTTTGTATGGGTGGGCGAGGAGCTCACTCCACCAGTATAAGTTGAGTACTGACCCCCATATAGTTTACATGTGCAGGCACAGGTAGAAGCTCGTGGCGTGGAGCTCGCTTGGATGCGTCGAGGTACGGAGTTCCTTGGCGATTCGAAGCATACGGCCGTGTGCAGTCAAGACTTATACTGGACATAATGTATGGACATCGCCTTCCGAAGCATCCGCTGGCTCGAGACTTGTATTGAGAGATGAGAGAGAGCAGAGTGAACTTGTAATGAAAGAAAAGTGAGCTTGAGAGACTTGTAATCTTGGCCTTGCGCCCTTTGTAATCTTTGTTTCAATATCAATTAAGAGCTTCTTTGAATAAATTGTATTTTGATTCAAAATTCTGCTGCTATTATTCAATGTCTCTGTATGGGACTTCTGTGCGACGACCCCGTCGCAGCTGCTGAAATCGGCCGTTATGGAACCCGCCTTGTACGAGCGTAATCTAGGCTCGTGCGGCATCACGCCTTAGCGAGGACGATCGCTCCTACGGGAGTGGGGCATGACAGGAAGCTTGTAGTGGAGCTTGCTAGAAAGAGGAGTCCAACTACTTTCTTGTGTCCCCTTGGTGCACTACATTGGGAATCCATCTCCCAATAGGTAAACTCTTGTCACTTTTCATGGGTTTGAGCTTCATTTTTATGCATGACACTTGTAGAAACACTCACATGGACCAGGAGTACCTATAAGGAGAAGGGCAAGGCTCTAATCTTTATTTTGGTAGATTTTATTCGAAGTTTTTGAGGCATCCTTGGAGAAATCCAAGGAGAGCCCACCAAGTGTTTGTCAAAATGACTAGTTGGCTACTTTAGTTCCTATTTTTAGTTTTATTCTCATAAATAGCTTGATTTCCTCATTAAAATAGGCATGTAGGAGTCCTAAGTGTCTATGTGTATAAGTGTGTGAATTGGTATGTACATGTATTGCATATAGGCATATAGGAGAGCTGTCCAGTGAATAGTGAATGAATGGTAGGGGAAATAGGATAATTGTGTGTTCCTTTGAGATGACAATGGCATAGAGAGGTAGTATGGATGTTGATATGGAGTGTGAGTGAGTGTTAGGGGCTGTCTGGTAATACAGGTAATAGGACAGTAATGTTTGGGGTCGAGCAGCCTAAGGGAGGGTCATGTTTGGCCTTAGGCCATAGGCCTTTAGCCTATATGAGGCTCTTGTGTCAGTAATCAGTGAGAAATAAGTGAGTGAATCAAGTATCAGTCGAGTATCAGTAGAAAAAGGGGGTGAATGATAGGTAAAGGAACGGGGAACTCGTGCTCTGTTTAACAACAACAACAACAAGGGCAAATAGGAAGTAGGACAGGTTATAGTAGTGGCAGTCCCAAATAGATAGGGATTGGGGCTGTCAGAGTATCCTGGGTTCAGCAAACAGGTTAGGAATGTAAGAAGAGTAAAATAGGATTAGTACCTCTAGAAATTGTACCAATATGTATGTTTATATAGAATGGTTTGTGACATATCATTAGGGTGTGTGTTTGTTACTGTGGTCAGTGGTTTATAACTATGGAGAGATAACAGTATGAGTGAACCAGTGTCCCTGTGTTAGTGAGAGGGTGATAGGTTAGTGAGTGGTTGTGTGTGGCACTATCAAGTTGACAGTGTGGTGTGTTGGATAGGTGAGTATCCTAGCATGCGAATGTGCCAATTCATGTGCCTTGACAGTGGAGTGAAGTGGTGTGCCATAAGATTTGAAGAAGGGGGTAGGGGATCTCATATTAGAGCTTATGTGACTGTCAAATATGACAGTAGTTTAGAGGAAATGGGAGCTCAGGCATGGCCAGGCAGTGCCATGGCCTTGGCAGTAGGCTATTGGCCTGTGTGGCAGAGCAGTGGCCATTATGCCACTGTCTTGTGCTTGGAGGGCTACTAATGGCCAGTGACTAAGGGCAATGGCCCTAGTGTTGCATTTAGCAGCACAGGGTTGGTTCTCTACAGCAGAGAAGAGCAGCTGATGTAAAAATTAGTAAGTGCGTTGTGATAGGGGTATTTGATGTAGGCCTTGTGTGCAGATAGGAGGAAGATGGTCAGTTAGTTAGAAGGTAAGGCATTCATATTAAACATATATGTGAGTGGAGGGGGCTTATTGATATCAGTTCACTTGTGTCAGTGAGCGCGTTGTGAAGGTTGAGTGAGTATCAGATAGTATCAGTAACAGAGATAAGAGTGATAGGAGATAGGTGTTAGGCAAGAGTGTGAGGGCCTGAACAGGTTAGGCAAGGCTGGGACAGGATTTTGCCTGTACGACAGGGGTATATGGGAGAACATTAAAAGGAGTTATAGAGGATGTGTGTTCTCAGTTATAAGGAATAGGCAGTAGGATAGGGGATTGGTAGCATGATGTTAGCCAATTAGAGTGAGGATATGTTAGGAAGGTCGGGCAAGGTAACAGTCCTATACTCCTTAGTGTATCAGTCCTATATTTGGACTTATATCATTCATATGTGCTATAGCATATATGTATCAGTATGTCGAGGGCTCTTTGGCCATAGGCATCAAGGGGCTTAGCTCCACTACAGGAGGTTAGAATAGGGGTTTATGCAGGGGCTAATGCCCACTACACTTAGGCAGGTAATTGGGGGTCCTATAGGGCCTTGTAGCTGGAGTTTTCCTGCACAAATGCAAGTAGCAGCACCTACTTTGGTTTGAGCACAGGCCTTGGCATGGCTTTGCTATTGTCAGAAATACAGGGCAGTAGGCTATGTGTGGGAACTTTGTAATGGGCTTTAGCAACATAGGCTATGTGTGTATGTATGGATACATGTATGAATGTGTGTGTGTGCGTGCGTGTGTGTGTGTGTGTGTGTGTGTGTGTGTGTGTGTGTGTGTGTGTGTGTGTGTGTTAGTTTAGAAAGGATTTGTACAGGTAAGGTATTAGGTAGGTGCCTATATGTAAGCATATCTAAATAGCTGCATGGGAATATCCAAGAGTCCATATGGGTTTAGTATCATGGATGTGGTACCATGGTGTGAGTATCAAAATATTTTGAATGTTAGCTAAGATACTTATATAGCTAAGGTGTAACTTATTAAGTGAGTGTTAGTAAGAATAAGCTTGGTATTATTATTTAATATGGGATATGTAGTGTAGATAGGTAATATGGCAACTAGTATAAGTAATTACCAACATGTTAGGGTATGGTATATGATGCAAGGGTAATAGTTATAAAAATAGGTGTATTGGAATGGTAATGACCTAGTTTCACCATGGAGACTTATATGGCCTAGAATTTACCAAGATTGCATGTCACACACTAGATACACATGTTTAACTCACTTAAACACCAATTTATATGTGTATCTCATATCTAGGTTTGGGTGACATCACTTTAGGCCTTGATTCACAGTTACTGTTCAGGACAACATACGAGTACATTCTCTGATAGTTTACATTATTTGATATTTCCTATGCTGCATGTTTATACTAGTGTTCTATTTGATTCCGACACGATGGATACATGGATTGGTATTTTATGGATTCCTTGACTTGAGATACGTAGTTTCATGCCTAATGACTTTTACTGGACTAATGTATCTATTTTGGATTATTGAGATTCGTATCGAAACATGGATCCATGTGTACTGGTCGGACGGGGAAATACCTAGGAGACGTGTGAACATACCCTTTCTACCCCCGTGGTCTTACTGGAATAATAGCGGCCACACACGGAGGTGTATGGTTTGTCGAATATTACCCTCTAGCCGTTCACATGTCAACTTGGTATTTCAAAACACTGGTGTTAGACAGATATTCTGGACTTACTAGTTATATATATTGCATGACAGGTTTTCCCTTTTATTATATATCAGTCTGTCTTTACATTTTTTACATGTTCTCCCATACACTATTGCCCTATATCTACTTGTCTCTTCTTTTGTACTTTGTCTCCTATAAATTGTTCATCAAGTATTACATTATTATTTACATTTTCATAGTACTTGTCAATTAATTGGAACTGCTATTTGGGTTGTACTTCACTCTAATCTTAACTGGATATATTTTTCAGATGGCTTAGAGGATTGTTTTACTACATACTATGAGCAGAGGATTTGCGAGGGAGGTACCCAAGAGTTTTAGAAGGATCCTGCTCAGTAGAGAGTGCCCTAGTAGTAGCTTAGAGCTTTAGCATTTCATTTGTATCGGATTGTTCCGAATGTGGGTTTGAGACTTGTTATTGTTTCAGGATTTGTATTTATTCGTTTTAAACATCTAGACTCATGTGTGCGATGAATCTTACTATTATTTTAGTTTAATCTTCCTTATCTTCTATTCCAATATCGTTTTTTATCTTCCTTTAGATCTTGTGATTGAGTTATATACTTTACAAGTCCTATTTTTCCTCCGTGCGGAGATAACATGATATATATATCATCTTATTAGATGTTAGATATTGTAAACGACCTATACAGCTTTCTACCGCCGAAACTACGGCGTAGGCTGGACGTACCCACGTCCTTGTGCCCCTAAACAGGGTGTGGGTCGTGACACTACCCAATCCATGATTATATTTCCAATCCAAATTAAATCATCCTACTCGTGCAACCGTTGCACCACTATCTTTCGAAAAACTCATGCACGAATGTTGACTTTTTCTCTAACCAAGAGACATCTACTCGCCTAGAGTCCGAGTCTATCTACCCACGATCAATATCCGAAACACACTACGTAGCAAGCCATCCTCAATAACTTTATCCTTCCGCCCTGAATCCATTACGAAATCTCAAATCGCTCATTCGACTTTTTGTACTGCTATTATGAAGTCTCGACATCACAATCTTTCTCCATTTTGTATCCCCATATCACACTTAAGTTTTTCTCGCACATTTATTTCTATATGCTATGTCCATTTTGATATCGCGAGTGTTAACTTCAAATCTTATCAATTTGACTTGCAAAACATTCTTCCAAGCAACAACATTCAACACAATTTTCGTTCATCCAGTCAAAGTATTCCTGAGTTATCGCATAGCGTATTTGGTACGCCGCAATATCATCGACGACATACATAACATGAACATCTTCTTTTAGCATAAATTCAAATTCGTTTAACCAATGTCATCATCCGAATTGAATATTCTATCGAGTCTCGCACATGCAAGATTAAATCAGTTTTAGCTATCTCTATTCATCGAGCAACACAAATTTCAAATCCTCCAATCGTTCTCATATCCTTAGAAGGAATTTCCAAACCGTACTACCGATTCTTTCGCACTACTCAATTCAAATACGACCGAATCAATCATTTTCTCAACACAAAAATTCTTTTGCTACTCTCAAGTCAATCGTCCAACTTATACTTAACGAATTTCGTTCGACGTATCCTCCATTGATACGAGTTCATGCCTAATTGTTCTAACAAAATTCATTGAAGCAAACTTGTATCAAATATTATCACACCATTTCCACTCAAGTCTCGGAACTATCTCGTCTGTCGCGGACAGACCTATTGATACAAATGTTCTGACGCACCTATCGCTAAGTGGTATGGCATATACCACTCGGAAATCGAGTCGCTCCTCGCATCAAACTTCGAATTGGTCCACATATATTTTGAACTAACCGTGCCTCGGTGATAATGCCGATCACAAATGCAACATTCGCTTACTCAATGCTCAACTCTAAATTTGGCCAACATACATGTTCGCTTACTCAAGGTTTGACACAAAACTCAGTTATCGTATACCTTCACTTTTCAAGTTTGACACGTAACCAAACCGACTCATTCTATCGACTTACGATTTTTTTGATCTCGCCCGTTGTATCTCGCGCAACATTTCCCTTCCGATACTTTAAGCCATTTCTCGAATTCGTTCGACATGTTCGCTATCCATTTGCATATTCATACACGACATATCATCATACTGATCGACTGTTTGCACTGAGGTAGCAAACATCTCGCGACGTGCTGCATCGATACAACCAACATCGCATGACTTGTTGCACTGATGCAACAAACATCCCATGGTATTCTCGACAACATCACGTAAAACATAAAACACGCACATTAAAATACACACACATATATAGACTTATTGTATGGAACATCCAGTACAGCATGGAGTAGATGTTTTCCATATATAAATTCACTTTATTTATTGTGTTTATGGGAAAATACAACTGTAGGAATCCGATCTAGAAGACGATCGCTTTATCCCTTAGACGATACGAAGAAGAAAAGCTCTCAAGAATTTGACAGCAATTTAGATATCTATGTATCTGTACAATGAATGAGAAAAGAACTCTATTTATAGAGTCAAAAATAACTGAAAAGATAACTGTTTTCATAACCTATGCATAGTTGATAATCACGCAGGATTCAATCGTACGCAAGGTTGATGAGCAGTTACTGGACGTGGCCCATAACTGTTGGACACATGGCAATCATGCATGAGTCGTGTGCAAGTTACTGGGGCACGCATACGAGAGATTTATGGCATGTCTGCCACGTACTCCAATCTGATAATTTGAGATAAAATCCACGCCAACTGGTTGAGGATGAAATCCACGCAGACTTGGGGCAGAAGGCTTCAGAATACACGCTAACTTGAGGCAGAAAGCTCAAAATTCACGCAAACTTGAGACATAAAGCTCAAAATTCACGCAAACTTGAGAAAGGAACATAGAAGTTCAAAATACACGCAGACTTGAGTCAGAACGGCCAGCTGTCTTGATTCGACGTGCCTCGACTGACACAAAATCTCTGACATTGATTGCCTTGTCAGTCACATTAAATGACAATAAGGTCTTTTTGGTACGCCAACTTGATGAAGACTGAATCTTGTTGAGAAAGATTTCGAAAGTCACGCAATAGTCGGCTGAGATCTCTCGAGTCCCGTGCATACGTGGCATACGAGGAGACGTTCTTTGACTGTCGTGCTGTCAGTCATAATGACACTCTGACAAATGATGAGCTGTCTCTGTGTACCATTTAAACCCTGCGTATATTTGAGGAAATGGTCTGATAGAACTCAGCGTATATTTTAGACATTGTTCTGATAGGCTGTATTAACTCAGCGTGACTTCATTTTTGAGACCTACAAAACCCCCTTCAAAGTTTTCAAAAAAATGATAAATTATTTCGAAATACTTTGAAATCGAGATGATAAAATGAATTTAGTCACGCTGAAAAGATTCAGGAAAAGATTTCTTCCGAAATGATTGGGCTGTTGGGATTCTGTGCGGTTTAGGATCCCGTACAAAACTCCTATATCAAAGCAAATGATGACTTTGCCGTTTGAAATTCTTCGTGAACCTATAAAAAGGCTATAAATCACTTCCTTCTTTCTTTACTTGCTTTAGAAAGAGAAAATCCCACACAGAAAAGAAACTTCGTCTTCCCCGACTTCTCCTTCTCCTTCTCAGCAATGGCTCCTAAGATCGACGCTCAGGCTAAGGGCAAGGCCCCTGCGACGTCTTCGCGTGCCACCACCGACAGACTTCCTCGCCGCGAAGCTTCTCATCCCCCTATGCAACGTAAGTGACAGATGGGGATGCGAACTGATGAAGACGAACTGATGAAGATGAACTCCACATAGAAATCTTAGGATTCTTAAAACAATAAATAATGAACTTTCGAAATATATCCCCCCTTCTTAGGGCAAAGGATATTAATAAAGTATGCCCCCTCTTTAGGGTTGGCCATACTTCACATCTTCGTGTTTACGAAGCTCTGTGTTTCACGCAAATAAGCATGGCTCTCATGACTCTGCGTGATTTTTCATATGTTGGCAGAGATGTCAATGTTGAATTATTCACGCAGACTTCTGAGAGTCATCCTCTGGATAGATTAGTCTTGATCTGTCAGCGTATTTTTTTGTCATTTTCACTTTAATGTGATTCTGGCAATGATGCGTGACTTTTTATTCTAATCTGTCTAGACTTTGCGTGAATTAATCACATGCGTGAATAAATCATTCAGCGTGTCTTTTTGATCTTTGTCTGAAGTCTGCGTGACTTATGAAATTTTCTTTGAACACTGTTAAACACGCATAAGGCTCTGAAGTTTGCGTGACAAAATATGTCTGAGCTTTTCTTCTTTTCTTTTCTGTAGTGAACATCTGAAGTGAAGAAGCTGATTATGAAGGACATTTGAGCTTCTCTTTCAAACATGATTTATCTTATGTACAGATTCCTCAGTTTGACACTCCGAAAGCCAGACTATCTTTGTTGAAGAATCAAGATCATACCACTCTGCTCTGTCTGATGAATGGTGAACCATTTCAGAGTCTTGACCTGGTGATCCATAAAAAACCAGCTTTTCTGTTTGGGGATGCCATAGCACATAAGTCACAACCAAAAGGCATCAGGGAGAAAGTCTGCTTCTATTTTGAAGGTGATGCAAAGAAGCCCATGTACTGGCCGAAGGTATCTAGGGGTTTATCTATCATGCGATTCATGCACGCCAGTTACCCCAGAAAGATGACATGTCACTTAACAGAAAATCAGTAAGCTAAGGCGAGCAGAATCATTTACAAGAAAGATGGATTCTACAGTGCTCCGGAGAATCACGTATCCTGGTTTCGAGGTTTGAAGCCGGGATGTGTGCCACCCGAAGACTCGTCTATATTGATACCATTCAGGGCGCCTATTTTCATAAATGAATTCATGGCAAATGAGAAGGCATTCTATCCTACTGATTCGACGCCGAGGATGATAGGCTTAATGAATCAGGAGAATATGAGGTGGAGGACTCTGGTCCATTGGATTCAGGAGAAGTTTGAGAATGAGCTGAAGCAGATAAATCTCTATGACGCGATCGTCAATTCCTCCTACGGCTTCAAACCTAACCCATTTCTATTCCTGGCCTTGGTTGAAAGATATAACCACCGGACGGGAACATTTATGACTCCCAAAGGGGAGATGGGTTTTGCCCTTCATAAGATAGAATACATCTCTCATCTGCCTTCAGGCACACTGCCATATGAAGAATATGTGCCTACAACCGAGGAGCTAAATTTTCTGTCGGAGAAGAACCCGGAGATGGTGCATCTGTTTGAAGAGATGATGTGCCATTTCGGTACATGCACTCTGTATTATAAAAGTGCTAAAGAGGAAGCCGGCTGCCACATCCAGAAGTGGATGTCTTATCTTTTCATGAATCGTGAGAAAGATGAGAAGAAGATAAATGAGAAGAGAAAGTATCAAATTAACTCCTTCAAGCCCCTCTCTGAGAGTGAAATCCCCAATCTACTAGAGAAGTATGACTGTAAAGATTTCACAATCAATAAAGACTGGTATAAGTTTAAAGCCGGAACCACCTTCAGATCATATGTGAGACAGAGTGGAAAACCTTTGTCAAAGAACGGTCATTTAGTCGGATTCCTCTCTCTCTGGCTAAGAAGATGTGTTGTTCCTGGCTCCAGCTCTCTGGATAGAATACATAGAGGCGTTGTTTTTGCAGCAGTGCGCCTTATATACGGCTATAAGATAGACTTATTATCAGCGATGACTTGCAGGCTGAACGCAGGTCTTCGAAATTTTGTAACCAATATGCTGTCTAATCAAAGGAAGATGATCGATGAATTTCCAAGAATAGAGATGCCCTATACTTATTTGTATGGTTGGCTTCTTCTCCATCACGACGGTCTGATACCTCCGGGAGCAGGAGGGAGCGGCAGCCTCTTTTTAGAGAAGTACGCCGGAGAAACTTTCTGGAAGGTTCACACTCTTCCAGAATGCAGAAATGTTTTGAACCGATCATCACATTGGTCGATTCAATGTGCTCCTCCGCCACTGGGTTATGAGAGCATGCCTCTGAACATGATAGACGGAGAAAAAGGGCACAGGCTAGATGATGTAGCTTTTCAATGGCTGCAGCGGATTCGGCCATCTCACCTGGTATATCGTCATGAAGAAATGACGTACTTAGAACCATATCTACCGAGCCGATTTGCTCGGCAATTCGGATATGACCAACTTCATGTTGGGAATGCCACCACCTGCCTTTCTGCTCGTGGAGGACTAATTGATGGAGCTCGGGCATGGAGATACTTCACGGCTAGAGATACAAAAGTTGAATTCTCTATGCCGAATCCTTTATCCAGGGCGGGGACGAAAATGCTCTATACATACGCCCGCTTCTATATTTCATCGAGCACTTTCATGCCGAGTTTTCATTTGAAGACTTTTGTTGCAAAAGACGACCCAGCTCCATCAAAGAGATCGAAGAAGAAGATTGTTATGCAACAATTTACTCCGGAACCTGAAGATGAGACTGCAGAAGTTGAGCCCTTATATGAATTATCTCTGGAGCAAAACTTTCCTGATGAAGTTCTTCCTCCAATATTCGTGTCCATCTCTAAGAGGAAACGAAGTGATGAATCCAAGACAGTCTCTAAAAAGAGTACTAAATCTTAGACTTCCAAGAAGAAAGGGGTTTCAATAACCGCCACCTCATCTCTAGGTGGTATACCCGTTGATGAAGACGATGCTGCCGACAAAGATGAAGACGATGCTCCTTTGATAAAAAGGAGATCGAGAGGCAGATACGTCAAGAAGACTATCGGAAAGATGAAGGGCAATGAACTCCTGGAAACTATTATGAGTGGAGGGATCTTGCCAGAGATCGATGAAGCGGTTTCCACGGAGAGAACAGAATCTGATCATGTTCATCTTCCAGTAACTTCAGCTGAACCGACTGAGGTAGAGTCGACTGTCCCGACGACAAGTGGAGTAGCTGCTGAACCTTCAGAGATGAGGATTATCCCTTTTGAGTACGGGAAAGAGGGTGTCATCCAGGCATTGGATGATCAAATTGAATATTCATAAGAAGAACCAGCTCCCGGGGCAGAAGTTAGGGAACAACCGGAAGTTCCCTCTTTTCAACCTGTAGTTGAAGAAACTCAGGTTGAAGAGAACATTCCTTCAGTCAGAGGCGATGAAGACGTGCCAACGTCTGAGCTATCAGCTGCTGATGAGTTATTGAAGAATGTTTGTAAAGACATCATTCTTCAAACTAACATTCCAGAAGAGACTGAACCTGCAGTTAATACCGAGTCCATGGAAATTGAAGCTCAAGAACCTGAGCTTGCTATTGTTGCTATTCCTGAGATTCATCCATCTCAAGGAATAGATGTTGATGTGAATGTCATAGATTCTGAATCAGAGACTCACCCTGAAGCTGGGAATCCAAGAGGGTCTGAAGAAGAATACTCTGAGAAAGAAGAAGAGGCTGAAGAGGAAGAGGATTGGCATCCTGAGACTTCCACTCATTATGATGAAGATAAAATCAGAGGAAATGGAATGGAGCTCAGTTCTGAACCTGCTCAATCTCCTGATAATGCTCCAGCACCCAGTAATTCTGGAGCTGGTAGTAGTCACATAAAGCAGGTGTCAGACACCATTATGGATCGACTGCGAGAGGATGCGAGACTCCCTCAACATATAGAATATGAACCTCAGCCTGGTAGAATTTTATTTCAAATTCTATTTCTACTATTTCTTTTTCTTTATATGCTGATTATTTTTCCTTTGACTAGTAGGAACTGCTGCAGCAATGAGCTCGACTCATGCTCCACTTATCCATACTGATGTTGATGAAGGGAGTTCGCATTTGCCAATTTCTCTAACGGCACATACTTCAATTCCCAGGACAGAGAACGTACAAGCTTCATCTTCAATAATGACAGCAACTCCTAGGTTTGAGACGGGATTGGCAAGGACTCTGGGGATGTATTCAGATATCATCTATTCATATCTGGATACGTACTCCAGGCGTTTCTTGAAAGACAAAACTATGCCCTTCTCTGAGCTCCGAACGGTGGTCAATTTCCCGCTCCTAGCACTGCGACATGCCGGCTACGGATCTCAATGTATCTTCTTCGAACATCTCCTGGATGAATTGGAAACAACTATCCGAAGATACTGGGAGATCAAGAAGAAAGATGTTAAATCTTTGACTGTGGCTGAGATCGCTCAAATGGAACATGAAGCCCAAGCTCAGCAAGCTGCTTTAGAAGAATTTCTTACTTCTTCATCTGAGAAGTTAGTAGAAAAGGGTGAAGAAATATTAGCTACTCGTCAGAGAGTAGAACTTCTGAAGAAGGATGAAATATCAAAAGCTGAAGAGCTCAAGAAGTTGAAAGAGGAGCTGGCTCGTCTTCAGGAGCGAATTGCCTTCATGGAAAATGAGCAGGCTGAGGTCGTCACTGCTCGTATATCTGAAGCTGAACGCTGTCAAACTCTTCAACAAGAGTGAGAGCAGATACAGGCAGAGCAAATTGAAGAAGTTAACCATCGCCAATCTGCTATTATCACTTTTGATGAACAAATTGTCACAGTCGAAGCAGCAGAAAGAGTTCGCAAAGCTCATGATGAGAAAATGAGTACTATACTTGATCGTATTAAGGAGCTAATAACTCCTAATAAATAGATCTTTTATATTTTCACTTGTAATCAATATTTTGATTTTGAATGAAGACAAATGAGAACTTTTGATCTGATTTTTGACTTTGTTGTTTTGATAATGATGTATTCATAGAAAATATGTTCAGAGGTAAATAATACATGACACATTTTAATAGAATAGACTATACAAATGAACTTTGTAATTCTATCAGATGATATTAAACCAGAGATGATCTTAGTTTAATACTGATTAGAAAAAATAGAATTCAGACATAAAAATATCTTTGAACTCAATTTTTCATGATCTTTGGACTCGAGAATCAAAAGACGAGATATCATTTTCATAAATATGATACTGAGATAGAAAATTCAGAGGTAATATGGACGTGATTTTCTAGATATCAAATTTGCTAAGAAAATGATACAAAATAGAATATCTATTTCCACTGGGGATAAAAGATATCGAAACGATTCTTGTAAAGAACAATGACTTTGGTATTTTTACTAGCTGGGGAATGATAGGAGAACAATCTTGACAGATGAAAATATTATACATAATATTTCTTCAAGAATTTGCCATTAATGGGCATCATAGTGACTTTACCATCCATAGTGGTAAGCTGATATGCCCCATTAGAAAAGACTTTATTCACAATGAATGGACCTTCCCATTTTGCATCGAACTTGCCTTTACTCATGTGCGTCATAGTCATCGGACGTCTGACTGTAAGAACAAGTTCTCCTTTTTGATATGCTCGAACTCTGACTTTCTTGTAAAAAGCTCTTGAGATTCTAGCTTGATAGAATTCGATATTCTGTTGAGCAGATAACCGCTTTTCATCCAGAGCTTCTAATTCCTAAAGTCAAAGACGATCATTATTCTCGGTAGTAAGTTCATTAGCAATTGCTATCCTTAAAGAAGGAATTTGAATCTCTAATGGAAGAACAGCTTCGCATCCATACACCAGAGAGAAAGGTGTACATCTAGTAGCATTATGAACTGTAGTGCGGTAAGCCCACAAACATTCACCAAGTTTCTCACTCCAATTACGTTTGTTAGTAGAAACAAACTTCTTTAAGAGTTTGATGATGGTCTTGTTGAAAGCTTCTGCTAATCCGTTAGCTGCCGGATTATATGCGGTAGAAGCCACATTGTTGATCCGATGATCGTCACAGAATCGAGTAAATTTCTGGCTGACGAATTGTGGTCCATTATCATGAATAATGCGTCAAGAAACACCAAATCTGTAGATGACATGATGCTTGATAAAGTTGATGACATTAGAAGTTTTGACTTCAGATAAAGGAATAGCTTCGGCCCATTTGGAGAAATAATCGGTTATTACGAGAATAAACCGATGGCCTTTTGATGACGGCGGATTGATCGGGCCAATAATGTCCATGCCCTAAGCTTCGAAGGGCTATGATGCTGCCGTTGGATGTAGAAATTCTGAGGGTTGATGAATAAAATCCGCATGGATTTGACAAGCTTTACACTTCCTAACATATTCGATGGCATTTGATACCATAGTATGCCAATAATAACCCATACGTCGAATACGGTCTTGAAGTTTTGGTCCAGGCTGATGTGCTCCACAAATTCCATCATGTGCTTCACGGATAATTTGTTGGGCTTCACTACCGGCAACACATCGAAGAAGTAAACCATCATAAGCTCGACGATATAAGTTTTTTGTAGTATGATTGTAATAAAATCTGAGTGATCGTCGTCTGATAGATGCTGCCTCACTCGGATTATCTGGAAGAATATCATACAATACGAAATCTAAGAAAGGAAGTCTCCAATCTTTATCCGTATTCTGAGTCTCAGCTAAATTACTGAAGGTGAATTCCATACTAGAATCAGATGAAGATGATAATGATTTACGACTTAATCCAAATCCTCTTATCGTATTGATATCATGAGATGTTGATTCTTCAATATCAACTGGAAGTCCTAGAGTTAGGTTGTTCTCAAGATGAAATAATTCTCGATTGTAAACAACAATCATTTGTTGACGTCTAACCGGAATAGCTAATACTGCCGCAAGATTAGCAAGAGCATCAGCTTCTGTGTTACATGCTCGCCTAACATGCTCGATGAAGAATCCATCAAATGACGAAGCCATAGATATAGCCGATCTATGATAAGGAACCAGATCTTGATGGCGAACTTCATAAGTACCCCTTATCTGATTGACAATGAGTTTAGAATCTCCATACGCTTCCAAATGTTGAATATTCAGATGTTTAGCGAGTTGAAGACCAATAAGCAGTGCATTATACTCAGCTACGTTGTTCGAACATGGTTGATCGAGAGAATAAGCTCTTTGGATAGCAAGACCTTCTGGCGACACAAGAACGATTCCAACCCCAGCGACAATGTCACCATTAGAACCTATTCTTGAAGCTCCATCAAAGAATAGACGCCAAGTAGGATCTTCTTCAGCAATTTGGTTTGAGTCTAGGACTTCATCTGGGATTTTATCGTAGAGTTTTGAATTTTCTGGAATTGAATGAGCAGCCAGAAAATCAGCTAAAGCTTGTCCTTTGACCGATTTCTGAGGAATATAGTGCATATCATACTGAGCAAGTAAAATTCCCCAATTAGCCAATCGAGAATTTAAAACACTTGGTTTTTTCATCATGACCCGTATAGGATTGATCCTGGAAATGACATGAATGGTCTGGCCAATGATATAATGTCGTGTCTTTTGGACAGCGAACATCAGGGCTAGACATTCTTTTTCGACCGATGAATATCGAGGTTCAGCTCCGGTCATGGTACGACTGAGATAGTAAATGGCTTGTTCATGACCATTTTTATTCTTTTGAGCGAGCAATGCACCCAATGAATGACTCATTGCTCGGGTATATAGGAGGAACGGTATTCCTGAGACAGGAGGTACCAATACTGGAGGGCTCATCAGATATTGTTTTATATCATCGAATGCTTTCTGACATTCATTATTCCAGACAAAAGAAACACCTTTCTTCATAAGTTTATTGAATGGTCTGCAGCGTCCTGAAAGATTAGAGATGAATCTCCTGATATAAGCGATCCTTCCTTGAAATCTTCGTAGCTCTTTTAAGGTACGTGGAGGACGCATCTCTTGGATGGCTTTGATTTTCTCGGGATCTACGTGTATACCTTTCGAGGTAATAATGAAGCCGAGAAATTTGCCACTAGAGACGCCCAAGAAGGACTTAGTAGGGTTCATCCTTAATTGATGCTTACACATTAGATCAAAAATAGTCTTCAAATCTTGGATGTGATCCTCTTTTGTCGACTTTTGACTGCAATATCATCAACATAGCATTCGACTGTTTTCCGCAAATGTTTACGGAATATAGTGCTCATGGCTCGTTGATAAGTTGCTCCTGCATTCTTGAGACCGAATGGCATAACTGTATAACAGTATGTACCAATCGGCGTTCTGAAAGAAGTGTGTTTCTCATCATCTGGAAACATTTTAATCTGATTGTATCTAGAATACCCGTCCATGAATGACATTCGTTCAAACCCACAGGTATTATCGATCATAATATCAGTAATTGGTAGAGGAAATTCATCTTTAGGATATGCTGCATTGAGATCGCGGTAGTCTATACATACTCTGATCTTGCCAGTCTTTTTAAGGACAGGAACTATATTAGCCACCCAATCGGGATGTTGTTCCTCTCTAATAAACCCAGAAGCCATGAGTTTATTGACTTCAGCTTCAATTGCATCCATAATATCTGGACGAAATCGTCGCTGTTGTTGTTTGACCGGTTTAGCATTCGGCATGATATTGAGTTTGTGAGTTGCAATCTGTGGATCAAGTCCTGGCATATCCTCATAACTCCAAGCGAAGACATCAATGTATTCACGAATAAGTTTGATCATGTCTTGCTTATCAGTTTCTGAAAGACTTTCACTAATGAATATTGGTTTGGGGGATCCCTCTTCACCAACATCTATTTGAACGAGTTTGTCTTCAGTCGGAGGCTCTTTTTGCTCGAATCGGAACTCCCATTGATTATCTAACCTTTGGGCCCATTGTTCTGATTCAGGTGAGATTTCAAATTCGTCTTCATTTTCATCATTTTATTCAGAACCGTCAACGGAGACCATGTTGGAAGACAGAATGTTGTAGTAGAAGTCACCGATACTTGTATCAGAATCCCAAGAGGTGGTACTAGAAGAATCAGATCTCTTATCTTCGTCAGATTCGGGATCTTCATGGATAGTATTGATAAAGGGAGTAGGAGCAATATAACCCAATCCGCATTTCGTCCTTCCATATTTTAGAGAAGGAATCCGAACATGCATTCTTCTTCCTCTTCCATCACTGAGGCCAGTTCTGAAGTCATAGCCCATATTTTTGATAATGTCTTTAGATTGCTGACTATAACGACGTAATTGTAACCTTCCAGTATCATTGTCTTTGTCATCGTCTTCCAAATCAGAAGAATTCTGGGGCCCTTTGTGGAAGAATATTGGAATGTCTCATGGCTTTCTACTAGGAACCAGAAAGTATGAAGTTTGTACTGATTCTAGGGATACCCCTGTATGAAAAGTCTGTACAACTCCTATGGTTATTGTTCTCAAGTCATCTAACAAATGCAAATAACTATGAACATGATTACACACATCAATATACTGCAAAGATTGAGACTTTTCATTAAATTTAAAAGTAGTAGTATTTACATTGGGAGAAGGCTGAGCCTTAGAAATTTTAGCCAAATCAATGACTAAAGGGGGAGAAGAAGATCGAGAAGGAGTTTTGTTTCGATTAAGATCGATAACAAATGGCTCAGAAGAGGTGAGCTCCCTTGAAGCCTGAGATGGAAGAGTAGTCCGCCCTCCAACAGGGATTACCAGAGTATCCTGTTTTATATGTGAAGATACAGGAACTGTAGTACGTCCACTGACATGAATGATCAGTGTATCTTGAGTAGACGACTGAGGTAATGGAGAGATCCGTCCACTCACTGGAATAATGAAAGAACCTTCTCCAGAAGGTTTAGGAGACTGTTGCCGAGTAGTTCGACCTTTAACAGGAATTATCAAGGTCTCACTTTGCGGATCCTCTTTCTCCATAGCTTGTGTCACCCTTGTATACTCTTCTTTGTACATCCGGGAATCACTGAAATAAGCTTCAACCCCATGGAAAAGATTTATATCAGCAACTTCCTTTTGTACTCTTCCATTGCTGTCAATGTATTTGAAGCACTGATGAAGAGTAGAAGACACTATATTATTTTCATGAAGGAAGGGTCTTCCCAGGAGAAAATTATAAGATCCCACGATTTTGATCACATAGAAAGTGACTTTGGATCTGAAATCGCCTATTTGAAGTTTCAGATGAATCTTTCCCAAAGGCTCGCTTCGGCTTTAATTGAATCCCAATATAGTAGTGACTGTCTTAGAAAGTTTGTGAAGAGGGATTTTTAATTCATCCAGCAGACTCTTTGGCATTATGCTTAAAGCAGACCCTGGATCAATAAGAATGTGATCTATCTTCATCGTATCGATATAACCGGTGTAGTAGAGAGGCCAATCATGTCGATTATCCTCCAATAACATGTCATCTTGTGTAAAGGTGATATTCGGGATGATCTCCAATACGCTATTGCAATGTAAGCAAGTAACAGGTTCTTCATCTGGCTTCTTTAATTGTACGAGACAAGAGTCAGCCTGAAGAAGTGCCTCACTTAATGTCTCCCGAGTCTCTTTAGAAAGACGTAGAAGTTCAAAGAGGGACATTCTAGCTGGAGTATTAGCAAGTTGAGCTAGAATGTCGAAGTTATAAGGCTTCTGAAGCCCAAGAGAAGGGGACTTCTTGATTGGTTTATCAAATCGAGCCTGTTGTTTGCCTTTCTCAAGAGCTGTGGGCTTGGAAGGAATAGGTACAACCGGTGTAGTTGAAGGAATAGGTGCGGTGGATGATTCTTCTTCGTGAGGAACATCAGAAGTATCTTTGTCAGCTGGAGAGATATCAAGAGTATTTTCAAGACTATCAGGAGTATCTTCAGGACTCTTGGAATAATCCTTTAGATAATGTTTCCCTGTTCTAGTAGCACCAGCAAGTGCTTCTGCTTTATCTTTTGATTCTGTGTCAGAAGTATATCCGAAAGAAGTCATATGACATGACTTAGTTTTTTCAGCCTTCTTAGATTTTAGGGAAGTAGTCTTTTGAAGGGGAGGAGATTCAAACTCTGCCACTAGATCGGGATGAATCCATATGATTTCTCCTGTTTCAATAGTGATCGGTATTAATCCTTCAGACTGTGGAAGGGGAATATTCATAACTTCAAGAGTTGCCTTGGGAATAGGAACGATCCCGCTTTCAAGGAGTTGAGGAGAAAAATCTCCGAATTGCATAGAGACAACATTGGAGGTGACGGTCTTTTCTTTCGGAGTGAGAGTGACAGCTCCAGATTTGATCATTTTCTGGATTTTTCCTTTCAGTACAAAATATGTACGAACTGTGTGACCCAACATTCTATGGTACGGACAGTATTTAGGATGATCTGTCTTACCAGCTTCATCAGGTTTCTTGATTTCAGGTAATTGTATTTTATTACCTTTCAGCAGACATTCAAAGATACCAAGGACATCATCGTCATCAAAAGAGTATTCTTCTTTGGGACGAGGTGCTCTTGGTTGTTGATTTGTTGGAGCTGGGGTAGCTTGGGCAGATATTACTTCTTGATTTTTGCTCTGGAGATTGACTTCGAGAGTCTCTTTTCCTTTACGATTGTTAGGTCGCGTAATATTGCTAGTATTTTGACCTGATTCATTGGAATTCATGTGTACCCCCAGACCTTTGAAAGTCTCGGCACTGACTTCGGCAGCTTTGGCACTGACGATGAAGGAAGGCCAATCTTGGAATTGAGTGGATCCTGTCCACATGCTGATGATTGGTAAGAGATTCGACTTGCAAGTGTCGATAGTGACAGCATCGGGAGTTCCGAGGGGCATCTTCAGAGCTTCTCTTCGAAATCTTTCAATGAAGCTTTCAGTGCTTTCATTATTTTTCTGTTTGATTCTTATAAGAGCAGACATAGTCATGTCATTGAGCCCTTCATAAAATCGTTCAAGAAATATTTGTTTGAAGCCGGCAAATGAGGTAATACACCCATCAGAGAGACTTCTATACCATTCATAAGTCGTTCCCTTGAGACATTCGACAAACACCTGAGTAAGGTGGGCGTCGCTTGGTTGCAGCTGGTCAGTCATCACTTCAAAATGATTGATAAACTGACTCGAAGAAGTGGTTCCATCAAAGAATGAGATAGTAGGAGGCTTGTATTTAGGAGGATATGATACCTGCTTCCATTCTATTGGATAAGGTTGCTTGATACCTAACCTTTGTAAACCATCTTTTTGTTTGAATACCTCAAATTGGGTTCGGAGATTCCTCAATTCTTCAGTAACGACTCCAGAAGATTGTGGAGTTGTAGCTTGTAGAGAATAGTTAGGAGGAGGGACAGCATTATAAGCGCTACCCCCAGCTCCCGAATGGCTAGGAATTGGTTGAGCTTGTCCAGGGATATTGGATTGTACTGCTGGAGGAACTTGTACTGGACCTACACCAGTGTCAATTGATATGGCGTCAGGTACAGTCTGTCGATTTTGCAGCTGGGTTGCCATAAGTTCATACATTGACTTCATAGTATCAGCCATAGACTTCATTTGTTGTTCCAAAGAAGCAATTCTTTGGTCTTGGGGAGTCATTGAAGAAGAAGGTTCATTGTTTAACTCAGTATTCCCATCCACCATATAAGTTGTGACCATACGAGGGATTGTTGATGATACTGTTTGTTCTGAATCATTGCTTTGTATATCAAAATCAGTTATAGGAGAACTACCCCCAGTAGAAAGAGGTGGAAAGTTAGATTCTCCAAGGAATTCAGAATAGTCTTCAGAAACCGAAGTTCTTTGATTAGAAGCCAGGACTCTTAATCTGGTGCCTCTATATACTCCATCTGGACTATCAGTTCTACCCCCAGTATCCCGAGAGGTCATGTTGATAGAAGCGAAAAGAAGTTCATCTTCATCAGACATAGGTTCACACTGAATCCGATTAAAGACAGATTATCGTTTAGTTTGACATCTGTATTGAATTATGACTCTTGACTGGAAGTCACACTCATGATCAGCATGGTCATGATCCATTGACACAGAATTATTCCTCCTCTTTTGTTGAAGATGTTCTCGTAAATCTATATGTGAAGATTGAGGCATATCTGAGAACAATCTTTGTGCATTTTTAGGAATGTATTTCCTGTTCTTGGGTCTTGATGGCTCTTGATTATACAAGGAGTGATTAATCTGAGCCACATAATTTCTGGCATATTCTGCATCCGGATCTCTTACTTTAATTCCCGATTGGTGTGGTTTCTTAACACCAGAAGTGCTTCCCAAACGGGATTGATTGAGTTTCGTTCTTAGATTTGTTGGAGGTAAAACATTGGTCTTTGATACTTGAAGTTTTCCTTCCATTGATCTAGATATTTGCAGAGAAGGAAGAGTTGAACCATCCCCTTGATTAGGAGTTGGTAACAAACCATTTTGTAGAGACAAATTCTGTGCCCAATTTGAAGAAGTCGTAGAAGAAGACATTAGGAAATGTTTCTTTTTAGACTTATTCAAGTTTTGAGACATAGAATGTCCAAAAGGAAGAGTAGTCAAAAGACTATTTCCTTTTCTTTGACTAACAAAGTTGTCAGCCAAAGCTGTTCCTGAAGTAAACACTACAGGAGCAGAAGAAATAACTAAAGAGTTGTTTCTTTTCGAAGGGACTTTGTGAGCCATTTGTGGAGGAGTTAAAGCAAGACCACCCCCAATTCTAGCAGAACCTGGCAAGGAAGAAGAAATAGCTAAAGAGCTATTCTTCTTAGAGTATGCTGGTGACAATTTGGCTAAGGAGCCAGTATTGTCAGCGTATGAAGTCTTGGCTAAGAAGCCAGATTTTGGTACGCATGCTGAGTCAGGGAGAGCTGACTTGGTGGATGATGCGTGCGGAATACACGCTGAGACAGGCTTGGTTAAAGAACCTGTGCTGTTAGCGTGACTTTTGAATTTGGAATTACACGCTGGAACAGGTTTGGCTAAGGAGCCAGTGCTGTCAGCGTAACTTTTGAGTTTGGAATTGCACACTGGAACAGGCTTGGCTAAAGAGCCAGTGCTGTCAGCGTGACTTCTGGACTGCGTGACTACGAAAACAGATTTGGCTAAGGAGCCATCACTGTTAGCGTGTCTTTTGGATGCTGTCGTTTTCGAGCACACAGGAGTATGTGTGCCTGCAGTGGAGTTCTTGCCAGTGTTAGTAATGGACACTATGGTAGAAACTTCACCATCTTTGGTTGCCAATAAATTCTTAGGGACGTAGACAGATCGTCCCTTTGATTTGGCAGTGGTGATAGAGGCTGAAGTGTGCTTGCCACCCTTAGCCTGCTGTATTTCTTCATAGGCGAGTTGATTGAACTGAATCGATATCACCTTCTTCGTCGATCCGACCGACGAAGCGTCGCATTGAGTTGTGGCCATCTCAGAAGAGGAGATGGGTTTCCCCAGCAGAGTCGCCAATTTATTTATGGAAAACAGTAGAGTCAACAGTCGAGAGTCAATCGCAGCAAAAATCAACTTAGAGGTAACTGATTTCGATAGCGGAAACAACTCAGGGTCAAAAAATTCGTTCAAGGTCCAAAGGATAGAACTGCTCTGATACTACTTTGTCATGCTCGACCCGGGAAATCATTCGTCCTCACATCAATTTCTGTCGAATCGATTGTCCTTGCTGGGGCATAATGTCGTACGAGTCTGGAGTTGCACTCATGTATGACAAGATAATAGGTTGTCTCAATTTTAAACATATGCAGCAAAAAAGATAGAGACGAATCAGAGTATATGAAACAATCTCTTTTATTCATGAAGCAGTGGAATAGAAAGGCTTTAAATAGCCCAAATGAACATGTCGAATAGGCTTACAACACTCATGATCTCTTTAGCTCACAAAGGATTTATTCGTTCCATACATCATGTCCCATATAACAGAAGGCATTGTCTTGTAGAAGAGCTTCTGCACACCCATCTGATTCATCGCCGCCACGACACTGATCGAACGACTCCCAAGCACGAACACCTAAAAATGATGCCCACAACGTAGGTCAGTACATTGTCGTGTACTGAAGAGTGAGGTAACCCATTTGCCTGGAGAAATACTATGTAATTTAGTGAGGCAAGCATCTTATTTGGTAATCTTTTTATTATTGTCTTAGGATCAGTTTTATGGCATAATTGTAAAGCAGTGAAACATGTACTTATACAAGCATATTAAGGATAACATTTATAATGTAAATGTGCCAAGTATCGTGTCCCAGCAACAAACATTGTTAGCCACACATAATGTACATAAACATAGATTGTGCACATCTTCGTATCATCCCAACTCGCTCGGCTGCAAACCAACAACATTATCAAAACTATAAGGATACCAGGGTCTATCCATGCACCTGATTCTAATCTCAGCCTACCGGCCCTATCTACATGAAGGTCATTGGCATTCCGAGCCATAATAGAATATATCTCAATGTAAGATAGAGGTCGCTTCGGTACGGGTTGCCAGCCACTATCAAAAGGAGCCCGACTTACGGGTAGACGGTTTATCACATTAATAGTAGGGTGCAACCCGTCTGAATGAAGTGAGCCACGAATACCCCTCAATTCCCTCCTAGGCCGAACGGTTCCAGTGACCCGGCGATCCATATTCGAGGGATACCAAAATCCGTGTACAGGTTATCCAAGTTCATTGACCATGCAATACGTACAAAAGTTAAGAAGCCACATACATCACATAAGCACCTTCTTAAGTCTGACTCATAATTTACATCTACACGCGACATCATCCATCTATCTCTAGTTCTATTGGCACTATGTCCCAACACATCCGTGTTGATGCACGATGCCCCGAACGATGACCTATAGGTCCCGAACACATCCATTGCAACATGCCACATTCTAAATAGTCCAATATTCTCAAGTCATTTGCAAAATAGCAATTCCTTGACAATTGTGCCATAACCGCATGATTCGCGAGCAAAGCCTACCCTTTAATGTTACAACTGTTCTGTGGCGTTGCGCCACAACTACCCGTATCGCGTACGGAGAAATAAATATAGTTCACGTGCATTGATGCATGCTCAAAATAGATATTCGATGCTCTAAGGCCTACTGTTCAATATTCTCTAGGTCATGCACTCGATGTACGCCCCGATGTTGCATTTCAATATTCTACAATCAATGTTCTATCACGACTTGTGTACTTGATGCACGTTTGCCTCAATTGTTCAACGTTCGACGTTCTATCTTAATATTCGACACGTATTATAAATTTTACCTCTCCGAGCAACGCCGGTGGACTCAATACCGACACTAGCATATAATGATACTTTTTATTAGGCATGAAAGAGTAGAAGAGAAAGGACAGAGCCCACTCAACTTAAACCGATTCACCCATCGCTTCGCCGAGCCGATGCAGCCAGACACCTTAACTTCGTTGCAAAATCATCTCCTATGAGCTAGCCATGTGAGCACTCTGTGCTCCTTTGAACTAACCGATTGATTCGATCTGTCGTACCTATGCCTTAGGTTGTTGCAAGGAACTCCTTACTACTTGCACATGAAACCAACCAAATCAATACCTCTTCAACTGAATTTATACTTCCTTGAATCAAAATCATACCTCTTTGAATCAATCGACTCAGCGTAATGCACCGTGCGGTGCGAGGGATTACACAATTCTGGTGGGGTGTCAGTAAAAGACTACTGGTGAGTGGAATCTCGCCCACTCAACCAAAACCAATATATTCGTTTTATGAGTGCATCTAATATTTATGGTCTTTCTAATCTTGTCTTAGGATCAATTACATGGCATAGTATACTTGTGTCAACAAATAATTGTGTCATGCAACATGTAACTGGGTTCAACTTACCAATACTTACCATCTGTCCTTTCATGCTTAAGAAACACAACATTATTCCAAGCATAATATCTATACAATGATACTAAGTCATATTGCATAAAGCGAATGTCATAATATGCGTCCCTGCATAAGGCACTCGTTAGCCATCATGGAAATATAACCGTCTTAAGGGCTCAATCTGTATCTCATACTATGCCTGTAAGTAGATAACCTTAACATGCAATCCAACTCTATAAAGGCCACGAACACCACAAGCCATCTTGGACTCATGGTTAGACGATGATCCTTCCAGTTCGGGTAGCTAGCCCCACTAAAGGTCCCGAATCACCTGGTGCTACAATACCCATGTTCCCCCTAGGCCAATATGATTATGGTACCTCGACAACCGTTTAAGGAACACGCCCTTATACACTAGTTATCCATAACCATGCAATACTCGAGAACCGCTAATCTACGACATATGCATGGCATAATTCTATGAATACTCTATATCCATCTATATTCAACATTTATTATATACATCGAGTCACTGCTCGAGTTAGTCTTCCCAGTCTAGGGATTCTATACTTGTACAGTTCCCAGTAATCCCTGCATTGGCGATCTAGCGGTCCCCATATCTCTCTATGTTACCATCTATGAAACATCAATACAATACTTTTCTTGACTAAGGTAATTGAACAACATTTCATATATACTCTACAAGAGTGCTATAATCCAGGTGACAAGATACTACACATACAAAAATTAATACTATAGCATCAAGTTAAATAGTTCATGTGATAAATTGAAAATAGTTATACTTTGCACCAATATAAAATCATTCATACAGAGTTCCATATATAAAGCATCATTGCAGAAGTCCATCTTTTACATCGATCAAGTTAATACTTACATGTTATATACAACAAATAAATATAAATGAGATTACTCTCTTACAAAAGTCATATGATTTTTACCATAGCTTATAAGCGATTGCTCTGTTTGATAAAAGTTAACAGAGAAACTATTATGGAAATATTGGTAAAGATCATATTCCAAACCATTATCATGAAAACACATGTGTGTGTACACACACACACACACACACACACACATCCTCTCATTTGTAAGGTATTGGTCATTTCCTTACTTTAG
>JANAVB010025800.1:1214019-1279019 GCA_029216955.1 Iris pallida | reverse complement strand
GAAAAGATGCATAATATGGTAATAGCTTCCTATCTCTTCCCTTTTCTAGATAGCCATTTTTAAAAAAAAACCAAGAAATATCCCAAACATCATTGTTATGTTTTAGGGTAAAATTACCCTTTTACCCTATCTATACATGCATTTAGGCACTTGGATACCTAGGTGTCGTGGTGAGTTTTGCAAATTGTAAAATTTATAAAAGAATTTTGTATAACTTTTTTATTTTTAAAAGAGAATGGGTTTAATTGAATAATAATAATAATAATAATAATAACTAATTATTATGAGATTAATATGATTAATATTATTTATATTTAAATGATATGCAACCATAAAGTAAGAAAAGGCTAAGTGCAGATACCATATTTACGGTATGCACCTCTGACGCTCTACCTTTCTTAGAAAAATTCCATCCTCAAAATTTCAATTGCAAAGGATAAGCAATAAGATAGAATATGGAATAATTGGAAGAACTAACCTTAGTCCTTGAATATGTATGTATATTGTTTTCACATATCATCTTTCCTTTTCTAAGTAGATTCTACATGAGAGTCTTTATTCCATTATACTTGAACAAGAGAAATAGTTTTGTTCTTGAGAACGTTATATCTTTGATCCAATTTCTATTGGGTGTCGCTCTATGCGCAAATTTGGTCCCACTGTAATTTCAGAATGGTCTAGTATATATATATGGCTTGGATCTGACACATATCTTCGGTGTTGAGATATATGAAAGACATCATGCACTCCTTCAAATGATGGTGGTAAGGCCAGTCGGTAAGATACGTCTCCAACTCGTTCTAAAACATCAAACTATACATTATACCTTGGATAGCTTTCCTCGGGTTCCAAATCTAGTAGTTCCTCGAGTAGGCGAAATCTTTAGGAATACATGGTCGCTTGTGTTAAATTTCAAGTTTATTTGATGTTTGTCCGCCCACATCTTATGTCTATCTTGTGATACTTGTAAATGAGTTCGAATTGCTTTGACTTTGTCCACTGTTTGTGTTACCAATTCTGGACCTAAAAGTTGACGTTCTCCTACGTCATTCCAGCATATTGGGGATCGACATTTTCTTCCATATAAGTCTTCAAATGGTATCATTTTAATACTTATATGATAACTGTTATTATATGAAAATCGATTAAAGGCAGGTGATCGTCCTATGATTCTCCAAAACCTAAAATACATGCTCTCAACGTATCTTCTAAAATTTGAATTGTTCTTTCAGACTAACCAATATCAGTTTTTAGGTGATATGCTGAGCTAAACTTCAAGCGACTACCGAGACTTTCTTGTAGGCTTCTCCAAAATCTAGAAGTAAATAGAGTATCTCTATCTAATACGATACTCACTGGTACTCTATATTGACTTACAATTTTTCTCATATACATATCTACTAAAAGTTCAATAGATTGTCCAATTTAGAATGGTTGAAATCTGACAGATTTTGTGAGTCTATCCACAATTACCCAGACAACATATTACCCTTTTGAGTTCTTGGAAGTTATGATACCAAATTCATGGTAATATATTTCCATTTCCATTCTATATTGATAGAGGTCGAAGAAGTCCTGCAGTCCTCTGATGTTCATCCTTTACTTGTTGGCACATCAACATCTTGACACAAATTTTGTGATTTTTTGCTTCATTTCGTGCCACCAGAAGTTTTTCTTCAGATCCTTATACATTTTTGTACTCCTATGATGAATGGAATATTGTAATTGTGTGCTTTATACATTATTTTTGTCCTGAGGTTTCCATAGGGTACTCACAACCAATTTTCAAATCTTAAGGATCCATCTGAATGCTTGCTTATTCCTGTTTGTCATCCAGCTTCTGCCTATTCCTATAACTTTTGCAACTTATCATCACCTTGTTATGCCATCTCGATTCTCTCTATCAAGGATAATTTTATTTGTAAATTTTCCCAAGATCTTTGCTATCGGACAAATTACCTTAATACCTTTTTTTTCTTCTGATTTTCTAAAATTTATTTTGGGGTATTCATAAAGAATATTGTAGGTCTTCTACTTAAGACATCAACTACCTTATTTCTTTTCCTGGATGATATTGCATATCCATATCAAATCTTTTATTAGCTCCAACTATCTTCTCTGTCTCATGTTTAATTCTTTTTGAGTAAAACATACTTTAAGCTTTTATGGACAATAAAGATTTTAATCATTTCTCCATATAAATAGTGTCTCCATAATTTTAGTGTAAAGACTACATGTGTCTTCAGTTGAAGAGAAGAGTAACTCTCCCATGTTGCATTAATACACTATCCAATCCCTTACCTGAAACATCACTATAGATTTCATATCCACCCGATCCTGATGGTAATGCTTAGGAGTGGGCATACGGTTCAAAGAACCACGGTTCCGACCCGGCCCGAACCGTAAAATGTCCAAATAAGCCGGTTCCTAAAATTTAGAATTTAAACGGGACGGATCGTGTGACACTAACGAGACAAGACGGGTCCTATTTTTAAAATAAACGGGGCCTCGGACCGACCCGTTTCTAGGGGTATGTGTGTTTTTTTATCAATTTTGGAATTTTTTGCTATTATAGCTTATAGATAATAGAACAAGTTATTGTTTAGTAAACAAATTCTAGAAATTTGGAAGACATAAGACTTGTTTTGTTGTTATAGATAATAGAATATATGTAAATATTTACTATTCTAAAAAAATTTAACTTTTTTTGGACACGTTTGGACCGGCGGGTCAGTCCGGTTCGGATCCGTTTCGAACGGGTAGAGCCCGTTCCGGTTCTAATATTTTTTGGACCTGTCCCGCCCTGTCCTGCCAATTAACGGGTCCGATCCGGGTCCATAAAATTTGGGCCCACCCCGAACCGTGCCCACTCCTAGTAATGTTAACACTGGTGCTGAAATAAGTTTCTTCTTTAATTCCTCAAAAGTTGTTTGGCATTTTTCTGTCCATATAAACTTTTCTTCTTTTTTTGTCAATCGGGTTAGTGGTTCCACAATTCTGAAAAATTCTCTATATATCTTCTATATTATCCGGCTAAACCAAGAAAACTTTGTATTTCTCAATAGTCACCATATATGGGCTCGTATTCTATGTCGTGCGTGGTTATAATTACAACATCAATGCTGGTGTCAGCGTAATAATTATGCTTTATTCTTTTACAGTTGAGCAGAGCCACGTGGCACTATGCGCAACCACATGTTAGAATATGGCATATGAGAATTCAAGACGTAGTAACGCATATTTCTCTATCCTCATCAAATACGAAGATGTCAGTGTACGGTTGGGTATCCGATGATATCATGCGCATTAATGGCGCATATTATGGCGTGCATTTTGAAGTACGAAGCGATAACCGACGTATTAAATATGGATTTAATATTCCTCGTAATAGATGCCATGTGACATACAGCTCGTGATATATGCAAGCATTCAAATCCTCATTATGTACTAGAGTTAATGCATTTTTTCATATGTCGGTGCATCGGTTAAAAAAAAAGAGTTTTGCCGATGATCTGCGCATATAGCCATTACAGTGCGAATGTTTATAAATAGCTTGGGACATGTGCTTCCCAAGGCAGCAAAAGTATGGATCTTAAGCCTACTTGATGTCCATTTATGTTCTCAATAGTGCTTGTGAGCCGGATCTAGCAAGTTTTTCTCGTCATTACATCGAATCGTCAATAGAGCAAAGGAGTCACGTGCCAACTCGATCTCCAACGCTACACTTTCCTGAAAATTTTACTTTCTTTGCTTGTACTTAGGATTCCTTTGTATATGATACATTGTAATTCAAAACAAATAACACGTCTTGTAATAAAAAAAAAGTTAGTAGACTTTTTGTTAATTGAAAACATTTTTAACTTATTATCTAGCCCTTCACGAAAGTAGGCTATCGTGGCTTTCTCAGTACTTACCATATATGGAGCAAATCTGCTTAATCTTGTAATTCTAAAGCATATTCAACTATAGAAGTTTTTTTGCTTCAAATAAATAAACTTCCTTTCTAGCTCCATCCTTGTTTGGAAAGAATCTTTCTTCAAATCGCTTTTTGAATTCTTCCCTAGACACAAACTCATCAGATTCTTTCGGATGTTGAGCACTCCACCAATTCTCTACTACATCTTCGAGTTGTGTCCTTACCACTGATACCTTATCTTCTTCAGCAATCTTGGCTTCTTTTAAAAATCCCTCATTGATTTTCAACTACTGGCCTGCTTCTGTAGGACTCTTTTTTCCCATAAATTTAGGTGGATTCAATTTCCTAAAATCCAAGATCATCCTGGTAGTTTTGGAAGTTGCTGTTACCTCAAGATGTTCTAACATCTTGGCATATGTGGTTTGTGATAGGTGTACTTGTTGAGCATTGGTTTACAGTTTTTTTTTTGGAAAATCTCGTACATACCCGCAGCTTGAGGTTCAACTGGATTCGCACGAGATGATTGAGAAGGAAAAGTCGTTTCCTGAACATTAAGAGATGAAAAATTTTAATGATCGATGTGCAACTGAATCAAAATAGTAAAAATTTATTATATCAAAATGAAGGATATGTCATTGAAATTGCAATTCATAGAATCACAAGAAAAAGTCAATTGCAAAAATATTGAACACAAGGATATAGAACTTGCAAATTTTATTCACTACGTCAAAAGGTGATACAAATAATGCAGCTGAGGCTACTAGATATTTTACACCACACACACACACACATATATATGTATACATATGTATATTGTATATATATATATATATATATATATATATATATATATATATATATATATATATATATATATATGAAGGAAAAAGAACTATTATTGATGTATCAGGCGTAAAATGCTGAAGCCTATACAAGTAAGCGCGCCACGTATGAAAAAACAAGAAAAGAAAAAGTCCAAAACCGAGCACCAGAAGGCGCTGCGGACTTTGCTAGAGCAAAGCCTACCAAAACCGGTCCGAGGAGTGGGAGCAGCGGGTCCTGATTTTAAGAATTTGACGGAGGACTTCGCAGATCAGTTGAGCCTAGTTGTATTGGCGACCTTCGTACCTGAATTTGTTCCGGTTCTTCCAGAGGACCCAAATACCAGCGGCAGCGGCGATCTGGTGACAATGGGACTCGCCTTAGTTGAGCAGGAGATCGTTGAAGCCCCTGGGCCGATGCCTCTTCCTGCAGCGCTGAGCAAGTTCCTGCCAAATCTAATTGGCAAGATCTTCGGAGAGCAGGATGTGTTCAGCTGTTTCTGGTTTGTGGGAGGTGCAGCAGTGGCAGCTAGATGCTAAGCTAAAATCGATGGTGGTTAGGGAATCGTCGGTCGAAAGCTTCTTGCGCTGAGCTCGCCAGATCAGAAAAGACCACTTGATAGGGATGCATGATTGCCAAAAAGGATCGATCGGTGGGTGCTGCGCGCCGCTGCCCCCCTACCTCGTGCTTGGCAGAGGCTATCGTGAAGGAACCTCCGACAGTGGGGGCCCAAATCAAGGCATCTGGGAGTTCGTTGATCCGAACATCCGCGGCTGCTAGCTCGATCGTCGCCTCCTGCCCGATCCACTCTCTGATCCGCTCCTATCTCCAACCCGATGATGGGTCCCAGAGATCCCAAATCGTGCAGTTAGGTGGGGCGTTCGAGGACAGATGGTAAACCGCGTTACCAATCCACCGTTCGTGGGAAGGCAACGAAAGGTCGTTGCCAAGCTGTATGCGAATAAAGGGTTCAGCTAGGTGGCGGCCTTGAAGAATACGACACCAGGATGCTGAGGAACGACTATTGGCTACCGCCGTCGCTGGGTGAGAGTGTTGGAAGTATCTGGCTTTCATGAACCGCGTCCAGATAGAGTTGTGCGTTCTGATCTTCCACCACAATTTCATGGAGCAGGCATCCACAATGTGCGCTCCGAGACCCCCCTTATCCGTAGGTTTAGCCATCATATCCCAGCTGGCCCATTGGTGCTTATCCTTACCATCATGATGTCCCCAAAAGAAGTTGGCGAAGAGAGCCTCCAGGGAGGATAGAACCTTCTTAGGTGGGGAGCTGACGGCCAGGGTATAAATTGGGTTGGAAGACAGAATGTGCTTGATGAGGATCAACTTGCCGCCCGGAGAGAGAGTCGCGTTGTGCCATCCCTCGATCTTTATCCTAGTTTTGTTCATAAGCCTTTCGAAGATGCCCGAATTATATCTGTCGTATACCAACGGGCAGCCCAGGCAGGTAAACGATGGGTATGCGGTGGTGAAGGAGGTGAGATTGGTGAGAGTGGCTGAGTGGCTCCTGTCGGCTTTGTGGTGGGTATAGATGACGCTTTTGTCCCGGTTGATCCGTTGTCCGGAGCATCTGGTGTATTTATCCAGGATGCTGCAGACCACCTCCACTGATCTGACGTCTCCGGAGGAGAAGATGATGTCTTCAGCGTAGGCCAGGTGAGTGATAAGAGGGCAGCCGGCGGTGGTGTGAAAGTGATAGAATCTTGGGATGTTGACCATGCTATTGAGGTTTCTGCTGAAGGCTTCAGCAGCAATGATGAAGATGGTGGAGGATAGGGGGTCCCCTTGACGAACACCTCGGCTAGACTTGAAGAAGCCGTTCGCTTGACCGTTGATGACAGTAGAGAACCATGAGTTGCTAATAGATCTGTATATGATGTCTATCCATGTTTCAAAAAACTCGAAGGCCCTGAGAACCCAAATCATGAATTGCCAGTCCAGACGATCATAGGCCTTCTCCATATCAAGCTTGATGGCTATATTGCCCCCCCTGGACGGGAATTTCATGCATGTTATCATTTCCTGGGCTAGGAGGATGTTATCAGTGATGTTACGTCCCGGGACGAATCTGCTTTGTTCCTCGGATATAATCTTGGGGAGAATATGGGCCATACGGGTGGCAATGATCTTGGAGATGATTTTATTGGCGAATGTGCATAAGCTGATCGGTCTGAAATCTTTGAAGGTCTCCGGGTTATCTTTTTTGGAGATTAAGATGAGGTTGGCTCGGGATAAGGATTTCGAATAGCAAGCTCCTTGAAAGAAAGCTGTAGCGGCTTCGATCACGTCTATCTGAATGATGTTCCAACAGGCCCTGAAGAAAACCCCAGAGAATCCGTCAGGACCTGGAGCACTGTGTTTGTCCAGGGGCCAGACCGCTGCCCTAACTTATTCCGCGGAGGGTGGGGTTAATAGCAGTTCATTGTCCTGCTCGTCAATTAAGGGAGGGACCTTAGCTAATAAGATCTCATCCTTGACGACTACATCTTGTGTGAAAAGTTTGGAGTAGAAGTTGGCGGTAGCCGCCTGGATGCTCCGCTGGTCTTTGAGTAATATGACATTGTCATCATATATTTGATGAAGGGAGAGTTGATGCATGCGTCCCCTGACGCAGGCGTGGAAGAAAGCGGAGTTTCTGTCGCCCTCGGTGTCCCATGTCAACCTGGCTTTCTGTTTCCAAAATTCTGTCTCAACTTTCAGGCGAGATTTAAGGATAGCCTTATTAAGGTTGAGCATGGCACGGTTCTCGGGAGAACAATCTGTAGCCAACCTATTTTCCGTACGGGTGACGTCGTCTTCCGCTACCTTAATTTCTTGGCGACGAGCTCCTTCTTGCATGTTGCACCAGGTAAAGGAGTTATCGGAGTATGGGAGGGGGTGCAAGTTAGCCTAAAAAAATGAAAGAGTTGAAGTCGTTCATTGCTGGTTGGTGGGGAGGACGCCCCCCCAATTTTTTGTCGATGCAAGCGATCATGTTAAAGTCCCCAATGCATAGCCACGTGAGGCTATTGAGGGAAGTATGGGTATCCATAAGGGTGTACCAGAGCTGCTTGCGTTCGGCGTAGTCGCAGCTACCATGAACTGCAGAGATGATGGATCGGAAGGAGAGAGTGGGATGTTCCACCCAGCAGGAGAGCGCCTGGTCGGAGTCGAGAACGGTACCGAAGAGGCAATCGTCGGAAAAGAGGATCCAGATGTCGTGACACCCAGCAATGGCGTTCGCGAATCTGAGCTAAAGTTGGATGGATTTGAGTTTTCTCTAGGGGATTTTAGGTTCGATGATAACTATAATGTCGATCCGGTGGACTTTGATTAGGGTGATTAATCTCCTCATGGTTGGTTTGTTGGCCATCCCTCTGACGTTCCATGTTAGGATGTTAAGCATTAGTGTGATTGCGATTGGGGGTTGGGTTAAGCTTTGAGGCTGACCGTGTGGTCATGACCGAGGGCTCTTTTGCGGGGTTCTTTTTCTTCTTATTTTGATGGATTTTGGGGGCCCTTTGGGTTGCTGTCGGTGGATCTGCCGTCGCTTCTCGGCGGCGCGGGGCCTCTGTACCTGTGGCGTTCTCCGGGTGGTTGATGAGTTCTATCTCAATTTTGGCCAGAGCGCTGAGAGGATTGTTGGGGTTGAGGAAGCCGGCATCCTGAGCTTGTCGGATCCTGGCCTCATATTCTAGGCCTAAATAATGTTCGACCTCTATCTGGGGGGGGAGGTGGGAGGATCCCCTAGTACAGAGGGGATAATTAGCGCCAACGTGTTCTCCCTAGATATGCCTGGATCTCCGACGGAGGGTCCTTTGGCGTTCTCACCTCCTTCTTCAGGTGGGGGCTTTTCGGGGAGGAGGATAGACTCGTCTACGACCTTAGAAGGGGAACTTAGGATCTCGAATCTGTTGAAGAGGGTGATGCATGTTGGCTTGTCAGGAACCTTACAAATGTCCGTAGTAGGGGGAGCGCGAGGGCTGGGGGAGCTGTCTCTATCTGTAATGTGGGAGTGGGAGTTAGGGAGGGGTAGGGTAGGGCCTGGGAGGGGTATTTGGGTCGCCTTCGGGGATTGAGTCTTTTGTGTTACTTTCTTCCTGGGCTCCGGGTGGGATTTGAAGCAATGCTTCGAGAGGTGGCCTCTGATCTGACAGTGCTTGCAGAAACGAATGTTGTTGTCATACTCAAGCGTCTGGAGGTGTGTCCGTCCCCCCAGCTCGATCTGAATGAGCGTGGGGGGGTCGAAGGATAGATCAATCTCTACGCAAATCTTAGCATAGTTGCCTTTGGAGAGATTGCGTGTTTCTTCGGCGATAGCTACCAGGGTCCCAAAAGAATTGGCAATTCTCTTAAGTGCTGCGGGGGCGAAGCAAACAAGGGGAAGGTTCGGCAAGGTAATCCACGTCGAGATAATCTTTGAGTCCACATTGGGGTTGAAACTGGGGGACCATTTAGCGATCTTCACGCTGAGGGATCCGATGTTGGTGGTGCCCTTAGCCCATACCATGGAGCAGTCTTGGTCAGAGGAGGAGGTGTTTTGAGTCCAATGGTGCGACCTTGTACGCTGTTGAGAGACCCCAGCCTGCGATGGCTTCTTTAGCGGAGGGCAATTTAGGGCATCCGGACTGAAATTTTAGTACAAAGGTCTTCAAGAAGGATGCGGATAATGAGGAGATTTCGTCGGAGGAGAATGCCACTCTGATGGTTTGGCCTTCGGGGGGGGGGGGGAACTCGATCTCCGGAAGTTCGAGCTCCTTCTCGACGGGGGGCAACTGTGCTACTCTATTCGGTCACAATATCTATGCGTAGGAATATATATATATATATATATATATATATATATATATATATATATATATATATATAGAAAAAAAATATATATATATAGACACACACACACACACACACACACACACACACACACACACACACACACACACATATATATATATATATATTATAATATATATATATATATATATATATATATATATATATATATATATATATATATATATATATATATATGTGTGTGTGTGTGTGTGTGTGTGTGTGTGTGTGGTGTGTATACCTCCTGATCACTTATATATACATATGATGTTTTACAAAATGTGATACATCAGACAAAATATCCCCCTCAATATACAACATGATCTTACTGCCCCTGGTCTATATACATAGTCCCAATTCTGGGTAAACTATCTAAAGAAATAGAAACTTTGTCTCGAGGATTGTAACCTCTGAGTTATGCTCCTCCAACTCCTGCAATGTCCCCTTGTATTCCTGTATCTTAGGGTAAGAAACTCATATCTACTCATCTCTGATGTTAAATATAATATGCTTCCTTGATATGGTATACCTAGGCGCCATCTTCTATGTCTCTAATAACAGACTGTTGTACTTCATAAAGCACTCCATAAACTAAAATTTGTTGGAGTGGGTGGGGTTCCCAACCTATGTGGAGAAGATCCCGGAGTGCGACGAGCGTCGTTCGATGTCGAAGAAGCTCGGGAAGTAGGCAACGATGAGTTGTTGCTGCTGCTGCTAACCCGAAGGGAGGTTCTGGACTGGAGCCACCGAGTTCGGGCCGAACTCGGTCCCAGGCCGAGTTCTGGCCGAACTCGGTCTGGCTGTTCCAGAATGTTGCTGGTAGGTTCTTTTTGCCCGACACAGAGTTCTGGCCGAACTCTGTATCGTCGGGGCTGAGGCAAAAATCTGGGTAATTTTTCACCATTGGATCTAATCAAACGGTCCAGATTTGTTGCGGGATTAGGGAGTTAAGTTGGAATTTCCAAACCCTAATCTATGGTAACACAATTGTAGACAATTTTGGAAGAGAAGACGGAGGATTGAAGGTGTTTTTCGAAGGAGAATCGGATTCGGATAATCTCTACTCGTCGTTCTCGTTCTTCGTAGCCTTGTAATCATTGTTCTTGCTTCTAAGTATTGTGGGGATCCGATTTAGATCGGGAGAAGTTTGTAGAGGGTGTAATTCTTCTATTCCATTAGTGGAGGCTTCTCAGGGTTGGATTCCGATCGTCCCGTGGTTTTTCCCGCAAGGGTTTTCCACGTCAAAAATTCTCTGTGTCTGCATGGTTTGTTTTGTGTAGTTGTTTTTGGGTTCGTGCATTGTATTGCTCGGTCCTCTCGCAGGTACTCTCCGGTTTGGGGAAAGGTTTCCGCGTTTCTTTCCCAACAGAGTGGTATCAGAGCCAGGTTCTGGAATTCAGAAGGGTGTCAGAAGTTGACAGAAAACTAGAAAGGAGAGATAGACGCGAAGCCGGTGCGCATGGTGAACCTGAACGGCACCAATTATCACTATTGGTGGAGCAAGATGAAGGATTTGCTATTTGTCAAGAAGCTGCATCTACCCGTGTTTGCATCCGAAAAGCCCAGTAACAAATCCGAGGAGGACTGGACATTCGAGCATATACAAGTGTGTGGGTACATACGATAGTTTGTTGATGAGAACGTGTACAACCACGTTGCCAATATTGAGCACGCGAAAACGTTGTGGGATAAGCTGGAATCCTTGTATGCGAAGAAGACCGGGGTAAACAAGTTGTTCCAGATCCGAACGATGATGGGTCTGCGATACAAGGATGGGGCGTCTATTACGGATCACTTGAGTGAGTTCCAAGGCATGGTTGACCAGCTATCTTCTGTGGGAGTCAAGTTCGACAACGAGATTCAGGGACTATGGCTGCTATGTACATTGCCAGACTCGTGGAAGACCGTACGAGTATCTATGATCGCTTCTTCTCCAGAGGGCGTGGTCAGTCTGGAGTTTGCCAAGAGCGGGGTGCTGAATGAAGAGATACGGAGACGATCTCAGGGTACTTCATCTACATCCCATCACTCAGAGGTATTGGTTTCAGAGAGCCGCGGAAGGGGCAAAAGCAGGGGTCCAGGTGGTGGCAGAGACAAGAGCAGGGAAAAGTCCAAGGGTCGTTACGAGGACTCAGAGTGTTACCATTGTGGTAAGAAGGGCCACATCAAGCAGAACTGTTTCGCTTGGAAGAGAGAGAAGAAGGGCGACAAGGGGAAGCAAGAAGAGAACACTACAGCGGCAGCCTCGATGCATAGAGGCGATGTGATCGTCGTAGGTGATGAGGTCATTACTAACCTCGCCTGCGATGACAATTCTTGGCTGGTGGACTCAGGGGCTTCAGCACATGTATCTCACAACAGGGCACTATTTGCCACTTACACAACAGGCGACTGTGGAGTGTTGAAGATGGGCAATGGAGATGTGTCGAAGGCGGTTGCCGTTGGAGATGTGCATTTGAGAACGAAGACGGGTACGATTCTTGTTCTCAAAGATGTTCATCATGTCCCTGATATCCGTTTCAACCTGGTATCGGTTGGAAGGTTGGATGACGAGGGATTCTTCTGTCTCTTCGGGAATAGTCAGTGGAAGCTTTCCAGGGGTTCGATGGTGATTGCTAGAGGAAGCAAGAAGTCCGGTCTCTACTATATGGAGGGGAGCGCACAGGGGGCACAGGAGGTGAACGCAGTCAGTGATGCATCTACCGAGTTGTGACACAGGCGGCTCGGCCATATCAGCGAGAAGGGGATGAGCTACTTGGTAAACAGGAAGGTGATTCCGGAGCTCAAGTCTATAAAGTTGGAGAAGTGCACGCACTGCTTAGTTGGGAAGCAAAATAGGGTGTCTTTCCAAAGTCACCCAAGTTCAAGAAAGCCGGCGTTGCTCGAGTTGATTCACTCGGATTTCTGCGGTCCTATGAAGGTAAAATCTCTTAGTGGTGCTTCTTACTTTGTAACTTTTATTGATGACTGTTCCAGGAAGGTTTGGGTCTATGCCTTAAAGACCAAGGATCAGGTGCTGCCTACTTTCAAAGAGTTTCAGGCCTCTGTTGAAAGGGAGACGGGCAAGAAGTTATTGTGTGTTCGGTCCGACAATGGCGGCGAATACATCGGTCCCTTTGATGCGTATTGCAGAGACAGGGGATACGACACCAGAAGACTCTGCCCAAGACACCTCAGCTCAATGGTGTAGCGGAGCGCATGAACAAGACTCTGATGGAGAGGGTACGGTGTTTGCTGTCAGAAGCAAACTTGTCGGGCAGTTATTGAGGTGAGGCTCTTCTCACAGCTGCTTATGTTATTAATTTGTCTCCTAGTGCTCCTTTGCAGGGCGATGTGCCTGACAAAGTATGGAACGGCAAAGAGCCGTCATACAATCACCTGCGAGTGTTTGGCTGTAAGGCCTTCGTGCATGTACCGAAGGACGAGAGGACCAAACTTGAGCCGAAGACGAGGCGATGCGTCTTTGTCGGCTACGGTCGGAATGAGTTTGGCTATAGACTCTACGACCCGGTGGGAAGAAAGCTCTACATAAGCAGGGACATGGTGTTCGTCGAGGATCAGACCATGACCAACACTCAGGATTCCGAGACGCCTTCTGAGGCTGAGAAATTGCCTGAGTTAGAGTCATTTCGCTTCGAGCAGTTTCCAGAGGACATCGCAGAGGATCCAATTATGGGGGAGCCAGTACATAGAGTTGCTCCCAACCTTGATCATCAGCCTGCTGATGGTGGTCAGGGTGTCCCTCAGGAGGATGAGCATGCCGGGAAGGCAGTTCCTGAAGGGGAGGAGGCTGTCGGTATACAGCCAGCACCAGTGGCTCCACTGAGAAGGAGCGACAGAGATCGTCGACCATCTACGAGATACTCACCGGGTACTTCAGCGTTTCGGGATGGACGGGTCGAAGAAAGTGAGTTGTCCCCTTGCGGCTCACTTTAAGCTCACTGAGGAGCAGTGTCCATCTACCGAGAATGAAAAGAAAGATATGGAGCGGGTTCCATATGCCTCAGCTGTGGGAAGCCTTATGTATGCCATGGTGTGTACGAGGCTAAATATTGCTCATACAGTTGGTACGATTAGCAGGTATCTTTCAAATCCTGGAAGGGTACATTGGAGTGCGGTCAAGTGGATTCTACGATATCTTCAGGGCACTGCTGGTTGGAGACTTTCCTTTGGTGGTGATGAGCCGAAGCTGGTTGGGTATACCGACGCTGATATGGCTGGAGATGTAGACACGAGGCGATCGACTTCGGGCTACGTGATGATGTTTGCGGGAGGAGCGGTGTCGTGGCAGTCGCGGTTGCAGAAGTGTGTTGCCTTATCAACGACAGAGGCAGAGTACATTACGACGACGGAGGCTTACAAGGAGTTGTTGTGGATGAAGAAGCTGCTACAGGAAATGGGACTGAAGCAAGAGCAGTATACTTTGCTTTGCGACAGTCAGAGTGTTATTCACCTTGTGAAGAATCAGACGTTTCATAGCCGGTCCAAACACATCGAGACTCGGTATCATTGGATACGGGATGTGGTTGAGAAGAAGGACGCGGAGCTTGAGAAGGTTCATACAGATGACAACGGGGCTGATATGTTCACGAAGATTCTACCAAGGGAGAAGTTTGAGTACTGCAGGCAGATCGTCGGGATGACGATATCCTCCCCATAGTTGTGAAGGGGGAGATTTATACCATTCTGATAATTGCCATTTTTCTCTTACAAACTGTTGATATCTATAAAGGCTGCGCTCACTCCCATCCAAAGTAGAAAGCGATCCAAACATATACTCATAATAATTCTAAATCAGTAATGTGAAATACAACTTAAATAAGCATAGGTGTTGAAACAAATAACTGATACAATCTAAAGCTTATGGAAAGAATAACTTTAAAAAATTTATCTATCATCCAATTCTTTCCTTTATTTATTATTTCTTCAATTATTGATACTACCCAATACTCTCATCCTAAGGTTCAGATTCCTTAAGAATCTTATTCTCTAGAATCTATGTTTTAATCTCCTTAGAATCCTTATATCATTCCTATATAGGATTTCTATAAGTATGATCATAGAATACTAGATCGCTAGACTGTCCTGCACGGGCCGCTACTAGAAGATGTGTGATCATGCCCCGCACCCAAAGTACGAGAATCTGGATACGAGAACACATATTCAGGCTACGCACCAATATAATGAACTAGCATTCGTATCTAGGAAGTTACAAGACATCTAATGAATATGATAATTCTGAAACATTCATATATTATACATATTCTTCCATACAACTTTACATAAAATTTACCAAATTTTTCATAAAACCTTTAGTATACATTTCCACCTACAAAATGAAGCATGTTGCTTTTTAGAAAACTAACTTCCATCATTCGTCAACTTTGTCAATGCTATATAAAGGTAGTGTTAATTTCCTCCTGATTTTCTCTTTCTCCAAGCGAACAAGACTAGATCATCAAAACGACAAGCAAGCCCTTATATCAAGAACGGTTAAGTAAACAATAAAAATGAATGTGAAGATTCAAGGAGACGTTATATCTGAGGAGAAACTGACATGGAAACTAGAATATATGTTGTTAATTTTTAGTGTTAACTTGAAATATGATATTCCTTATTTTTAACAACCTAAAATATTTGGCGTCGAAAGCACAACAACAATCACAATCCTCAACATAAAATTTCTAAATGTAAATGCAATTTAGAAAATGTATTGGATCACATACATCATCTAGTGTCTCGGCAATAATCCTATATACGCGAGATCAAGTAAATTTTTTGGATGGACGATGCTTAGATTCCAGTCCCACAAGTGTTATGATATCATTGTATCACTTGAATATAATATGTATATATTATTTTGCAGCCATTGAATCACATTTATTGTGATAACATTAAATATAACAATTGAATCAGATCCAATGACAAGTAAGTGCGCTAAGCCTCACCTCGATCATCGTATGGTCATACGGATGTCGAAACTACTGATCAACACTACTTTTTAACCATTGATATATATGTACATATTGCAAAGAGTTTGTATGGTGCAATCCAATTATTCTCTTCCACCCTAATGCAATTCTATAAATTCACAAACAAATCCTATCTATACACACAATTTAGGTTGAATTAATGATTTCGATTCGTATCTCGTCTCGTGTTTCGGTGACAATAACTTTGAGATGATACTACTCGACAATGTTCTTCTGTCTTAGCGAAAACACTCAACGTTTAATAATATATCCCATTTTTTGTGATCATGGCATTACGCTTAAACGGTAATATTCCATTTGGTAGAAAAATTTTGAAAACAAGGAATTTGTACTCCTTACCTCCGGAATATGAAACATTGAGATTTTTGTTAATCTTTTGTGCATTTTCACTTGTGTCCTACGCGTCCTATAGTCTAATTCCTGAGTCCAAATTTTTATGGTTCAAATCCTAAGGTCAAATACTAAGATAACTTGTAGTAGACTTTCAACCGATTATTAGCTAGATTTTCGAAAGTTGGTTATGTTTGGGAATTCTTGAAAATTTTAGCAGAGTTTCCTTTGTATATAATACTACAAAAATGTTCACAGTTTATATAAACAAGACTGGAACAACCCTCTGTACAATTTTTTGGGTACGCTGACCACTTCAGTGGAACACTCAACACCGGAACACACACACTTAGCATATAATGATATAGGAAATATAAAATTCAAAATTCAAAACAAAGTTTTCTCACCAAAGCTTACTTACCACATCTTATAAGCGATTGCTCAGTTTGCTAAAATTTAGCAAAGAAACTATTATGGAAACAATGGTAAAAATCATATTCCAAACCATAATCTTGAAAATCACAAACACACACACACATACACACACACACACACACACATTTTGGAAGAAGGTAATTATTTATTGATCGCTCCAATTGGGAATCAAACCATCACCAACTTGGGCCTTATGCCTCCACACTAGCCACTTGAGCTAAAGATCACTGGCATATATATATATATATATATATATATATTTATATATATATATATATATATATATATATATATATATATATATATATAGCTCGGGCAGGATCGACTCCAAAGTCATGACTGTCGTAAAATGGTCTCAGGATCTCAACCCGACAGAAGACTCATCCATCGTATCTGCTTGGATCACCCTCCCCAACCCCCCGCTCATATGTTTCATCCTAGCAGCTTTGAAGAGAATCGTCAACTCCTTCGGCACCTTCGTGGCGATGGCAGGGGAAACCCGCAACCTGACTAAGGCGAATTATGCCAAAGTTTGCGTGGAGCTTGACATCTCGAAGAAACTCCCTAAAACCATTCAGATCTCACTCGGGAACAAGATCCACATCCAACATATCATTTATGAAAATAATATCATCTACTGTGATCACTGCCGAAAGAAAGGACACCTCGTCAAGCACTGCTATAGAGCTCACCCGGAACTGAAAAAGAAAGCCGACCCTAAGTCGGCCCCTAAACTATTACCAGATCAGGGCCAGAGATCTCTGCTTCTCCCTAAGCCTAACTCCCATGTCAGGTTTGAAACCAGTACGAAACCTGCTCAAAGTCAAATACAAACAGCCAAGATCGATTCCTCGAGAAGTGTCTCAACCCTCTCCACAACTACCCCCTTTAACCTTAACAACCAATTCGACATCTTAGCCACCAAAGAGACAATGCCCCTGAGAATAACTAGGCGACCAGCTCAGACGAGAGAGCCACGGATCCCAGCAACACTCATATAGAAAAGGCGTATCAGTCAGACAAGACCAATTATTATGAGGTTGTTAACATAGAGGCCAAAGAGACCACACATCAAGCAGACCAGGAAATACATAACAACCCTAACAAGGAGACCATCATCCAAACGGCATAGCTGGCAAACTAAGGTCCAGAATCGGTAGCCAGGATGCAATAAGCTTTGGGTGCCGGCTTTACGGACCCAAAAAACTACTTCGGAGCTCTAGCCGAAATAAAAGGAGAGGACTTCCTTCACCTTAAAAACGATCCTGCCGAAACGGACAGCCGCCCAGAGGAGACTAAAAAGGATGAAGTCTGCACTAAAACTAACAGCAAAAGAAGACTGAAAGAGTCGACGGGCATGATCACTAGATCTGATGTGAAAAGCTCCAACCCCCTAGCTCTCTTGATGCTAAACATCCTCTCTTGGAACGTCAGGGGCATTGCTAATTCACCAACCTTGAGAAGATTAAAAGGTCTCAAAAGACTCCACAAAATTGATATTTTGATGATCATAGAACCCAAAATCCCTTCCAAGAAACTCAAATCCATCCAACTGCAACTTGGCTTCCCCTCAGCCATCGCCGGCTGCCATGACATTTGGATCCTACACGCCGCCGACGTAAAACTTGAGATCATCCTGGACACTAGCCAGACGCTATCTTGCTGGTTGGATCACCCCACGCACCAGTCCAGATCCCTGCTGTCCGTCGTACATGGGAGCTACGTGATTCCCGAGCGCAAACACCTTAGGAGCTCCTTAATTGATATTCATCTCCAACACCCAAACAAGCCCTGGCTCTACATCGGATACTTCAACGCCGTCACTTGCAGAGAGGAGAAAATTGGAGGCAGGCTGCCCCCAACATCAGCTATGGTCGACTTTGCTAACTTCATTTTCAACGCCCACATGTCCTCTCTCCAGTTCTCTGGCAGTGAATTCACGTGGTGCGACATGCAGGAGGGAGCCCGGCGGTAATACTCCCGTCTAGATTGCGCCCTCATTACCTCTCAGTGGGCTGACATGGAGATCAACTCCAGACTCTCGCATCTCAACTCCACTGAGTCGGATCACAGTCCTCTCCTCTTAGAAATCAGCAGAAAAACCTCCCAGGCTAAGAAGCACTTCAGTTTCCTAGATCTGTAGTGCCACCACCCACAGTTCAGGGAAATCGTGACGGCAGCCTGGAGGGACCAGAAGACCCTGACCCACTATTCCGAGTGGCAGCCAAACTCAAATCCACTAGGAAGGCTCTCTCCACATGGAGCATAGAAGCCTTCAGAGACATCTTTCAGGCTGTCTGCATTACTGAGGACGAGTCACCCATATTAAGACATTGTTCGCCTGTGATAGATCTCCGGTGGCTCATGCTTCTCTTAACCTCACCATAGCGCTTCTGAAGTTTCGAATCAAAATTGAAAAGGAATTCTGGAAATAGAAAGCTAGATTAAAATGGGATATAGAGGGCGATAATAACACGAGCTACTTTCACTCTTGTGTTAAGGGCCGAAGACAACAACTCAACCTCCACCAAATTCAGGATGAGAACGGTCGCACCCTCCACGACCATCGAGACATCCAATTGGCTGCGACAGATTTCTACACTAAGCTGTTCACCAAAGAAATCATACACAAAGATGAGGACTTTCTTGCGGCGATCCCTCGACTGGTCGAAGATAGAGACAATACCCAACTGGACACTCCATCCACGGAAAGCGAAGTCAAAGACGCAGTGTGGGCGCTTAAAGAGAATAGCACACCAGGACCAGACGGTTTCACTGGCGCTTTCTTTCGGTCCTGCTGGGACATTATCAAGTCAGACATTTGTGAGGCGGCTATCGTCTTTTTTCAAGGTGTCAAATACCCCAAAAAGATCTCCAGTGCCAACTTGATCCTCATTCCCAAGAAGGACAACCCGGAGACTTTTAGAGACTTTTGTCCCCTTAGCATGAGCACCTTTACCAACAAAATTATCTCCAAGATCATAGCAAACCGCATGGCAGGTCTTCTTCCTAAGATCATTTCCGAAGAGCAAAGCGGATTCGTCCGTGGCCGCAACATCCTTGACAATATCCTCCTGGCACATGAGATGATCACATGCATGAAATTCTCAGCCAAAGGAGGGAACATTGCCATAAAACTGGACATGGAAAAGGCTTACATAAGCTGGACTGGCAATTCATGATTTGGGTGCTCTGAGCGTTCAGGTTCTCGAAAAAATGGATCGACATCGTCTGAAGATGGTTCAGTAATACATGGTTCTCAACGGTCGTCAACGACCAACAAACGGTTTCTTCAAAGCCAGCAGAGGAGTTAGACAAGGTGATCCTCTATCTTCCACCATATTCATCATCATAGCGGAAGCCCTCAGCAGAAATCTGAACAACATTGAGGGCTCCCCGTGCTTCAAGCACTTCCACACTGCTAGCGGTGCCCGATCGTCACTCACATGGCTTACGCTAATGACATCATCATCTTTTCTGCTGGAGATGTGAATTACATGGAGGTGGTCAACACCATACTACAGAGATACATCACGTGCTCAGGCCAGTGCATCAATCCTTCCAAAAGTGTTATATACGCTCATCACACCACTGACAGGGAGCACACCACCTCGCTCACCAGTATCACCTCCTTCTCCGTTGATTACCCTCATTTTACCTATCTAGGATGCCCGCTGGCTTACGGCAGAACTAATACGGGACTCTACGATGGACTAGTAGGGAAGATAAGGAAAAGAAATGAGGGATGGCACAACGCCCTTTCGCCTGGAGGTAAGATTATCCTGATCCAATATGTGCTATCTTCCATACCGGTTTACACCCTGGCTGCTTGCTCTCCTCTGAAGAAGTCCATCACTAACATCAAAAACCTCCTCTCTAACTTCTTTTAGGGTCACTGCGATGGCAAGAATAAATACTATTGGGCGAGTTGGGACACCATGGCTAAACCTTCGGATGAGGGAGGCCTAGAATTCAGTAGACTGGCCCACGTCATCGATGCTTGCTCCATGAAAATATGGTGGAAGCTTCGGGAGAACCGGATATTGTAGGCTAGATTTATGAAGGCCAGATACTTCAAGCACGTTCACCCGACATCTGTATCCTGCAACAACAGATCTTCAGCATCCTGGAGACGTATTTTGATCGGTCGACAGCTTGCAGAACCACTGATTCGTCTCCAGCTGGGCGAGGGAGAGTGGTCTTTATATCACGAAAGATGGAACAGCGAAGGGGGCTGGAACAGGGCTAGGATTTCAGATTGGCTTGGAGAGGAGGCCATCGCAGCTATTGTAGACTCCGGTGTCATGATCGGCACGGAGCGTGACTCCCTGAGGTGGTCCCCTATGACCAATGGCTTCTTCACTAGGGCATCCGTTCGTCGGGTTGTCCGCGACATCGACAACACTTTCTCAATTAGTGGAGCATTTTGGCAGTCATGCATCCCTAAGAAATGGTCTTTCCTGATGTGGAGAGCGCTTCACAGGAAATTACCCACTGACGACGCCCTCGCCACCATTGGTTTCAGTCTATCATCAGCTTGTCATTGCTGCCAGGATAGACAGGTCGAAATAGTTGAGCACATCCTCCACAGTAGGAACCTACCTAAGGCTGTGTGGGCCAGGTTCACTAACATATGCCTCCCATATTAGACCGATGGGGGCTTCAACGATCTCCTTGCCGCATGGGGCAAAGCATCGCACGGCCATCAGATCATTGCAGCCGCCACTACTTGGGTCATGTGAAAGAATATGAACAAATTCAGATACGAGGGACGTCAGTTGTCGGCAACCCAACTCAGTCAAGAGGTACTCAGACAAATTCACAAAGCCAGTAGAATCTGCAAGCACGTCCGGGAGGATTTCTGGGTCCCCCTGTATAGCTGACTTTTCCACACTAACTTTATTTCGGGGCTTAGATCCCTGCTATTTTGCTTTTTGAGCTTACTTGTAAAGGCTTCGACATTTTGTGCCTTGATCATTAATAAAGCTTTGGGTTTTGATATATATATATATATATATATATATATATATATATATATATATATATATATATATATATATATATATATATATATTTTTGGGTTTTGATATATATATATATATATATATATATATATATATATATATATATATATATTTGGGTTTTGATATATATATATATATATATATATATATATATATATATATATATATATATATATATATATTGGAACAAGTTAATTATATTATGAACGTGAGTTTATGGAAAATTATTTGAGTGTCATTTCTCCAAAAAAAATTGACATGTCGTACTCTTTTTGAGATTCTAGGAGATCCCGGACTCCGTTTTGCAAACTATTTGATATTTTGGAAAGCTGACACATAGATATATTATACTAATGTTTTAGAAATTAATAAAATAGTTTAATATTTTGTTTAATTTATAGAACCCGTAGATGGTCGGTGATTCATCGAATTAGTAGCGGTTAGCTATAATTACAACAACTTTCAACCAAATCGAGATTATGTCGCACACGTCGACTGCAACTTAACTCGAGGCAAGTACACTATTACTTTATGTTCTTAGTACATTATAATGCTATTCATTATTGTGTTTTTATTGGTATATTGTTGAGACACGATTGTGACCCGATAGGACTTGTTGTATCATTGTTTGTTTATTGATTATTTAGTTAGCCGGGAGGGGAAATGCCAGTAGGTATGTGAACAAACTCCAATTAATGTTAATGTGGATAGCTAAGTCATACACTTATGTATGGATTAGTCGTACCTTATAATGTGGATAGTCATCTATATGTTGTGTCGTATTAGTCCAGTCGTTCATATGTCGATATTTCACACGTACTGTTTGTTAGTCTTACTTGTTCATGTTCGTTGTCTAGTTATCTTGTTTATACATGTTCTTGCCAGTGGTCCTCTGCATATTTATTGTTTCCAGTTTATATACATGTTTCCTTAATTACTATATTGCATCTCTATCTAGTTTTATTTTGTATTAAGTTACATTATTGCGATAGGGTTGTGCTTTGCTCCTTTTTTGACTGGATCATTGTAGGTGACTTTCTATCCTATGTATTTTGGACCTTTCTGGGGAGGTAGAGCATTTTGGAGGCCATCCGTAGATTCTAGATAGAATTTGAATTTACATATTTAGCAGGTTTGTTCCCGAATATTATTTGATGTATTATTGGAGTTGTAAAATTGAATAGTTATTATGAATGAGCAAATAGATAGTTTTGTGATCAAATATTGTTTGTTTGGTTTGAGATTATTATTGAGGTCTAGATAGCGTACTACTGTCGTATTCCAAAATTGGGACCAGTGCACTACTGGCGACAGTGAACCTGCAGTCTTAATAATTCAAATAAATGGCTGCAGTACGCATCTACCTTGCCATTGTAAGTCACCGAATATTCTTTCAACTATATCCATAAATTTTTTAAAGGAGCTTCTAGAAATTTAAACATGTTCCAAGATGATCTTGGTAGAAAAATTGTAAGTATATGTCCTTCAAGTTTAAGTATCAATTCTTGAAAATAAAACGATCGATTAGGAAAGATAATGATCGAAGCCCAAATAAGTATAAATTTTCTAATTTCTATTTCACAAATATGCAATGATTGAGGGAAAAACTTTGAATCAAAAACTAACTCGAAATTAATATATGGATAATTGAATCAGAAATTATTTTGAAAATTAATTCCTTATGTCCAAAAGAAAAATAAATAGGCAATACGAACTTACGATATGACGATGTTTAGAGAGGGCAAAAAATAAAATTTGAACGAATTATCAAGGTTAGGACTTGAATTCTAGGAAGGCCTAACTTATTAAGTGAATAGTCTACCCACCTTTGATTATACCATCATATCAAAACACAATGGTATATTCTTCTATAAAAATTCCTCAAATTATTTAATAGGGTTTAGAATGCAATAAATCCCTACATAAATCACATGGCCTATGTAGCAAACCTTAACTATCCAACAGTCAAATTGAATAAGGACTTCCTATGGTATACCTAGTCCTAGTCATTCTTCTAAAATCAAATCAATCGTAATTGTGAATGAGCACTTTCTAATCATAGGCTCGTAGTAGTACGACTAACTTAAGTACTATCACGAATTTATAAAAACAGACCTGCATGAGCCACCTAAAAAACTTGTCATAACCCGCACCCGCTTTTAGGGAAACGAGTCCGTAGCCAAGTCCAGCCTACGCCACAGCATCGACGGTAGTACACTGTCTAGATCTTAATGTCAAACTCAAATACAACAAAATTATATGTAATTGCTCATTAACAACTATTCAATTTTACAACTCCAATAATACAGCAAATACTATTCGTGACTAATCAGGCGTTCTTATTTTCCTACAAATTTTGGTCTTCTTCATATCGATCCTAGGCTAATTAGACCATTCTGGACTCAATGGCACGGTCTGTTCCATCATTGGAGACCATCTTGTGTACTTTTGACAACTGAACCCATTATGTGCCAACATAATCAAGTCACACAACAACTGCAACCTAACTTGAGGCAAGTACACTATTGTTTTATATTCTTATTACATTATAATGCTATTCTTTATTGTGTTTCATTAAGTACCCAGTTGAGACAGGATAGGCTTGTTGCATTATTACTTATTTATTGATTATTTAGTGAGTCGGGAGGGAAAATGCTCAGTAGGTATGTGAATAAGCCCAATTATTATTATTGTAGATAGTTAAGTCATGTACCCCACGTATGGATTAACCGTACCTTTTTATTGTGGATAGCCATCTATGATATGCCGTATTAGCCCAGTTGTTCACATGTCGAAAGGTACTTCAGACGCACTGTTTGTTTATTTGTACATGTTCTAGTTGTCTTATTATACATGTTCTTGCCAGTAGTTCTTGTTCGTTTTTACTGTTTCTAGTTTTTGTTCATGTTTACAGTTTCCAGTTCATATACATGTTTCTCTTATTGTTACATTTTACTGTATTGCTAGCTTATTTTGTGCTGAGTTATATTATTGCAATATGGTTGTACTTTGCTCTTTTTTGACTGGATACGTTGCGGATGACTTGCTATTTTATACCATGGACCTTTCTGGATATATATATATATATATATATATATATATATATATATATATATATATATATATATATATATATATATATATATATATACTCATTCATAGTAATCGGGGCCTCCGTCAAGGTGACCCTCTTTCGCCATATCTGTTCACTCTTGTGATGGAGTACTTCACATGCCAAATGGATTTGGCAGTACATCGACAGATTGTGCTACCTCTACACAAGTAGGTTCGTCCATTTGTGGCGTATTTGATTTATCTTGACGATATATTGTTGTTCATGGTTCCGACAATAGGGGCCTAGCGGCTATATCCTAGAGGAATTTGGGAAGACTACGGGGCTACAACTTAACGAGGATAAATGTAAGATATATTTCAGTCAGCATTGTTCACAGAAGGGGAGAGAGCTGTTGTGTTAGGAGTTGCTAGGGGTGAGCTACCAGTAAAGTATCTGAGCATCCCCTTTCTATCAACTATGCAAAGGATATAGAGTGTCAGAGTTTGGTGGAATACACTCGTCGGAGGGTTGAGGGATGGCAGGCAAACAGTTTATCATTCGGAGGTCAGATTGAGTTGGTGCAATTAGTGATTCTTGCAACCATGATGTTCTGGATGCAGTCCATTATACTACCGTCATCAACCATACAGAGGGTGGAAAAGATCTGTGCCGACTTCATCTGAAGGAGAGGAGTGCATGCCATCTCTTGGAAAAAAAATGTCGATCCAGAGATGAAGGGGGTGTGGGACTACGGTCTATGCAGACATTACGTACTGTTACAGGTTTGAAGCTTACATGGAAGTTCCTCAAGGGGGATCCCTTTGGGCTACATGGGTTCAGAACAAGTACCTCAGAGGCAAGAACTTTTGGTTGTATCGGTCTAACAACAATGAGTCTGTTACATTTAAACATATCATGACTCATAGAAGACACATACAACAGTTCATTATTCAACGGATGCGTGATGGTGCTAGTACTGACCTATGGCTTGACCCATGGATCAACCACCAGAGTTTATTGGATAAGATAGGAGGAGATGTGGATGGATTAGCATTCAGGGGTGCATGTGTTTGTGTTCTGATACAAGGAGGGACTCGGCGGCTTATACAGAACCGATAAGCCGTCGGGGTCACCAATAAAATACCTACTGTCCCTAACGACAAGAGTTTGGACGAAGATGAGTGGAGCTGTGAGGACTCAAGTAGAGGGGAGTTCAAATTTGGCCGAGTATACAAGCTTATCAGGGAAGAACACGAGAAGGTAGAGTTTTCTAATATAGTCTGGATGACAGGGGTCGCAAGGAAGATGCAGTATTGCTTGTATAAATTGCTGATGGGAAGGTTGCTTACGAGGGATAGGTTCGAAAGGTTTGGTATCCAGGTGGACAACCAGCTTTGTGTGCTCTGTGGCCTCAGTAATGAGATGATGGGTCACCTGTTCCTTAATTGTCCAGTGTCTGGGAAGGTGTGGAGGAGTCAGGAGGTTCGGATGCAGTTTCTAGGTAGTAGCGACCATGATATACAGACGATGCTGGCTAGGGAGTATCAAAGCAGCAAGGAGCAGAGGGGCACTTTGGTTTTGAGAGGCTTGTACGAGACTCGCAGCGATTGTTTGGCATATCTGGAAGGAGTGCAACAATCAGGGTTTCGAGGGTTTGTGTACAGTACCCATTGGTATTATTAGAAATATAGATTATGATGTTATTGGGATGGGTATAGTTGATGTACCTTTGTGAGGGTGGTAGAGGTGTAAACATTTTATGAATACAATGGTATGTATATATATATATATATATATATATATATATATATATATATATATATATATATATTGAACGCTCCCACTAGTAGTCGAACATCCGCCCCACCCGGGTTGTATGGCTCTTTTCTAACCACTAGGCTAGAGGGTCATTTGCTTATATATATATACCTCTTATTTGTAAGGTATTGGTCATTCCTTACTTTAGAAATCAATTTTTTTTAAGTTCAGTTCAATTTCTAGTAAGGTGTTTGTTTTTTGGAGGCACATGAATACCAAGATTTGAAGGAAATATACCTAAAATAGAGAGAAGGGACCACAAGAGGTGGTGATGATGGTGTACTAGAGGCAAAAAGCTGTCCGACAGAAGGAGCACCGTAGCAGTGGTCGCAAGAGCGGCAACAACCGCAGAATAAAGGAAGAGGGGTGGAGAAGCAATAGAGGGTGGTGGTGGTTTGTAGGAATTGAAAGGGGTGGTCGGCAGTGTAAGGGAGATAGAGAGAGAAAGGTGAGAAAGAGGTGAACCGAGAGGGAGATCTAGAGGAAGAAGAGATGGAGAGTATGGTAACATCTCCCTCTCTCTTTCCTTCTCTATATAGCCATTTTTAAAAAAAAAAATCAAGAAATATCCAAAACATCATTATTATGTTTTAGGATAAAATTACCCTTTTACCCTTGTCTATACATGCATTTAGACACTTGGATACCTAGGTGTCATTGTGAGTTGCAAATTGCAAAATTTACAAATGGCCTATGTATAACATTTTTATATTTAAAAGAGAATGGGTTTAATTGAATAATAATAATAATAATAATAATAAGGACAACAACTAATTATTTTGAGTTATTATGATTAATATTATTCATATTTAAATGGTTGGCAACCATAAGTAAATAAAATAACCAAGATATCGATACCGTATTTGCGGTATGCAGCTCTGGCAGTTGGGTGCTAACTATAAGTCGGTGCAAATGGTACTATTTTGTACAACTTGACTGAAAGTGACGTCTCGACATAATATAAAGGGACTCTTACTTTTGAAATGGGCACATTCACTTATATGCCTATTATAATCCTATTATAGAAAGGCCTATGGAGTAAATACTGGTTCACGATTAGCATTCTACATCTAATTATTGCACTCTAGTAGGAGGTCACTTAGCTACCTGAAAAAGTCAGGCCAACCTCATCTATTTAAAGTTATGTTCAATATTTAAATACATGTCATTTGCATGCATGCATGGTTGTAGTTTTTAAATATAGTCGACAAACCCTATAACTGACTTGGTCGATGGCCTTCCACAAAGACTGGTTGAACGTTGCTCCCGTCGTGATAGGCGTGGGGAAGCTATGGCTTTTGACGACTGTCGAACGTGGATCCCCCTCCGTTGTCAAAGACTCCATGTAGTAGTTCTTGGTGTTCAACCCATAAAAGTAATTATCAATTGTCCACGTGATCCTCAACGTCGGTGGATCCTTCGGTTGCTGGTTCTCCCTATAGTCAGCCACTTCCGCTTGCAAGACTAGACCTAAAACACAAACCCTAATCAATTAGAAACCCTTAAAAAAATTCTCGACTAACTCCCAAAAATGAGAGGATAAAATCCCAGTTTTACCATATATGTTTATGGTCTTCTAGGAGGGAGAGAAAGAGATAGGAGGAGGTTACACGATTTTAGATTAGTTTATAAATTTAAGTGAATGGTTGTGTAAATGACCTTATTATCCATAAAGGATTATATTTTTAGCTAAGAAAATATATTATCAAAAAATAATGATACCCTAGCTATTTGAATTATATAATAATATATATAAGACTTGGTTTAAAGTTGTTGATGCTTTTCAAAATGATGCATCAAAATTGGTTTTTGACAACAATTTCACAACTCTTCTTAAAAGTTATTCCAGAAATTAAATTGACTTTCCAAATTCTTTTTTAACAACAATTATTACCAATTTTTTAAAAATTGCTTTCCAAGAATAAACGAAACAAGCAAGACAAGCAATCCCAAACCTTGCCTAATTAGAATAACTTCTAACCTTCCAAAATATGCGTTTATGAAAGTATGATCAGTGATATAATTAGTTTCTCACTACATATGATTATGCCAACTATAAATGTTACTGTCAGGGATATATATATAGTTGTTATCCCTTATAACTGTTAGAGCCGGGTTACAAGGATTGTACAAACAATATAGGTGAAAACTAAGAAAGTACAACTTATTGCATCTCTATGGACTTATGTAACCATACTATAAACTACTAACTTAAAACGAAATAAAGCTTACAACTCTTTGAAACAAAAAGACAGCAACAACAAGTTGCTAAAAATAGAAACCAATTAAAACTTGTACATCCACAATTGCTACAACAAGAAATAGAACTAGAATCACGATGAAGAAGAAGACAACTCGTTGGCGTGATGAAAATCATCGTTGCTCAAAGCAAGATTTGACTATTTCCGTCGATATGTTCCCGTAAACCAGCAAGTTCATAGATGAACTTCTGGAATGCTCTTGTCACCCTCGATGTGGATTTGGAACTGGACGAACAGACGTGCGAACAACATTTCGTAGATCTGTTTTGACTGCTGCTAACTCTCTCTCGTAGTAATATATTTCCCATCTCTCTTTAAAAGAAAGAAAATGTAATATATATAAGGAAGACACGAGCGAAACCGTAATCGGCCGTCACCCACTTAATCGTATAATCCCCAAGGATAGGGTGGTTACTAACCATTATCCCCATATCCCTGAGGATAAGGGACTATTACAGCAGATTATCCACTCAAACAGCCGCATGGTGCAATTTCTGCTTGAGGACTCTCTGCGTGAAAATCTAGCACGTCTGCGCACATCCGGCCAAATTTTCGCATGAGAAGCCTCAGTGCGAAAATCTAGTATGTTTGCGTGCACGCGCAGGAATTTGTGCGTCACTCTCACTGCGCCAGCGGGGAAGCCCTCGTTGGGCCCGTGTGGGAACTCGTGCGAAAAATCTAGCACGTTTGTGTGCACGCATGAAAATCTGCGGGGCACTCGCACTGTACCAGCACGAAAGCTCGCACGAAAAGTGTAAAGTGTGTCACCAAAGCGCCACTTTGCGCCCATAGCCGAAAACCGGGTCTGAATCGCTAAACCCTAGCTCTTAAGAGAAATACCAAAGAAATGAGTGACAAAATATATATAAAAAAAATTGGTTATCTTGATCCTTGCCCTCTAAGAAAATATCCCACTATGTCAACCACATGGACTACCACTCGTTATGCATATAACTCAGCAAAAGAAGAATCTTATATTAAAATAAACAATTAGAATTGCCACATGAATGTGGGACTATTTTCTAGAATTTAAAATTAAAAACCCCCAACAATAACTAACCTAGTTTTATATATAAACATAGTCGAACACCTATTCTAAAGTTGTTTGTTCATTTGCTATAAGCAGAATTTTATTTTTCATATATATTCTTATAGTCTAACATATTAGACTACAATAGATGAAATGTATCAAAATTAAATATTAGACTACAATTTATGAAACGTGTTAAAATTAGGTAACCATCAGCAGATATGTCTTTTAATGACCAGTCAATACAGTTCAATATTTCATGCTACACCAACCATTCGACATCTGAAGATTCTGAACATTGTGATAAAAGCAAAAAATTGTTATTTATTTTTTAAGTCAATATACCTATCGTCGCAAAGAAGAAAAAGAGGGGAAACGACAAATATAGATTAGTTTGACCCTTCTTTTAAGGCTTAGTTTTTTTTTGCGATACTATGAATAGTCTTTGTTTTTGTTTTCTTTTATTTATAATGAGTTTAGATTTGAAGACATGACCCTCTAATATATATGTGTATGTGAGAAAAGTATTCAAACATTCTCTCTCTAATTTTTGGGGTATTTTTTTCTCTAAAAAAGTGGTCATATTCCATTCTCCATCCAATTTCATCACGCAGCAACCAAACAAGCTTCAAGATGTTTATCTACATCAAAATAGAAATTAATGGAGAGAAGGAAAAAATCCACAGTCGAACTCGAGTGATCCTTATAGTTATCGAAAAAAGACATAAGATCCTGGTTGGTGGAACATCAGTAGATCGAGTCGAGCCACGGGAGACTAATCCTTGTCAAGAATGATTTCGTCCACATCCTAACATTATCTTGATTATACTTTTTGACATGGCTCATGTTTCTCTGGACTACCACCTAGATTGGCTCTCCATAATAATTTTTTAAGTCTTTTTTGTTCTCCACCGAATTTTGTATGCACCTCCATCCAAAACTATGATCATATTAATTATATATAGTTGTTCACAACAACGATATATATAAATCATATAATTAAGGAACAAGAGCTTAGCTCTCCTTTCCATATACATATTAATTTTTTTTATTCTACTAGAAATATGACAAATCTAGTGCAGCTCAAAAATAGTACTATTATTTTAATTTGCCAAATTTATAAGTAAATTTGAATTGGACATTTGCTTGCTATTTAGATTTGGACTGGACCCACAACATGTCCCCGATCTGCAAAGCAAAAGTTAGTTCTCTGAGTGTGAGTTGAGTGTCCTTATACAATATCAGAACTACAAAGTAACAACTTCACCAACTTTTCCATGTGTTTCCTTCGCTCACCACTTTGTAACTCAATATATTAAGCCCATAACATACCCATCCCTCCTTATAACTCTTCCAAGCTAGAGCTCTGTGAAGCTTCTTCATATTGGACTGAAATGGCTGATAGGAAGCCATATGTGGTTGTTCTTGTGATCCAGTTGTTGTACACAGGCTTGTACATCATCTCGAAGGCCGCCTTCGACGAGGGCATGAGCACGTTCGTCTTCATTTTCTATCGACAGGCGGCTGCTACCATCATGTTGGTGCCACTTGCTTTCATCTTTGAAAGGTATATTATGTTGCTACTTATGAATATCCGTATCTTCCTCAACGTAGCTGTTGAAGTTCATAAAGTTTCTTCTTAACTTCTTGTTATAACTTGTACCTAGGCAAACCGCTCCGTCTGTATCAGCCTTCGTAGTGCTCAAGATGTTTATGCTTGCATTACTCGGGTACGAAAATATAGTCCTTTGCGATTAATATTGCAATATTGTCAATTTATGATGAGTTTTTTTTTTTTTTTGGGGGTTACGAGACTGATTCTTCGGATAATTTCAGCATCACTTTCAGCTTGAATGTGTACAACATCGGGTTAAAGTACACTTCTGCGACGGTGGCCTCTGCAGTGACAAACTCGATCCCTATAATCACCTTCTTCTTGGCTCTTATACTAAGGTATTAGCTTATTATCTTCATATGATATAACAATTGTTGCCAATATTGTTTGAGTATTTCAGACTAACTAATCAACCTTGGCCTTCATGAAAAAAAAAAACCTATATAATAAATACTATATGAATTCACATCATATAGTATTGATTTGAGTCTTATCTGCAAAAAGAATCCAATTTCTATATATGTTTCAACTATCAGGAATTTTTTTATATTTATTTAAATATGGAAATACTGGTTACCAATATACTATGTATTCAAATATATCAACTATTGTACTTTAGTCAAGCACATGAGTCATCTTTGATGCATGTTTTCCATGTAAGGTTAGGCATCTCATCATGCGTGACAAAAGTGGCAGTTTCTTACTCATCAGAGGTATATTTGAGCTATTTACAGTAAAAATCAAACATGGTCATCTATTCTAGGCTGATTTGCAACAAAAATATCCTAAACTTTGACGTTTTTGTAAGTAAATATCCTAAGCTTTTTTTTTATTAGCATCTATATACCATGAATTAACCTTGTCATACATCAAGGATTCAAGATGTGTTTCATTTTAGTAAACGTGTTTATGAAGGTCCTTTATATATCTCTATGGTGAACAAATTAACTTCTGATTTTTTTTTTAGTAAATCTACAATTTATAATTCTCCGAAGAACAAGCCTCCAACATAGCAGTGTAAGATGTTTGAACTTTTATGTCTGCTGATTCAATTAACCATTTGTTTCCGCGAAAACATCAACAGGATGGAGAGTGTCAACCTGAAGAGAGCCTCGGGTATTGCCAAGGTATTGGGGGTAGCTCTTTGCCTGTCCGGAATTATGACAATCGCCTTCTATGTTGGGCCTAAAATCAATCCCTTGAACCGCCACCACCACCTCTTTCGCCACAAAACTAGCAACTCTAACGACACTTCCAGGCACTCGTCCTGGGTTAAAGGGACCTTCCTTATGATCACGGCCAACACGACATGGTCTCTGTGGCTAGTTTTACAGGTAAATTCTACCGACAAGTGCTTGATCAAGTTAACTTGAGTGATATATTCAAACACATGATGCATGTATGAACTTGAATATTTTCTTGTGGAATAGGGAATGCTATTAAGAGAGTACACTTCAAAGTTCCTCCTCACAACTTTCCAGTGTCTCTTCAGCACGATTCAAACTTTTATCGTCGCGATCTTGGTGGAGAGGAACATCTCTCGTTGGAAACTACGACTGAATATGGGGTTGCTTGGTATTGTTTACTGCGTAAGTATCCATAAATTACACAGTTAATCAGCATCTCCTTTTTAATTTTTACAGTTAAAGGTTATGACATATATTTACAAGCTTTTGTTTAAATCATGCTTTGATGATTGTACTTCTACAAGTTTTTAAGCGATGATATGAGACTTTTTTCCCCCTCAAAATGATAAAAATGGATTGTAAATTATGTATATATATCTAAAGGTTACAATAAAGTGTATTAATATTGTGTTAGAGCTTCCAAAGTATAACCTTGTAATATTACCAATCAATAATGTTGAATGACAGGGGGTTGTCATTACCGGCATTACGTTCTACTTACAAGCTTGGTGTATTGAGAAGAAGGGACCAGTTTTTCTAGCCATGTCCACTCCTCTATCTCTCATATTCACGATAATTTGCTTGTTCTTCATAGGCGAGACTACTCATCTTGGGAGGTAAAATAATTGTATGTATATATATTATATGTATACCGATACTCGAGTTCAAGGGAGTTGTATAAGTTAGGCTAAATTATCCTAGTGGCACTTTAACTATAGCGCTTGAAAGTTTTTGGCACCTTAACTTTCCAGTACTGTTTGATTTTGGCACCCCAACTTCATAAATTATTCTTTTGAAGCACTTTTTGTCAATTTTTGGGTCCTTAATATATAGTTATGTTTGTTGCTGGTGTTGTGTTGATTTTCATGATGAAATGAATAACGATGATGTTTTGTTAATGACACACTCTTATTTGCAACTAAATTTGGACGGAAGGTGCTTCAAAAGAACAATATTTAAAGTTAAGGTGCCAAAAACTCTCAAGCGCTATAGTTGGAAGTGTCACTAGAGTAATTTAGCCCATAAGTTATTGCGATTGGCACCACACTAATGCGCTTTGGTTTGCAGCATTTTAGGAGGGATTCTGATGGTCGGAGGATTATACAGTGTCCTGTGGGGAAAGAGCAAGGAGAGTACTCCGGTGGAAAGCCAATTGCCAGTCGAAGAAAAACAATCCACCATTGAAGAGACTGAACTTACATCACCCTTCCGATCACCATTTTAACTCGAGAAAATGGAGAATCCTTGTTTTTCATCACGATCCTTTTGTATCATAGAATGGAATATAAAAATAAAAAAGTTGTGTGCCTACCTACTTGATATTATCTAATATGTAGCATCTTCTGTTCTCTAGATTCATGTTTTCTGAATTTTGGTCGATGAGTGAGTTACATAAGGACTTCAGAGCCAGAAAATGCCATATATTGGGATTGTTGGGAAAGAAGCGCGGAAACCTTTCCCCAAACCGGAGAGTACCTGCGAGAGGACCGAGCAATACAACGCACGAACCCAAAAACAACCACACAAAACAATCCACGCAGACACAGAGAATTTTTGACGTGGAAAATCCTTGCGGGAAAAAACCACGGGACGATCGGAGTCCAACCCTGAGAAGCCTCCACTAATGGAATAGAAGAATTACACCCTCTACAAATTCCTCCCGATCCAAATCGGATCCCCACAACACTCAGAGATAAGAACAATGATTACAAGGCTACGAAGAGCGAGAACGACGAGTAGAGATTACCCGAACACGATCTCCTTCGAACAGCGACCTTCAATCCTCCGTCTTCTTCTCCGAAGTTGTAATGGCACTCTTGCCTCCTTCCTCTCTCCAAGTTGTGCTACTTTGCGATAATGTTGCATTATGAATTAGGGTTGGGAAATCCCAATATAACTCCCTAATCCCGCAGCAAACCTGAACCGTTGGATTAGATCCAATGATGAAAACTCATCCTAAAATCCGCTTCAGCCCCCGACGACACAGAGTTCGGCCAGAACTCTGTGTCGAGCATCCAGAACCTCACGCCACAATGCTGGAGTGGCCAAACCGAGTTCGGCCCGAACTCGCCATGGGACCGAGTTCGGCCCGAACTCAGATCCCCTGTTCCAGAACCTCCCATGGAGCAGCAGCAGCAGCAACTCCGACTTCCCGAGCTTCTCCGACATCGGACGGCGCTCGTCGCACTCCGGGGCCTTCTCCACATAGGTTGGGAACCCCACCCACTCCAACAGGGATTAAATTATTAAAAAAAAAAGAGGTCAAAAATGAATATTTGTGATTAATGTGGATATCATTTGAAAATGAATAATTCAGATAGAATCAAATTTTTGATTGATCCGGACATTTGGGATCCTATGGATAAAGATAGGGTCTCTATGGATCCCACTGAATTTCATTCAAAGGAGGAACCCTATAGAGATCATATCCATTCTTATAAGGTTACTCATAAAAATATAACCTTTAATATAAGGTAAGATTAGTTACAAAATTTTGATACAAGCACTCTCAGTTGAGAGTTTTGGATACTCTTCAGCATCGCATTCCCACGTGTCAAGGGAACATGATTGCATGTGAATTGGAATTTTCAGTGGCAAGATGTTTGATGATTCCGGATCATTCTTTATAGCAGTGAGTGCAAATCTGATGTGTTATATCATGTGTCCATGCTAACTTGCAGAACCAGCAGGAGCCGGCCCAAGGGATTGGATTGTCCAGTATGGAGCTAATTTTGGTTACTTCTTAAGCCTTATTGTGGACCGATTCTGGAGAGTCACCCACAATACCGACCTCTTGTAGTGTCACACTGAACTTGGAGGTTGCTCCAAGTAGAGGGAGGTTGTCCAAGTTCGGAGTCTTGTCTGACTTACCCCTGGGCTGGCCCGAGAATCGGTTACAATTGGAGTGACATAAAAAAAGCACAAAATTATTCGTCAAGCACAGAAGTTTTCAAGATTAGTAATTGCTCAAGTGCGTGTACGAGAGAACTGTTGGAGTGGGTGGAATTTTTAACCTATGTGAGAATATTCCGGAGTGCGACGAGCGTCATCCGTGTGTCCGAGAAGCTCGGAGAGTGCATCGATCCGAACATATATGGTATGGAAATATATGATTGGATTTCCATATTTACTTTCATCATATATTTATGATTGGATCCTTCATATAGTAGCTTTTCATATAATTGGGCTTCCAATTATGGTAAGCCAATTATGATTGAATTTTCATTAAATATATAATTGATGCATATTGGAAGTTTCCATATATATTGATCTTCCATGTATGGATTACCAAGGGCTTATAAAAGGTTGATGGATGCAAGTTGAAAAACATCTCAAAAACAAGAGTGCTTTACAATATTTGAGAGAGAGAGAGGATTAAGGACTATTGTGAAGGAGAGATTGCTTCGAATAATTTTTCGGTATCTCTTGTTCTTAGGAGTTCGCAATTAAAAAAAATTTCTTTCAAGTGAATTGTGATGATCCGTGTTGGATCTGGAGGAGCTTGTAGAGGGTGTGTTCTCTTTACTCCATTAGTAGAGGTTTTCAGAGTTGGACTCCGATCGTCCCGTGGTTTTTTTCGCAAGAATTTTTTACGTCAAAAATCTTTGTGCCTGCGATTGTGTTTGACATTTTTGATTTGTGTGCTTTTGCTCGGTTCTCTCGCAGTACTTTCTGGTTTGGGGGAACGGTTTTCGCGCTTCGTTCCCAACAAGTACTTGACATCAGTAACCATTCAATTGAATCCAAAATAGAAGTAATGAACCGACAAAATAGAACCTCGTGTGTCATATTATGTCTATGTTCACAGCATAGTTTGCAGTATCTACAGTCGATACCAATATAATTTGACATGTTCCGATCTGATACTGACCATACCGACATCGGGAGTTTCTTTTTCAGTCAATTTTGACAAAAAAAATTGAACGAAAAAGACCAATCAATAAGGTTCAAGTCATAGTAATGTTATAAAAGCATATAAAAGAAGAAAAACTGTTCAATCAATTGACAATGATGACTATTATTTAATTTAATTTGAAAATTACTAAAAAATAACATATAAAATATTTAAAATTATGCCTAAATATATAAAATAGCTTTTATAAAATTCTAATAAATATTTGTTTTTCGTTACCAAAAAATTTGATACTCCGATCAGAAACCGTCAATATTGTCAATACTGTCGCGATCCCGATATCCGGTACTGATTTCAATACCGATACAACCTTGCCTTGGTTCACAGATACTCTAAAATATATCAGGACACCAGGTCAGTGTAGCTTATCCATCTCTCCTAGTATCCATCATCGTGCACGTCATCTTCCTTGAAATTTAGTGACGACCATAGAAAGTATCTTGATTGAAATGCTAACAAATCTATGTGCAAAAGTACATTGAAAAAATAGGGGGGTTTTGCTATCAGTTATTAGTTGTGACTCCTAAAGAGTAGCAGAAAGGAGAAGCTGAGCCTATGTAGAAATGTCACAAAAGCTATGGCAAGAAGTACCATGAACATAGAGAGAAGGAAGTAGTGTTATTCTGGAAAGCTAAGCAGAATTTTCCATCACTGTGTGAACTTTGGTAAAGATGAACAACATTCTGCAAGAAAAAAATTTAAAAAAAATCGAGACCTCTATCATAGTTTACTCTGAATAATACACAGTGAGACGAATTGAGGGATGACTTGTTTAGTTACAAATGAAATAAAATTAGGAATAATCTACATGCAACGAGATAGGTCATTACATCATCTATATATATATATATATATATATATATATATATATATATATATTGAGCAAATGACCTCTAGCCTAGTGGTTAAGAGAGATGCATGATTAACCCCTCAAAGATACGACGGTTTCGTTCCCTCCATACATGCCAAACAGCGGCAGTCAGTCGCCAGTCGGACTTTGGCGGTCCGGAACCAGTCCTGCCCTCTTTCTCTGCTATCTCGGAGCACAGTGATGATGTCCCCAACCCCCTTTTCGGAATCACATCCACCCAACACCCTGCTTTGCTCAGACCAGATCTGCCATGACAGGTCACACTCAAAGAAAATATGCCTTATAGATTCATTCTCCACATTGCATAGCACACACTTAGGGTCAGGGACCTGAACCCCAAAAGCACTAAGTCGATCTCTCGTCAGAAGACGACCAAGAAGAAGTCGGTAAACACACAATTGCATCTACCTTGCAAGACCCTTACACCATACGAACTCATAGTCAGTACTCAGGGGAAAAGTGCGCCTAACGAGATTATAACAGCTCCAGAACTGGAAATGTCAAGTCCCCGTAGAACCTCCAGGCGGGTCCCAGACCCATCGATCAGCCGGCAGTCCTGGGTCCAAGGCGACTGTCCTGATAATCTCACCAAGCTTCTCGGTATAGCGGTAAGACTCAGGGTTCCACTCTCCATCACGGATAATTCGTTGGCAAGTCAGACCCCTTCTGTCATCCTGATGCGACGGAGCTCCCCTGATCTCTAACAGAGATTGTCGATCAATCCAAGGGACCCGCCAGAGGTCCGTGCCAGCCTCATCCTTCATGACCCTTTGGATTGCAGATTTGAAAACCCCCCTTGTTGGCCCATTGGTCATATGGTCAAACTGATTTTAATAATTGATCAAACTCTGTCTCGATATATGAAGCTAGTCAGGATATCTCGGACTCTTGGACATGATCAAGAACAGCTATCTACTCAGTTCAAGACCGAAGCAATGTTTGCCTGTTCGAGTCTGTATTTCTTTGAGCAATGTATTTTTCATTTTATTGAGTCTAGGAATACGTTGTACACCGAGTCGTACTGGCAAATAGGCTATTCCAAAATGATTTCAAAATGTTTTTAAAATATTCTTTGTTTTAAAAAAACATTCATATTAACAAAAGCTTCAAAAAGGTTTTCAAAAATTCCCAAAAACTATTTTTAAAAACCTAACCTAACCCTGACAGAACTCGGCCAGAGTTCGGCCAGAGTTCGGTTAGTGGCCGTTTTGATTTTTGAATTCTTTGGAACTTGGTCCTCCTGCAGTTGCGGATTTGACCGAGATTTTCTCATCGAGTTCTGTCCGAATTCTGTCCGAATTCTGCCAGAATTCTGTCTTTGGAATTCCTATAAATAGAGAAGGATTTCGATTATTTTAACACACTCATTCACTTTCAATCTTCTCTCTTCTAAAAAGCTTTCAGTCTTCCAAAGAGTTTTCTCGAGTTTCAAATTTCAGATCCCAAGCCAGTTACAATCCTCTAGTCGATTTGCCAGTGCGGTGCGGTCTAGAAGTTTCAGAGTGATTGTAATCAGAGGCTTGATAGAAGATTCAACTCTTCAAAATTGAAGTTGGACGAGTTCTTCGTATCAAAGCTCGCGTTGTAGAAGTTGCAAGGACTTCGTAAGAAAACTTACGGTTTTGCCAATAGTGGATTCAACTGGTAGCAAGAGTTCTACCGACTGGATTAGTCATCAACAGAGGAAAACCAGTATACATCGTTGTCTTTGCGTTTGCTTTCTTATCTCTGCCTTTACATTATTTAGTTGTGATTATTATTCTGTGATTTTGCTGCTAACATTTTTAAATTAGCATTATTCCGCTGCCAACTCTATTCATCCCCCCTCTAGAGTATTGTGCTTTACGATTTCGTTCCTACAATTGGTATCAAAGCGGGTGTTACAGGTAAAACAAGGTAACATTGTAATTATTTATTCTTTTAACTAATTGTTATATAGATCACAGCACAACACATGGCAACTGTGAAATTCACAAGTGAAGGCCAGACCACAAACAGACCTCCACTGTTTGATGGTACGAATTATGCCTATTGGAAAACACGGATGAGTTTCTTCTTGAAATCACTTGACTTTGATTTATGGTCTATTGTTATTGATGGCTATCAAAAGCCACCTCGTATAAATGTTGATGGAGTTTTAGTTAAAAAACCCCATAACAGATATACAGAGGAAGAAAAGAAAAAGGCCAGTCTTGACGCACGTGCTATTAACGCTTTATTTTGTGCTTTAGATAGAACAGAATTTAACAGGGTGTCTATCTGCACAACTCCTAATGAAGTGTGGAAGCTCCTTGAAGTCACACATGAAGGCACGACTCAAGTAAAAGAATCAAAAGTCAGCAGACTTACTCAAGAGTATGAGGTGTTCAAGATGAAGCCCAACGAAACAGTTACTCAGATGTTCGAAAGATTCTTAGATATTGTAAATTCTTTGTCCTCCCTAGGCAAAGATTACAGTAACCATGGAAAGATTCGCAAACTCCTGCGAGCACTTACCAAGAACTGGATTCCAAAGGCTACTGCGATCATTGAAGGGAACGACCTCACAACTATGTCCCTCGAAGTACTCATGGGTAAGCTACTCACTCATGAACTGGAGCTACAAGATTTTGAAGAGCCTGCACCAAAGGAGAAGACGATCGCCTTCAAGGCTCAGCACAGAAAAGCTGCTGAAGGTGATTCAGACAGCAGTGAATCTGATGCTGAAGATCAAGCACTCCTAGCAAGAAAATTCAAAAGATTCATGAGATATAAGAAGAAAGCCAAAGAAAACTAATAGCAGCAACAACTGGTATCAAGATGATGCTGTCTGCTATGGCTGCAAGAAGAAGGGACACATGAAGAAGGATTGTCCTACAAACTCATCATCAAGCAAGAAGAGCAACAGGTATGAGAAAGGGAACCTGAAGAGATCAACATCTCGGAGATATGCCAACACCAGCATATGGCATGAGAGTGAAGCCAGCAACTCAGAAGATGAACAATCAGAAGACGCTACAAATGTATGCTTTATGGCATCCGATCAAGTACTCTCTGAACCTGTAGTTAATACATATGATGACTTCACCTTTGAGCAATTAGGAGATGCCTTCAGTGAACTGATAAGTGATTACAGGAAACTGCGTAGCAAATATCAGACCTCTAAAAAGGTACTCAAAGAGTACTAAGGTGAAATAGGAAGACTTACCGACCTACTAGCTGAGGTTAGAAATAATGTTAGTGAGTCTGGTGAGCTTTCCTCTATTAAGCTCTTATTACACAAGACTACCAAGTCATCTGAAGAGAAAGACAAGGTTATTGACCAACTGAAGGAAGAACTTTCTAAAGAGAAGAAAAGTCTTCAAAGTGCACAAGTCAGAATGGAAGTACTCACTTCTGACTATACTAATTTGTACGACACTTCCAAAAGATTGGAAATTAGGTTAGGAAAACAGCCTGAGACTGCTGCTTCCTACCCTAACATGTGTCACTTACCGAATAATCGGAACATTCCCAAACCAAACACTGTCAGACCTAACCCTATCAAACCTTTACCCCAAAAGGTTAATCCCAAACAGGATTATAGGTATGCTTTCTTCTATACTAGAAAACCTAAACCTACCAACCGTGCACATCACTCAGCTTTCAACACTAAACATGTACAGTGTCATTATTGTGGCCACATTGGTCATATTTCTTCTGCATGTAGAATCAGAAAGCTTGTTGATTTAAATATTTATGCATGGATACCAAAAGCTAATATTTCAGGATCCTACAAGAAATGGGTACCAAAAGTTTCATCTGCAAACTGTTTTGTAGGTGGAACACCTTTCACATGGTAAAAGCAAATGGATTCTCGACAGCGATTGTTCACAGCATATGACCGGTGACGCTACATTATTTGCAACACTGTCGAAGAAAAAGAAAGAAGGTTATGTCTCCTTCGGTAATAACTTGAAAGGGTATATCATTGGTATCGGTGATATTGGTAAGTCTCCATATCCTGTGATTAAGGATGTCTGTCTGGTTACCGAGTTGAAACATAATCTACTCAGCGTAAGTCATCTAGCTGATCATGGTTATGGCATCAACTTTGGCAAAGACAAATGTACTATAGTTGATAGCTCAACTGGTAGTACTATCTTTGAAGGTATCAGGGAAGACAACATATATGTTTTCTATTTGTTGGAAGAAACTAACATTTCAGGTAGATGCTTAATGGCTAAAAGTGATGAGAGTCATCTGTGGCATATGAGACTCGGTCACGCAAATATGGACACAATCTCAAGATTATCCACGAAGAAGCTAGTACGCGGTTTACCAGACATAACATTCAAGAAGGATTCGGTATGCAGCCAATATGAAAAGAACAAAGCTACCAGATCCACATTCAAGTCAGTAAACGCAGTATGTACTACTAGACCTCTACAATTGCTACATATGGACTTATTTGGTCCTAGCAGAGTTGCTAGCCTCGGAGGTAAGCTTTATGCTTTTGTAATTGTAGATGATTACTCTAGATACACGTGGGTATACTTCTTGACACGCAAGAATGATGTATTATCTGAATTTGTTGCCTTTTACAAGAAAGTACAGAATGAAAAAGGTTATATGATCACTCGTATTAGAAGCGATCATGGAGGCGAATTCGAGAATACAGAGTTTGAGCAATTTTATGACACACACGGTTTTGTACACGAGTTCTCCTGCCCTAGGACTCCACAACAAAATGGAGTTGTGGAATGTAAGAACAGAACTCTATCCGAGATGGCCAGAGTAATGTTAAACCAGTTTAGTCTACCCAAATATTTCTGGGCTGAAGCTGTCAATACAGCTTGTTTTGTTCTCAATAGAGTTCTAATTCGACCCAAATCGAAGAAGACTCCATTTGAGTTATGGTTTGATAGAATTCCATCAGTTTCATATTTTAGAATATTTGGTTGTAAGTGCTTTATTCTTAATACAAAAGACAACTTGGAAAAGTTTGACGAAAAGGTCGATGAAGGTATATTTTTAGGTTATACGGCCAAGAGCAAAGAATACAGAGTCTTCAACAAACGAACTATGATCATCGAAGAGTCAATCAACGTCACTTTTGATGAACTGAATCAAATGACTATCGATGACAATGACGAAGATCCAACTGTACCAAGCTCAATAATAGCTGATTCTCAACCAAGCTCGGCACTAGCTGATCCTCCTAGAGAAGATCCAGGAATCAGCTACCTTCAGAGTCTGCCGAAAAGATTGAAATTTATGGCTGATCATCCAAAGGATTTGGTAATTGGTGATATTACCAAAGGTGTAAGTACTCGTACATCCAGTAGAGATATTGTTTCTAGTGTTGTATTCATTTCACAGCTAGAACCCAAAACTATTGATGAAGCATGTAGTGATAGTTTTTGGATAGATACTATGCAAGAGGAATTAAACCAATTTGAACGGAATCAAGTTTGGGAACTTGTTCCCAAGCCTATTGATCATCCGGTCATTGGCACCCGTTGGGTATTCTGAAATAAACTGAATGATAATGGTTTAGTGACTCGTAATAAGGCTCGACTTGTAGCTCAAGGATACAATCAGAAAGAAGGTATCGACTACGATGAGACTTATGTGTAATGTCCTGCTCCGCTCGGTACATTACGATGAGTCGTTGACTCGAAGAGTTGCGTTGACCCGATGAAGTATCGATACGAATCGATGCGAGAGTTACGTTGGCCAAAGGCTATGCCTTTATGCTGGATTATGGATCGTGGTATGGGCGCAGTAGGCCAAATCAACCGAGTAGTTCAAAAGAATGGCTAAGTCCGGGAGTTAGCTATGCGATCGAGTTATGGAAGCGAGACGCTTCAATCGGCGAGACGACAAGGCGTATCGGCTTAAGGTGGGCGGGTTCTTGACTCTCTCTCCCTATTCCTTCACGTCTAATAAAATATGTTATGGTATGCGTAATATGTTATCGAGTTAGCGAGCGTGACTCGGCGAGTAAGTGTCTAAATATGTGTTGAACACTAAGGTAGAATATTGAACAATCGAACAATTGAAGCGACGTGCATCAAGTGTACGAGTCGCTGTAGGGAAATGATGGTAGAACATTGAAAGACGATATTGAGATGTGCATCATGTGTACGGCTCCGAGAACATTGAACACTAGGCGTAGAACATCGATTACGGCGCTGAGCGTGCCCTCGGGCACTTATGTTACGAAAAGACTAAGTAATGCGGAATTATGCTGTGAGAATAACTTACGAATGGTACGCGTTGAATACGAGTATGAGATGACTAAGCCGTTGGGCGTTGTGCATCAATATGGATGTGTTGGGGCATAACGCCGACGGAGCTCTCCATATGAATGGTGGATTATGTTTATGAGACGCGAATATGTTTATGGCACGGGAAACCGTTTATGGCACGGGAAACCGTTTATGGATCGAGACTATGTTTATGAAACGGAGGATTTGGTTGGAATGTTATGTGTGTTTGCTATGGCACGTATTGCATGGTCAATGGACTCGGATAGCCCGTGCACGGGTACGGCTTCCCTCGGACGGTTTCGCCGGGGCACCGGGACCGTTTGGCCTAGGAAGGAATTATGTGTGGTATTTATGGTGCACAACATTCGAACGGATTGCGACCGTCCAGTACTGTGACAAGCTATGATATCCGTAAGTTTGGGATCCTTCGGATACTGGGCTAGCAACCCGTATCGAAGCGATTGTAGGCTTACACATAAGAGATGCCAAGTCCATTATGGTGCGAAACACCGTGACCTTCATATAGATAGGACCGGTGGGCTGAGTTGAGAGTTGGGTGCAGGCGCAGGGCCTGCGACCCTTATGCATTGTTTAAGTTTATGATTAGAATGTTGCGTGAAATATATGGTTTCATACGTAAGTTCTAACCAGTACAGGCGAAGGAAAATGGGACGAAGATGAGCACGATCACTATGTTTATGATCATATTATGTCTAACTGTTTCTGCCGCAGGGACACGGTATGGGACACATTTATGATAATGTGCTATGTTTAAGTATTGCTATGAAACTGATCCTAAGGCTAAATAAAAAGATCACCAATTAAGATGCATATTTCACTAAAATAATTAAGTGTTTGGTTTGGGTGCGAGAGGGTCTTGATCAGTGCGAAGCGAGGACGAAAGCACTAATCCCCCACTAGTTTATGTGCAGGTTCAGGTATGTTCGGCTCGGGGCAGGCTTGGCTTGGACGTGCCGAGGCATGGAGTCCTTGGCATTTAAGAGGAGCTACCGCATATGCGTTAGGACTTGCGACATGGATATGTTCGGCCGAAGACTACTTGGTGGCTATAAAGAGGCATAATGTATGGAACAATGTAATCCTTTGTGAGCTAGAGAGATCATGAGCATTGTAGCCAATTGGCATATATGTTGGGCTATTCAGAGCCTTTGTAATCTTCAGTTCATTATGAATAAAAGAGATTCTTGTGTTATACTTTATTTCCTTCCGCTGCTTATGTTACGAATTTGAGATAATCACTATGTGAACTGTTATCTTGCCTTGCACGAGTGTAACTCCAGGCTCGTACGGCATCACGCCCCAGCGAGGACGATGATTCGGGTAAAATCTAGCGAGGATGAGCGATTTACTGGATCGGGGCGTGACAAGTTGGTATCAGAGTGGTTCCATCCTTTGGCCCGTGCACGAATCTCTTTGACCTTCAGTTGCTTCGCTATCGAATTCAGTTGACTCTAAGTTGTTTTCGCAACCGCATGGCTCATGGATCTGCTCGACGCTACATTGGATGTTCCATACAATAAGTCTATATTAAGTGCGTACGTCTGCCACAAGTATGTCGTGACTATCACGTGATCTCCGGGTGCCATCGGAGAGTGTTGATTGCACGAAGTGCAACGGGTTATGGGATGTTGGTCGCACGAAGTGCAACAAATATGGTGATATTGGTTGCATGAAGTGCAATGATATACGTATAGTTGATCGCATGAAATGTGAGAAGTTATGTGTTGTTGGTCGCACGAAGTACGAGGAGTTATTTATGTTGGTCGCACGCAGTGCGAGGAGATATGTGTTGTTGATTGCACGAAGTGCAACGGGTCGATATGTGAGGCGATGTGTGTTATGTTGCTATGAGAACGGTTATGTGTTGCTGGTTGCACGGAGTGCAGCAAGTCATGGATCATTCGTTGCATCTGTGCAATGAGTCGATATGGTATGATGCATGTTGTATGGCTATGCGGATGGATAGCGATATATTGTGCGAGATTGAGTAAAGACCTTAAGTATCGAGAATGAGTTGTTGTACGAGTTGCAACGAGTGAGATTGGAAGATCGCGGATGCGATAGTACGAGTCGAGTTGGTCGCTAAGTTGAGTTGAGTAGGCGAACATGTATGTTGGCCGAATGTCGCGTTGAGCTTTGAATAAGCGAATGTTGCGGGCGTGATCGATATGATCGCTAAGATACGGTGAGATTGAAGGTGTGTCAAACTTAAGCTAACGCTAGAGCTGAGATCGGAAAGATCGCCATACGGGATAGTTGATTGAGAATAGGTGTCGGACCTATGCGGAATGTGATATCGAGTAATGACTCGATTTCGAGTGGTATATGCAATACCAATTATGCGGTCAGTATAGCGAAGTATTGTATCGATAAAGATAGGCTCGATCCTGAGTGGTATATAGGATACCACTTAGCGATATCTATGTTAAGCCGGTTGGTGACTTGCGATAGACTTTGTCGAGACGATTATGTTGTTACGATAGGTTTGTCTGCAACGGACGGAATAATACCGAGACTTGAGTGGAAATGACTTGAGAGAAGTCGATGCAAGTATGCTTCGATGAATTGAGTTGAACGATTATGTGCAAAGTCATACCTATGGATGATACGTCGGACGAGGATTCGTTAAGTGTAAGTCGAACGATAAGTTGAGCATAGCGAAGGAATGTTACGTTGAGAAATAGTCGACCCGGTCGAACTTATGTTGAGTTAGTACGAAGACTTCTTCGGAACGAGTTGAGTAGGTACGAAGAGATTGTGCGAACAAAATTGGTTAGTGCGATGAATCGGTAGCACGATTTGGAAGTGCGAGTTAGGAATACGAGAATGGATATATGAATTGGAAATCGTGTCACGATTATGGTGGTTAGTTATAACGGAATAAATTTTGATGTGTGTAAGACTTAATTCGTATTCGAGTTCGGATGATAACGGTGACGGCAACGAATTGGAGCTTATGAGAAAGGAAGATGTTCAAGTTATGCATGTCGACGATGGTATTGAGGCGTATCAAAGACGATATGCAATAACTCGGGGATACTCTGATCAAATGAACGAAAATTATGTTGAGCATTGTTGTTGGATGAATAAGATGCAAGTTAAGTTGATGGCAGTTTGGATGATAACGGTAGGAATGCTTCGGAGAATTTGAGAGTCGATGGTTGTTACTCGGAAGAAAACGAAAGTGCTTGATTGTTTCGAAGATAACCACAATGTTAACATTCTTGTCTTATGCGAGTGCAACTCCAGCATCGCACATACATCACGCCAAATTAGGGTGATCATTCCGCGTGAGCGCTGGTATGGTGATTCATCCAGCGGGGATGATCGAACTTGCAAGGCGTGGCAAATTGGATTTGACTTGTGGTTTGATACGAAAGTTGTTCGAGGATGGTTTCAATGAGTACGGAATGTGTCGGACTACGATTACGAATAGGTAAACTCGGATTTGAGGCGAGTAGATGTCATACGACTAGCAGAGATAGTCGACGGTAATGCATGAATAATTCGAGTAGTAACGGCGCGCAAGCGCATGAGTCATTCGAGTAGTTACGGCGCATCAGTTGCGTGAAGGGATAGATAAACTATGGATTGGTGAATGATGTCGGATAGAATAAGATCTCATAGGAATTTGTCGGGAATTGATTTGGCTCCGCGATAGGGTATAGCATGGTTCGTTGTAACTGTCCCTCGTTGATGATCTTCAATTATCGAGCGTAGTTTCGGGGCAGATGACCCTAGAAGACTTGACCGCCAAATCAAGTGAATGTTGAAGTCCCATAGGATGACCCTAAAGAAGTCGCATAAGAAATTTTATCGAGAAAAAGGAATGATGTAGTGCATGTTGAGGATAAGTCTAAGCGAGTGAATATCGTGTTTCGTAAGTTAGCGAGTAGCCTTCGACTAGATCGATATGGTTAGAAAAGTTTATGATCGATCGAATGGATATGCAGATAGACTTGGTTGGTCGATGATCGAAAAGATATCGAGGAACGTGCTTAGCACAATGATACGGTAAGGCGATTGTAAGAATTTTGTAATGCACGAGAGTGACGGATAGTAGAACGACCCTAAGAGTTGTGGCGTTGATCAATTTGAGTAACGGTTAGGCTATGGGTGTTGGGCGTACGATCGATGTTATGAAATGAACTGGTCGGGACTGATTCAAAGATTGAGTAAAGAATTCCTATTCGACTGAGAATCGGAGATAGGTGTATCGTAAGAGACCTTGGGTCGGAAAGATTGTTGCTTTTGAGCATCGAAGACTCAAGTTGACCTCTTGTGTCGGGAGAGCGCGAGCACGATGTCTGGATAAGTTACCTAGCGGGGGTAGCCCCAGACGCGATGCATAGGCAATTCGAGAGCGTGGTCGCTTTGGAATAGTTGTGTGCGAGACTTAGTGCAAACGATAGGCAAGGAAAATTGAGACATGTGGACTTAGTCCATGTCATTAAGGCCAAATGTTATGAATGACTGGATGAAAGACTTGAGTAGTGCGAGAGATAGGAAACGGTTGGACGAATAGGCATTGCAGAAGCTTGTGGCGATCGGATGCGCAATGAATTGATGCAGTGCGTGTGTTAAATGGCCAGCGAGAAACTTATGAGATTGAAGTTACGAGTTTGAATTAAGTTATGTGCAGAGATGTTTGGAGGATGATCGCATGCTATGGAATAAACATACGAGAAGTAATTTAAGAATAGGCGCTGAGATTAGCTAAGTCAAGTACGGAATGATTGGTGCTTGAGGATCTAAGTTGAACTTGTTAGTTGTCCCGATATCCTACAATTGAGCTTGGCTGAAATGCAATATTGGTGGGACGCCTAAAATATGTGTATGATCCAAACTAAGTTGTATGATTTCAACGATAGTTGTACGAGATCGTGAAACGATCTGGCGAGACACTTGGATTAAGTGTTAGTTTCGGTTCGAGGACGAACCTGATTTTGAGTGGTATATTATGTAATGTCCCGCTCCGCTCGGTGCATTACGATGAGTCGTTGACTCAAAGAGTTGCGTTGACCCGATGAAGTATCGATGTGAATCGATGCGAGAGTTACGTTGGCCAAAGGCTATGCCTTTATGCTGGATTACGGATCGTGGTATGGGCACGGTAGGCCAAATCAACCGAGTAGTTCAAAGGAATGGCTAAGTCCGGGAGTTAGCTATGCGATCAAGTTATGGAAGCGAGACGCTTCAATCGGCGAGACGACAAGGCGTATCGGCTTAAGGTGGGCGGGTTCTTAACTCTCTCTCCCTATTCCTTCACGTCTAATAAAATATGTTATGGTATGCGTAATATGTTATCGAGTTAGCGAGTGTGGCTCGGTGACTAAGTGTCTAAATATGTGTTGAACACTAAGATAGAACATTGAACAATCGAACAATTGAAGCGACGTGTATCAAGTGTACGAGTCGCAGTAGGGAAATGATGGTAGAACATTGAAAGACGATATTGAGATGTGCATCATGTGCACGGCTCCGAGAACATTGAACACTAGGCATAGAACATCGATTACGACGCTGAGCGTGCCCTCGGGCACTTATATTACGAAAAGACTAAGTAATGCGGAATTATGCTGTGAGAATACTTACGAATGGTACGCGTTGAATACGAGTATGAGATGACTAAGCCGTTGGGCATCATGCATCAATATGGATGTGTTGGGGCATAACGCCGATGGAGCTCCCCATATGAATGGTGGATTATGTTTATGAGACGCGAATATGTTTATGGCACGGGAAACCGTTTATGGCACGGAAAACTGTTTATGGATTGAGACTTTGTTTATGAAATGGAGGATTTGGTTGGAATGTTATGTGTGTTTGCTATGGCGCGTATTGCATGGTCAATGGACTCGGATGGCCCGTGCACGGGTACGGCTTCCCTCGGACGGTTTCGTCGGGGCACCGGGACCGTTCGACCTAGGAGGGAATTATGTGTGGTATTTATGGTACACAACATTCGGACGGATTACGACCGTCCAGTGCTGTGATAAGCTATGATATCCGTAAGTTTGGGATCCTTCGGATACTGGGCTAGCAACCCGTATCGAAGCGATTGTAGGCTTACACATAAGAGATGCCAAGTCCATTACGGTGCGAAACACCGTGACCTTCATATAGATAGGGCCGGTGGGCTGAGTTGAGAGTTGGGTGCAGGCGCAGGGCCTGCGACCCTTATGCATTGTCTAAGTTTATGATTAGAATGTTGCGTGAAATATATGGTTTCATACGTAAGTTCTAACCAGTACAGGCGAAAGAAAATTGGACGAAGATGAGCACGATCACTATGTTTATGATCATATTATGTCTAACTGTATCTGCCGCAGGGACACGGTATGGGACACATTTATGATAATGTGCTATGTTTAAGTATTGCTATAAAACTGATCCTAAGGCTAAATAGAAAGATCACCAATTAAGATGCATGTTTCACTAAAATAATTAAGTGTTTGGTTTGGGTGCGAGCGGGACTTGATCAGTACGAAGCGAGGACGAAAGCACTAATCCTCCACTAGTTTATGTGCAGGTTCAGGTATGTTCGGCTCGGGGCGGGCTTGGCTTGGACGTGCCGAGGCATGGAGTCCTTGGCATTCAAGAGGAGCTACCGTATATGCGTTCGGACTTGCGACATGGAGATGTTCGGCCGAAGACTACTTGATGGCTATAAAGAGGCATAATATATGGAACAATGTAATCCTTTGTGAGCTAGAGAGATCATGAGCGTTGTAGCCAATTGGCATATATGTTGGGCTATTCAGAGCCTTTGTAATCTTCAGTTCATTATGAATAAAAGAGATTCTTGTGTTATACTTTGTTTCCTTCCACTGCTTATGTTACGAATTTGAGATAATCACTATGTGAACTGTTATCTTGCCTTGTACGAGCGCAACTCCAGGCTCGTGCGGCATCACGTCCCAGCGAGGACGATGATTCGGGTAAAATCTAGCGAGGACGAGCGATTTCCTGGATCGGGGCGTGACATTATGCCCCAGTTGCGAGATTAGAATCCATTCGCATGTTATGTGCATTTGCATGTTTTCATAATTTTAAATTATTTCAAATGGATGTCAAGAGTGCATTTTTAAATAGTTTTATAAAAGAAGAAGTTTTTGTAGCATAACCTCCAGGTTTCACAGATTTTAAAAACCCTGATCATGTTTTCAAGTTGAAGAAAGCTTTGTACGGATTAAAATTCCCCTCGTGCTTGGTATGATCGTCTAAGCTCCTTCCTACTTGACAACAGTTTTTCAAAAGGCAAGGTTGACACTACACTTTTTATTAAGTCTTTTAATGGCAAGCTTCTCTTAGTACAAGTCTATGTTGATGATATTATATTTGGATCTACTGATGAATCTCTGTGTCAAGAATTCTCTAAGTGTATGCAGAATGAGTTTGAGATGAGCATGATGGGAGAGCTGAAATTCTTTCTCAGACTGCAAATCAAACAAACTGACAATGGGACATTCATAAATCAAGCCAAGTACACAAAAGATTTGCTAAAGAAGTTTGATCTGGACAATGTCAAACCTATTGGCACTCCGATGGCAACTTTAACAAAGCTTGATATTGATGAACAAGGCAAGCCGGTCGACACACGTAAGTATCGAGGTATGATTGGTAGTTTACTTTATTTAACTGCTAGTCGTCCAGATATTATGTTTAGTGTTTGCCTGTGTGCACGTTTTCAAGCTAATCCAAAGGAATCACATATGTACGCAGTTAAGCGTATCTTTCGATACCTTAAGGGCACTTCTTCTGTTGGCTTATGGTATTCCAAAACTAAGTCCTTTGACCTTATTGGTTACTCGGATGCAGATTAAGCTGGATGCAAAGTTGATAGAAAAAGTACCAGCGGCACATATCATTTCTTAGGCAAGGCTTTAGTCTCATGGTTTAGTAAAAAGCAAAATTCTGTAGCCCTATCAACAACAGAGGCTGAGTATATCGCCGCAGGACGTTATTGTGCTCAGATTTTGTGGATGAAACAAACCTTAGAAGACTATAATTTATCTTACACACACATTCCCATTTTCTGTGATAACACAAGCATTATTAATTTGACTAAGAATCCAGTATGTCATTCTCGTACTAAGCATATCGATATTCGACATCATTTTCTTAGAGATCATCATCAGAATGGAGATATTGACCTTGTGTACATAGATACTGAGAATCAATTAGCTGATATTTTTAGAAAACCTCTAGCAGAAGATCGTTTTAATTATTTACGTCGAAAATTAGGAATTTTGGACGTCAATAATGTTAATTAATTTTATTTTATAATTTTATTTTAATATGCAAAAACTGTGTTAGAGACAAGCCAATAAAGAGTCTGTCTGTCACCACAACTACGGTTGAAGCGAAGCGGTATTTAAGAGTTCTCCGGTGAACCTCTGCCAGCTGGGACAGTACTCCTACAGCTAATCTGAAACAGTCGCTGTGTAACAAAATTTAATTTATAAAATAATATTAATTATATTAATTGAAGGTTGAAATTACTAATCTTTGAATTAAATATTTGAAATGAGCCAATGAAAAAGAAAGTGTTCCAAACTAACCCCAGGCGAATTCGGCCAGACTTCGGACCGAATTCGGCCCGAGTTCGGTTGAAGGTATCAGGTTATATAACCAGAACCCGAGAGCCTTTCTTCTTCATTGCTTCTAAAATCCACCATCACAGCACAGCAGCCGCGCAAAAAGCTCTAAAACCCTAATTCTTCACCACTCCTTCTCTCCCATTCTACGTGGTGAAATCCATCCAAATCTTTGATTCGTGCGGAGTTCGTTGTTCTCTACAACATATTCGAATCTCGGGAGGTATAACTTCATATTTCTCCTCCTTTCAATTTCGTGTATTTTACTTTATTGCACAATGGCACCTAAGGGATTTAACCCCTTCTAGAGGAAGAAGACGACCAATCCTAGTGAGGAAGGTTCATCTTCGAATCCACCCACGGATTGCCTCTTTTTGCCAGTCCAATCTAGCGATGGCGCGTTCGACGGGTTTTACTTTCAAACCCTAAATCAAGCCCTACTGTGGTATGGAGACTTCTCCATGAGATCCATATGCACAGGCGCTCCCATCAAGTGGACTGTGTTTCCAGAACACCGCCCTTATTTTGAGGCATTAGAGTTACAATATTTTGTTAAACTTTGTTTCCCAGTAGCAACCAATGCCATTAGACTGTTTTACTGCAATATCATATTAAACACGTTTGACGTAAGTACTCGTGTTGGCGGACTAGATATCAATTTCAATGATGTCCTCTTAGCAGAAATCCTTGTTATTCCCAACGAAGGTGAACCGCTTGTTGATATCACTGAATTTGAATTCCCCGACGGCACGACACTTACTAGTTTCAAAGCAGAACTCTGTACACCTGATCGAGTTCGTTCTGGAAAGTTCAAGGCAAACAACTTGAACTTGTTTAATTATGAATTGCACCGCATCATGTACTCAACTATCCTTCCGAAGTCTACTTCAAAGGATGATGTGACATCTCTTGAATTATCTGCTATGTATCACATTCTTAAGGGGATTCCATTTTCTGCCCCTAAGACCATTATCCAGATGATGGGACGTTGTCGTGCAAGAGATAGAAATCTCCCTTATGCGATGATTCTCCCACGCATCTTCCAGCGTTTCGATATTGATTTGTCAACTTGTACTCAAGACCCTGAGCCCAAGTTTCTGAAATTATCGTCGTAGTATGACTGTTGCTGCTCCTCCTACTGTTCCTCCTACTGCTCCACCTCCTCCACCTACTCAGCAGTATGCCATGACTTTTGAGGGCATACACCGGCATATTTCTGATTTGCATGTCTCGATGACGGATATGGCTCGCGAGCGTGAGTTCCGCGATGTCACTCGTTATCAGGCGATAGCAAATTCTCTCGCTGATCTTCGATTCGCCCAGACTGGACATTCTGCTGGTTCTATTCCTATAGATCCAGCCTTCTCTGGTTACCGCTGTGAGGATGAGGCTGTTCATGCCTATTTTCAGCCCGGTAATGCATATGATTGGTACCGTTCTGACCGTGCTCCTCGAGACTATGTCGGTAAATTTTACACTGGCGCTCCTCCTTACCCTTCTGGAGCTGGTACCTCTGCAGCTGGTCCTTCTGGACATGCCGGTCATGATGATGATGATGATGAGGAGGAGGAGTTGTGATATGTTAGTTGATTTTTGAGACTTAGACATTATCTACTGTATACTTGAAAATGCTCCGATATTCTAAGTTTCTGTCTCTTTAGACTTTATTATCAGTATTTCTTTTGAGGACTTGTACTGGATATTTTTTTATGTCTCTTGGACATATTTTTATCTTTATGAGATACGTAGTTTATGTTTCACTCAGTTTATTTACTTGTTTATAGCATCTTTATCTGCTTCTTTATTGCCTGTGAAATAATTCTCTGTTATAAACTGCCTGAGACAAATACATGCCTATGATGTCATTCTATTTTTTTTCCTATTTGTATCATTTCTCATGAATTATTTTTTTGTGTTTCTTTACTGTTTGTTATTTATGCATTGATTGCGGGGGAGTTTTTCTCTTTTGCAATTATTTTGCTAAGTGACAACGGGCGAGAAAATAGATCTAATATTTTTTTTGTTGAGAAAATGCAGGAATATGAACAATTTTACTATTTTTGATTTTATTCCAAGCAAAGATGTTATATCATTCATAGTTTGTCAATTATCAAAATGGGGGAGATTGTTGGCCCATTGGTCATATGGTCAAACAGATTTTAATAATTGATCAAACTCTGTCTCGATATATGAAGCTAGTCAGGATATCTCAGACTCTTGGACATGATCAAGAACAGCTATCTACTCAGTTCAAGACCGAAGCAATGTTTGTCTGTTCGAGTCTGTATTTCTTTCAGCAATATATTTTTTATTTTATTAAGTCTAGGAATACGTTGTACACCGAGTCGTACTGGCAAATAGGCTATTTCAAAATATTTTTAAAATATCCTTTGTTTTGAAAAAACATTCATATTAACAAAAGCTTCAAAAAGGTTTTCAAAAATTCCCAAAAACTATTTTTAAAAACCTAACCTAACCCTGACAGAACTCGGCCAGAGTTCGGCCAGAGTTCGATTAGTGGCCGTTTTGATTTTTGAATTCTTTGGAACTTGGTCCTCCTGCAGTTGCAAATTTGACCGAGATTTCTTCATCGAGTTCTGCCCGAATTCTGCCCGAATTCTGCCAGAATTCTGTCTTTGGAATTCCTATAAATAGAGAAGGATTTCGATCATTTCAACACACTCATTCACTTTCAATCTTCTCTCTTCTAAAAAGCTTTCAGTCTTCCAAAGAGTTTTTCTCGAGCTTCAAATTTTATATCCCAAGCCAGTTACAATCCTCTAGTCGATTTGCCAGTGCGGTGCGGTCTAGAAGTTTCAGAGTGATTGTAATCAGAGGCTTGATAGAAGATTCAACTCTTCAAAATTGAAGTTGGACGAGTTCTTCGTATCAAAGCTCGCGTTGTAGAAGTTGCAAGGACTTCGTAAGAAAACTTACAGTTTTGCCAATAGTGGATTCAACTGGTAGCAAGAGTTCTACCGACTGGATTAGTCCTCAATAGAGGGAAACCAGTATACATCGTTGTCTTTGCATTTGCTTTCTTATCTCTGCCTTTACATTATTTAGTTGTGATTATTATTCTGTGATCTTGCTGCTAACATTTTTAAATTAGCATTATTCCGCTGCCAACTCTATTCACCCCCCCCTCTAGAGTATTGTGCTTTACGATTTCGTTCCTACACCCCTATGCCTGAAAATAGTCTTGAAATTGACTGAATGGTTGTTGTCCATGGCACAGTCTCAGAGGTTGCCATGTTTTATATATCTGTTATGCATCCAGTCAGCCCAGAAGGATCCCCTATTGATGAATCTCCATGCCAGCTCCAGCGTCGAGGCCTCCCTGATCTCGAACAATGACTGTAGCCCCACTCCTCCCTCCTTCCTGGGACAACAGAGCTGCTCCCAGGAGATCGCATGCATACCACCCCTCCATATGAAGTCTGCACAAATCCGCTCCACTTTTCTGATAGTAGCAATAGGAAGTAAGATAGATTGCAGCCAGAAGTGGGCCACAGTTGATATCACCGATCTAACCAACTCGATACATCCTCCATAGGATAAACCAGCAGCTTGCCATCCTTCAACCCTCCTCTGGACGTACTCCATCAGACTATGGCAGTCCTGATCCCATGCATAGTTAACTGTGAGAGGAATCCCAAGATACTTCACCCGGTAAATCGCTCCTCTCGACTCCCAAAGCGCCAACCAACTCCTCCTTCTGGGAACAGAGGTGGCTGAAATACACCCTGCTCTTCTATCTGTTCATTTGCAGGCCTGAAAGGGATTCCAGCTCTCCCATAATCTCCGTAATCGTGTGCATACCCTCCGTAGATGGCTGGATGAACACCAAGAGATCGTCCGCATAAATAAGGTGGGTGACCGGGGGATCAATCCTCCTGAACAATGGAACCAGTCTTCCACGATGCACTGCCATGTCCATCAAGCATGTGAAGTATTAAATAACAAGCGTGAATAGGTAAGGGGACAGAGGATCACCTTGCCTGAGTCCATGGTTGCTCTTGAAATATCCAAATAGGGTACCCTGGATGAGGAGAGAGAAAGTGGGAGTCATGATGCATTCTCGGATCCTTGCAACCCAGTCGTCGTCAAAACCTATGGCAAACATCAGATGACAAAGAAAATTCTTATTGACCATGTCATAGGCCTTCCTTAGATCCACCTTCACGTATGCCTTCTCCCTGCCAGGTTTACCGAAGCCCCTCACCATCTCATGCACCAGCAGGCTGTGCTCCGTGATCGACCTCCCCTTGATGAAAGCAGCCTGGTTCGGAGAGACTAAGTCCTGCATGATCCCCTCCATCCGTCGGCACATAAGGTGTGTAATTATCTTATAAAGATAATTATAACACGCATTAGGTCTAAAATCTGCCAGCGATGTCACTCCCTCCTTCTTAGGCACAAGTGTCAGGAAAGTGTGGTTCAGCTCCTTCAACAACTTTCCTTTGGTGAAAAACTCTTGAACCACCTCAAGGACCTAGAACTTCAGAATGTCCCAGTGTCGTTTGTAGAATCCACTACTAAAGCCATCTGAGCCTGGAGCTTTGTTGGGATCCGCCATCGAGATAATAGTCTCCACCTCCTCTATAGTAACAAGGACAAGTAGTAGGCCATTCCCATAAGGAGTCACCAGCTTCTTCGTAACTACATCCGAAAACACAGACAGATAGTCAGTCTGAAAATATAACTCAGAGTAGTACCTGACGGCCTCCTCTTGGATCTTTGTCGGCTCCTCCACCAGATTACCCTCCGCATCAAGCAGCTGAGAAATATTGTTCCGATGCTGTCTGGTCCGAATGACATCATAGAAGAACTTGGTGCAATGGTCACCATCCTTCAGCCAGGAGCATTTAGCTCGCTGTGCCGCACTAACCTCCTTCTGGAGTCGCAGGATGTTGACTTTCTCTATCAGCTCATTCTCTCTCGCCGCCAGATCCCTGTTCATCATGTCAGATTGCATATCCTACTGGATGGACCGGAGCTCTGTCTCCTTGTTTTCTAGCGAAGTCTTGGACAAACCCTGCACCCAGCTTTGTAATAATCTTTTCGTGGCCTTGAGCCGGTGCACCATACGGAACAGAGTCGTACCATCCTGTCTGCTAGAGAGGCCCTCCATAACAGCTCCCAAGTAGCCTTCTGAGAGATATCAGCTGTTGTTGTACCAGAAGGGACGCGACCTCACAATAGGCCGGTCTGTGAAGCCAACCCTGATGGGGGAGTGATCACTTATCCCGACGACCAGACCCTCAGTCGAAGAATTGGGGAAGCACCGAAACTACTCCCCATTGCCCAGGGCTCTATCCAGCTAGCAAGCAACCCTGTTACAGATTGCTTTGTTATGCCAGGTCCAGATAAATTTCAAGCGCGACAGCCCCTGAAGCCCCGCCTGAAGTAGGCATTTCTGGAAGTCATATAGGACCGGATCAGGAACCGACCTACCTCCCACCTTCTCCCCTCTGTGCAGTAGAGCATTGAAGTCCCTCATCAGTAGAAGCGGTAGGTGCGAAGAAGCAGCAGCAGAGGCCACCCTGGAAATATCGCTCCACAGGGAATCCTGCCGACGCCTGTCGTTGTGGCTGTACACCGCTCCCAGAAGAAACCGAAACCCGCCCTTGTTCACAAAAGAGATGGTAATCAGCTGATCCGTCATCAAGATTAAGTCAACATCCCAATAGGTAGAATTCCATCTGACCCATATCCTAGCCATATCGCAGAGTGCCAGGTTATGGAGTTGGACCAAATGAGATGGGGTCCGGCGAGCTAAAGTATTCTTTCCTTTAATCTTCGTCTCTAGCAGGATAGAGATGTCACACTTCTCTCTGTATAGGATTCGACAAATCTCCCTACATCTCCCTAATGAACACGTATCTCGCACGTTCCAGGCGATTACTGCCATTAATTATTTAGAGATAGGTTCCCCTGAATATCACTCGGACTGGCACCTGGGGGTGGTACCACATCCGTCGCTGTCATATCCTCCTCCATTCCAGCAGTAGGGGTTGTCGGGTCGCTGCCTGGGAGAGTACCAGAGCCCAGGCTAGGTTGTCCACACAGAGCGCCTCATCCCTAGCAGGGGAATGTCCCCCCACACTGGAGGGACTCTCTCGCAGTGGTCCAGCTCGTCTCTTCCTGCTATATACTATCTTCTCAGATGAACCGCCATCAACCCGCTCCTCTCTTCCTAAGGCCACCATACCTCTGGTGACCATACTCCTCTGTGCTGAGAAGGTGATCATAGTCCTACTAGTAGGAGCCGGCTGGAGCGAGATAGTGAGACACGGCTCCCCAGCCTCCTCTATCGGTCGGTCTCCCTCCTGCATGATATCCTCCGCTCCGTCATCCCTGGATAAAGACTCCATTGCCCGTGGTGGGCCAGGCACCTCCAGAGGGGAAGCAGAAGACGTCGACTGAGATCCCCTTGACGGGCATGAACTGTCCAGATGTCCAAAATACGTACAGTATGAACAGGTTGGTAGAACCCATTCATACTCCACCTTCTAGGTTAAAACATCTCCAGAAGGTACTTCGTACTCCAGAACCCTCGGTAGCTCCCTGTCTGCTCGAATCTCCACGAAAATTCGTACATACATCAACCATGATCGAAAAGCTGTATCATCATCAGCCCTAATCGGGGTGCCCACCAGGCTGGCTAGCCGCATCAATAATGGAATGCTCTAGAACCATACAGAAAACTCTGAAAAACGTATCCAGACAGGTATGGCATTCAGGACTTTCTTCTCACAACGCAGGTCGGGAGACACTTTTTTTAGGATGATCAGCCTGCCATCAAAAGTCCATGGACCTCCTTGTAGGATTCTGGTAACATCTTCTGCAAGTTTGAACTTCATGTAGTAGAAACCATTCTCCTTAGCAAATATCTCCATACTACCTTTTGGCTGCCAGACACGTGTAGCGTACCTTTCGAATCTGGCCATAGAATGGCTTATTTCCAAGAACATACAGGACAAGCGTGTTATCCCAGAAGGCGGTCACCTTTTCAATCTCCTCGGCTGGGAAGGAGGCTCAAAATCCGTTCTCCACCTTCTTCGGCGGCACGAACTCCATGGAGGTGGGACTCTTTGGTCCCGTTGGCGAGCATATATCTGCCCAGGATCTTTCTGCAGGGTGGGGGGTCGCCCCCTGGGGACGAGGAATGACCCCAGAAGTAGCTCCAGTCGGGGTTGACCCCTGCCCCTGGCCTCTCAGGTCCACAACTTTGCTCTTTTCTTTCTCCGCCATGGTCGCCTTGGGACGCCAGTCCGTCGATCTCCCTGCAGACACCACAGGGCGTCGGCCGTCATCCATCCCCCTGTATCCTCTCCTTGTCGCCTCGTAGTAGGGTAGCGGGCCATTCGGTACTTTTGTACGCCGCCCGCGTTGCCCCCGGTCTTGGCTCCCCGACGTCTCGAGACCGTCGTCCATCCGCCTCCCTCTGCCTGACCACCCTTTGATCCAGATCCAGATCCGATTTGGAAATCTGGATTTTTGTTGGATCTGGAACCCCCTGATCCGTATGTCCCGACAATCCTCCTCCGGCACCCCCCACATGGGTTCGCCGGCCAACTCCCCCTCCTGGCCGCTCCTGGCCGCTCCTGTCCGGCCTCCACCGCCTGACCCCCCGCCTGGGGTCCTGTACCGGCGCCCGCGACAGCCTTCGACGCTGCTGCTCCGCCCGATTAGGCCAGACTGTCGGCCACAGAATCGCCGGCGCCGCCTGCCGGACCTTCACCTGGCGCGCACGCACGGGGAGGGGGGGGCACCGGGGTTCCCGGGTTGGGACCCCCTCCCGATCCCTCTAGCGGCAGAAGCCCTAGGTCGATCGCCCACTCCCGCTCCATGGTCGATCGCCCACTCCATCATTATGTCCTATTTTATATTTATATATATATATATATAATAGAGATGTTTCGTTTGGCCAGCCGCTGCTCCTTCCTAGGGAGCCCCTAGGGTCTCTACAGTCCGCCTCCCTCATCGCCGGTGTCCGATGGCTCCTTCCTGGCCAGCCGACTGCCTGACCTTGGTAGACCAACCCCCCCACACCTCCTCTCCTCTCCCCCCCCCGGTCCCTCCTCCTCCTCCGTCATTTCTCCCTCTCTCTCTCCACCCTCCCCCTTCTGGTAGCTCCGACTCCCCGTCATCTCTTTCCGGGAACTCCGGCCTCGCCCCACCTCTCCCCACCATCACCCGCCACCTCATTTTCCTTCGAGCAGTAGCTTCCCCTTGCTCCGCCCCTAGCGTGCCTACCGCACTGTTTCTGGCTATCTCCAGTGTAATGCCTGTGGTTCGTATTACGTATTTCTGGAATACGTGTACGTATTTATTCTTGTATTGCATGATTTTCTTGCTTAATTTTCTCCCTGGACTTGGTTTATTCTTGGTTTGGGTTGGCTTGGTTCGGTTTGGGATTGCTCTTGGTTCATCATGAACCAAGGGGTGAACCCCCTACCTACCACCACCACTCATATTTATTACCTATTCTTCTTCTCTCTCTTCATTAATCTCTTCTTCCTTCTCCATTAAACCCACCACCAACCAAGAATACCCCTTAGGCAAGTGCAACTTGCTTCCACAAGAGAGCCTATTTTTATTGTTCCATTAGCTTCTCCTCATGTTTCTAAGACACATTAAAACTTATCATTTTCCATTTTGAGGCTTTAATTTTTATAGATCTAGAAATTAGTTATTTTTGGATTTTGGTGGTTTTGATCTATCAAACTTCCTTGTTTTCAAGTTTTGATGGTTCCATGTTGTAGAGAATTTTATTCTACCCAATTTTGACCTTTGAAAAGTTGGATTTGGACTTATTTTGACCAAGTTATGGACTTTTGAAGCTTGGGTTCAACCATGGAGTTCTTGCTGATTTGGAGAAGACAGTGAGCAGTGCGCGAGCTTTTTAGCTTGCGTCACTGAGCTACGCGCACTCTTTAGTGCAGCACAGTCTGACTCATACGCTGCCTTTTGGAAGCGTGTGTCTTGCATACGCTGCCTTGATGAGGAGTCGTATGGACCTCATATGCTGCCTTGATGAGGAGTCGTATGGACCTCATACGCTGCCTTGATGAGAAGTCGTATGGACCTCATATGCTGCCTTGAAGAGGAGTCGTATGGAGTACATACGCTGCCTTTTGGAAGCGTATGACCTGAGCGTAGCCTTGCCTGAGCGTAGCTTGACCTAAGCGTAGCTTGACCTGAGCGTAGCCTGGCCTGAGCGAAGCTTGACCTGAGCGTAGCCTGACCTGAGCGTAGCCTGGCCTGAGCGTAGCTTGACCTGAGCGTAGCCTGGCCTGAGCGTAGCTTGACCTGAGCGTAGCCTGGCCTGAGCGTAGCCTGGCTTGAGCGTAGCCTGACTTGAGCGTAGCTTGACTTGAGCGTAGCCTGACTTGAGCGCAACCTGATGTTTAGGCGCAACTGGACCTGACCCTACTTACCCTGGATCTTCTTTTGCCCTGCATATTGATATTTTATTTGATATTTAACGTCCATTTTATATCCTTACGCCTTTTTGTCCTGAACTTGATAATCACGAATTTACTTGATATGTTTGGAATTGATAATTGAGCATGACGTGATAGTGACCCGTAGCGGTGCACTCCTGACATAATAACTTGACATGACCTGATAGTGGCCCGTCGTGGTACACTCCTGGCAAGTACACTTGGCATGATAACCTGACATGATTATCTCGAATAGCTGTTGCGACGGCTACCTGACATGACATGACCTGTATAATTAATCTGGATACCGTGGGCGATTGTGTTTGTATAAATAAACCAGTCCTGTCTTGTATCATGTCTAGGACAGGGACTCCTGAGTACCACGGTCAGGAGTACCTACCAAAATGGACTAAGGCTAATAACTAGATTAATACATTAGTCATGACAAGATTTCCCAGCTACAGGCAATCCCGTTACTTGGGTACGCCTTGGGATCTGTAGCCTACCGTCGAGTAGGGCACATTTCCAGCACACTGTCATGTGTTGCACCCTTCAAGCTACCTAAGGGTACATTCGTTTCCTGGACGATGTACCCACCTGAATTCAACTCTAATCTTTTAACCCGGGTAACCTGGATGGTCTGCAGGGCTTGTGGCTGTGGAATAATCTCACTGCATATTGTTAGTAATTAGGCTTGTGACAACCCTAGTTAGTTAAAGTATCAAGCCGTAATTCTTGCTTGGCCGTGAAGTGATTGGACGGAGTCTAACCAGTCTAGTCTTGTCCTGATCCTGTTCCAGATTATTGAATGACCAGAATGCTTGTATTTATTTTACCGATAAATGGTGAGAATTCCAAGTTCTGTTCAGACGAAGGGTTACAACCCCGGTCCTTGTTTGGTTTACGGGTTGTAACCTGGTTATCTGAATAGTTCCATGGTTATCTCGTCGTATATCATCCTGGTGTATTTTCTTTATTTCCAGTTCTTACTTTTATTTATATCTTGTGCTGATTGCTGGTTTTAGTTCTTAAGTGAAGCTTCCTTTGTGGCACTTGCTCTTTCTAGGGTCTGACCCAACTGGTTTTGTATGGCCAGATTTCGGAGCAGCTCCAGAGGATCTACCGACCTTCCTGCCAGATGGTGAACACTAGAAGGAATCCTGGCAACGAGTGGGTTATTTTAGCTCTCCCACTCTATTGTAAAAATATTCTTTTTGAGGCGTTTAGCCGACGAGCACCTGTTTAGCTCGATTGTACTTTACTTACTGTCTGCCTACGGGCTGTAACATGATTAACAGATCCTAGGGTTGATCATGTATGACTAAACTCTTGCTAGTCCTGACATTTTGTAACGACTAGCTTCATGATCAACTAAATATGTAATGTTTGGGACGCCTTACTATTGTATATTTAATGATCATACATCTTATGACTTTTACTTACTTGCTTGTGATTGAGACACTAGGCTTGTTCATGACCTTAAGAGACTGTTGGCTTGTAGATAAACCCTCATGTATCTAGACAGCCGTGACCGTATAGCGAGATGGATTCCATTTCATATACGTAGCTGGCTATGTCTGCCCCCGCTCGCCAGTATTCTGGTTCTGGGGCGTGACATCCAGGCCGTCCCCTTGGACCGGGAGCTCTCCGGAGTTCGGTCCTCAGTTGCCGCCCTCTCACTTCATTCAAATTTCAATCGGATCAGCTGCCCCCACAGGATGGGAGCCCCCCTGCGGTGCAGGCCTCGGGCTTCCCAATGCATGGCCTCTCGTGTTTGCTGCTAGCAGCTCTCCGCACGAGGGGGTCCTACACCATACTCCCTATCTCGTGCGTACAACTTTCGTTCCTGCAACAACCTTTGGTGGGACCCACCCTCACCCTTACGCAGAGCGTTTTAGAGGAGATCTCCCGAGCTTTTATGCAGAACAGCCTCTCCCCTGGACCCACGAGGTCATATGCTCCCACGTGTTCCCCCCGGCAGTCCTGCGTATTTCCTGCCCCCTTTTTCTGCGTATTCAGGTGGGTCCCTCCCTTCCCCTGAGCTCTACGCTACTTCACCACCCACCGCTCCATTTGAGCTCTACGCAGTTCCCTCCTGCATCTTCCCTCATCACTCCACCATGGCACTCTCTCTCCCCTCATCCCTCCTTCTGTAACCCCCATTGGCCCCCAAGCCCCCCCCATCGGCCCCCGGCTCGACTCCCGTGTCATCTATTCAGACGCCCCCGCCTCCTTAGCCTCCGTGGCCTGTCTCCCCGCACCACCGGCGGTCCTTCTCGCCTCGTGCGCAGCCGGGCCTGGGGACTCCTCCGCAGAAGTCCTGGCCACTCTTTCTCTTCCTCTTACGGTTGCTGTTGGATCGCAGGAGGCGTCTCCTCCTGTGAGCGGTGTGGTTCCCACCCCGTCCTTCTCCGTCAGCGAGGCAGTACCGTTCCTCATCCCCCCAGGGAGTATTCCCTCGACCGTCACCACAGCCCTCCCTCCCGTCCCGAGCAGATCCCATCCTCGATTGCTCCTCCTCCTTCTAGTGGAGCATCCCAGCACCCTTCTTTGTCTAGTGCAGCTCAGCCGTCCTACGCCGCCAAGCTACGTCCTGACTTAGCATTAGCGAAGGGCCTCCTTTTCCCAGACGTCAATCTCCCGGACATTGAGTACTCCCAGGAGTCCCCAGTGCCTTCGGTTCCTTTCTCAGACTTGGAATTGTCCTCACTATCAACCTCCTTCCCCCACACTTTTATCCTCAAATTTTTCACTGGCTGTCCCAAACTCTCCAGGGTGCAGGAGATGATAGCTAGTTGGAGACTCTCAGCGGATTACCGAGTGGCTCCCCTTGATCCCAGACATATTCTTCTCCACCTATCATCCGATTTAGACTACAGTGTAACTCCACCTCCCTGTTTTGGGAAATAAATTTGATTTTTATATTGATGGTTAATTTACAAATAATAAGTCTTTGGTTTTAAAATGGTGATTTATATTTTGGCGGAATAAATTAAAAGCAATTTCAAATTTTAAAAAGTTGTTACAACCAACTTGTGGTCCCCTCATTTTTTTCTAAAAAGTTTTTAACTGATTTTTCAGCATTTCTGTAATAAATAAAAAGGGGGTAGGGTTTTTCGTAAATAATTGATTGGGTGGAGGGGTTAGTTTGTGAATAGTGAAAAGGGGGAGGGCCTATTTGCTATGTTGCCATTAGTTGAGGGACTTTATGCAAAAGTTCCATTTTTTCTTTATATCAGCAGAGGAGAGAGAATCATCTTTATTTTATTTTTTCTAATCCCTTTCTTCTGCTCTCCCCGAGCACGCGAGCCCTAACCCTCATCCATTCCAGCAACACGACGGCGAGGATCTCCTAGATTCGACGGCGACGACGGA
>JANAVB010025800.1:1026708-1196025 GCA_029216955.1 Iris pallida | reverse complement strand
GACGGCGACGACGGCCATCTCACCTGCACAGCGGTGGGCGGGCGTTTCTTCTCCAGCAACAGTAACGACGACCGCCCCCATCATCGGCAGCGGTGGTGTGAGCCCCTATTTTCAAAATTTATTAATTAGTGTTAATTAGTTGTAATGTCATATTTAGCCTTAAAATATTTATTATGATTTTTTAGAAATTTTTCTAGAATTTTTTTAATGAGTTTTAAATACAAAAATATCATTTTGTAATTAATTAAAATGTTTTAATACCATTTTGTAATTTTTTAGAATTATTTTTATGTCAATCTGCAATTTATTAAATTGTTACAATATCAGTTTGCAATTAATCATTTGTTTTTAATGCGGAATGCAAATTTGAATTTGCATTTAGACACTGAAGGACCTATCTGTGATATCCTAAACTACGGGGACCTAAACGAAAAAAATCATATTCTACCCACCCCCGACGACTCGGCTGACCGACTGCCACGCCGACGACGACCCGCCATTTCCGGCCAGCACGACTACCTCCGACCGACCTAAGCCCCTATAACAACCCCCCTCCTAAACCCTAACCCTAGCACAACCCTACAACCCACCACCCACACCGCCCCGACAAGCCTAAACCCTAACCCTAACTCCGGCGAACCCTCGTCCAGCCCCCACACGACACTCACCGCCCCCAACCCACCATCAATTGACGCACAACGCCAAGGAGGGTCGATCGCCACCCGAGCGCCGCTTTCCTCGCCTCCTCCGCTGCCCAGCACGTTCCAAACCCCCACCTCGCCGGACATGTAAGTTACATACGACAAATTGTCGTGCGTGTCTCGATTCGACCTATGTCGTTCGCCAGGACACGACGAACCCAACGCTGTGCTCGGACACCGCGTTTATGACCCGTACGTGTCGTGCATAGCACGGACACGTAGACTCTGTGTCCCAAACTGTCAGGACACAAAGTGGATTTTTCGGGTTATTATTATTATTAACTAAAACAAAATAAATAAAATCAAACCCTCCCCCTACACAAGCTCGGCTAACCCCCTGGCCAGCCCGACCCAACTCAGAACCCCACCCAGAGGGCCGGTTCGAACCCCCCCTGCGCTGTTCTTTTGTTTCTTTTTCTTTTTCTGTTTTCTTTTATTTTTGTTTTTATGTATATATATATAATATATATATATATATAATATATATATCTATATATATAGATATATTATATATATATATATGTATATATATATATATGTATATATGTATTTAGGCATTATTGTATACTGTTATATAAGTATTTATATACAGTATTTATATTTGTCTGTGTGTATATATATATATATATATCTCTATATATATCTAATATATATAATATCTATATATATTATATATTTAGTATTTTATTTATATAATGTATATATATACATTTTATATGTATATATATATGTATATGTGTATATGTATTTCTTTATGTATATGTATATTATTATATATTATATTTACTGTTTTATACATATATATGTTTTATGTATATGTATATATTATATATTATTTCTTTATATATATATTATGTATTTCCTTTTATATATAATATATATGTTTTATATGTATGTATACATACCTAACTGTTTAGCCTATGTACTTTGCATAAGTATTGCACACATATTATACTTTAATATATGTAATATACTTGTCATATTTAGACTACTATGTATAATTTTACCTATTAAAATATAATATTTATTTTGTACTTTTACCTCTTTGTATTTTTGTGTATTTAAAATTACTGTAACCATTTGGTGGCCAAGCCTAGCAGGGTTTTTGGGCTCAAATGTGTTTTCACACATTCAAGACCTGTACAAGTCTATTGGACTTGATTCATGGCCTTGGGTCCTGTATTTGAACTTTGGTTCAAATTTTGTACATGGACAAATCGCAGATAATTAATTATTTAATTTCAATTGTGTACATGCTGATTTGAATTTCTAAAATACTTTAATTGCTGTTAAAATTCAAAAAATAGTATTTAGATACTATGTTTAATTTAGCTAATTTAGTACAATTTTTACAGTATTTAATTTACAGTTTTGCCACTATTTTGGCATATGAAACCAGAACCCATTTCTGTACTTAGGAAAACTGATTTTTATAAAATACTTGTACTGGTTTAGTAAATTCTAGAAAATTATAATAAATTTCTATAATTAACAAGATCATTTTGGTACTTATTTTATGTAAAATTGAACTTTTGTCTATCTCAAAAATTTGGAACACAATGTTCATTTGATTTAATTATTAAATAATTACGACTTGCATCTTTTTGTGTTATTTTGAGTTATACAGTGTTAACCTCACCCCTCACTAGTATAAAGACCCTAGAAAGTTAGTTATAGTAGTGTGTCACCCCACATTGGTCTCCTATGCTAAAGTCATCATTTTGGCTAGGTGCCCAGTCACAAGTTCGTGTTGCACCAATTATGTCTTAGTGTTTTAGCTTAGTGTAAAAACTAAGTTTATGTATTTATTTCTACAGTGACGAGTTACCAGACATCTATAGACTTTTATCGCAGCTTGCTTTGCTAGAGGCAAGTACTTTCTACAAACTTTACATACTGCTATAACAATAAACTGCGATTTACCAACCATGTTAAATGCTGATCCTTGGGGTAGCAAGTTAGAACTTTACATATTGTACTACTTTCAGTCTCTGCTATGTTTAGGATACTTTTCATATCTCTCACATGCTTAAATAACGGGTTTAAGGAAAACTGCTAGTAGTGTACTGATCATGACTTCCTTCTCCGTATGTATTTACCGAGCACCGTTACATTCTATATGTATCTGTTTCGTATGTCTGGTCCCGCATTTGTGTATGGATGTGCACCGATGCCGTTAAGTGTACGTATGTACACTTCAGAAAATTGATATGTACCACTGTACATCCTGATTACCTATTGACTGATCACTCACCTACTACAGTTTCAAACTTTAAAACAAATAAATTATTGCCATGTAACAAAACTGAATAACATGATATGTCATTTCTTTTCATCACATGATCAGTATTATATGTTTGTTAGATTCAGTACTTGCTCCCGTCCTGACAGGATAACGTTGTAGGTATTCTTACTGAGGAGGAGTTGCTCTGTGACTCATATTATGGAGATACTGCCGAGGACCAGGCTTTGCCTTACGAGGATGTTCCTGCGGAGAAACTCGTCTATTTGCGTAGTTGCTTGGGTTATTTAGTGTAGTCATGTATTAGACTACGTCTTTTTGGTAACTGGACATGTATCCAGTTTTACATTTCAGACTTGTACTAGGACTTATTACTATATGAGACGACTTTTGTGTTTGGAGCATTTATGACTTTTATTCACTTATAACTGTTAGCACATTTAGTTTTATCCTGTTGTCTTTAGAACAGCTTACTACGTTTTTCTCAAGCGTAGGCTGGACATGACTCGGTCTGGCCCAACAATTTAGGTAACGGGTCGTGACATTTTTTAGTGGTGGCCCATGCAGGTCCTGACTAAATTGTTTAGTTACGTTATTATACCAAGCATGCCTGCAATTAGGAACTTAAGGTAATTAGACAACATTAGGAATGACGCTTAGAACACCTAGAGGAATGCTAGGATTGCAACATAGGAAATACATCACATGCTTGCTATTATAATTAGATTTTCTTGTCTATGATTGCTTACTTTAACAAGTCCTTATAAGTCCTTTTATTGTAATTAGATGGTGCTTACTCGTTCATTCCAGTATTCACACCTGAAATGGCACACTCCATATCCAGTCAGCTGACCAGTTGACTGATACACCTCCACCTCCACCTACCATACTTCCCCACTCCACAAATCCACCAACCCAGATGCCTCCACCACCTTCCACATCGCAGTCCCAGCAGGACCCGATACTTCCACCTCCCCCTATTACTATACCTACCCAGGCTTCCGTCACACTCGACGGGAACCAACTGCTCACTCTGATCCAGGGGTTCCTAACAATCCATCAGGAGCAGACTACCCTACTCCGCCAGAGCATGGAGCGTTCTGAGGAACGTACCGTAGTCCCACCACCTGTAAGCCACGGCAGAGAGCGTGGACGATCAAGGACTTCATGGGTCTGAACCCAAGAGTTCTCAGGACTGAGGGCATAGTAGTAGCAGATGACTGGCTAGACTCGGTAGAGAGGAAGCTCCTTGAGTTAGGATGCCGGACGACCTCCAGGTCGAGGCAGCAGATTTCTGCTGATAGACTTAGCAGAGTTTGGTTCCGGAATGAGCCATTATTTGCGAGAGGAGGGCCACTTGGGATCATTCAAGACCCAGTTCAAGAAGAAATTCTTCTCGACCACTGCAAGAGTAGCCATGGGACTACTTCCAGAACATCCAGCAGGGGAACCGTTCTGTTGATGAGTATGCGGCAGAGTTTAGTCGCCTGAGCCGTTTCGCTCCTATCTGGTTGCAGACCCAGAGGATGACCCGTAGGTTTTGCCATGGTCTAGTTCCAGACATTGGCATTATTATAATGGCGAACGGTACGACTGACTATTACCAGAGCTATAGTTGGCCCGGAGCATCGAGGAGCGTCTTCTGTCATGCAAGAGGCCGGCTTTTGTACCCTTGAGGACCGTCCAAGCGTCAGGCTTTCCAGCAGAAAGCGCCGATGCCGCACCAGCAGACATATCGCCCTCCTACATCACATCACCCGACCCCGCCAGTTAGAGCCCCGGACCCCGACAACAGCCGAAGGAGGTTTTTGTGTTTTCCGCAAGAGGGCAGGCCACGATGCTACCATCTGTAGGAAGAGGTTGGGTCAGTGTTTGGCTTGTGGGTCTGCCACCCATCAGCTTCGGAGCTGTCCAGTAGCCACGGGACCTAGAGGGCCGCTTCCGACTCAGCAGCAGAGGTTTGGACAACATCTGCAGCCAAAGGACCCCAGGGGAAGGCTTATAGCCTAGCCCTTGAGCCGGAGCCGGAGCAGTGTCAGCCAGATTACTTATGACGTCATCACAGGTCATGTTTATTTGCATACTTTTCTAGCTCTATGCTTGTTTGATTCTGGTGCATCTCATAGCTTCCTGTCATTAGATTTTTTGCATAAACACCATCTATAGCTACATCTACTGTAGAGATTAGTAGAGTGATGACGGAAGGAGGACCAGTGCCTATTAGAGCTATCTATAGATGCTCTATTTTTATAACCGAGAGAGAGTTCAGGGGACGATTCTTTGTGATGCCACTCCCCGGTTATGATATCATATTGGGGATGGACTGGCTTAGCTATGCCCATGCATCTATAGACTGTCATGAGGTAGTATTTTGTTCAGTCCCCCAGCACAGCACCATTCAATGTCAGAGGACAGGGCCGGAGATCAGCCTAGAGCCGAACTGTTGTACGACAGTTGGGACGTAGCACCGCCACACCCTATCATTAGAGAGTTTATGGTGTATTCCCAGAGGATCTTCTAGGACTTCCGCCTGACAGAGATGTGGAGTTCACTATAGATTTAGTACCGGGTTCATCACCAGTATCCCGGACTTGCTAGAGTGAATCCCAAGGAAGCCGTAGAGATGAAAGAGCAGATTAATGACCTGTTGAAAAAGGGTTTCATTTGATCTAGTGCTTCTCCATAGGGAGCACCATGCTCTTTATGCCTAAGAAGGATGGTACAGTCCGGTTGTGTATTGACTACCGGGCCTTGAATGCCATCACCATTAAGAATAAATATCCTCTGCCCAGGATAGATGATTTGTTCGACCAGTTGATGGGGCGAACGTGTTTTCCAGGATAGACTTGAGATCCGGGTACCACCAGGTGAAGGTTAGGGTAGCAGACATCTAGAAGACGGCGTTCAACACGAAGTACGGGCAGTACAAGTTTCTGGTAATGCCATTTGGTCTCACAAATGCGCCAGCTGTCTTTATGAATTTGATGAATAAGATATTTCACCAGTATCTGGATAAGTTCGTCGTAGTGTTTATCGACGACATCCTGATATACTCGAAGACGCCGGAGGAGCATGCATAGCACTTGCGGACAGTTTTGGGGATTCTGAGGCAGAGAGATTGTTTACCAAATTGCCGAAGTACGAGTTCTTTTTAGACAGAGTAGTTTCTCGGCCATGTAGTTACTGGAGAGGGAACTCGAGGATCCCAGGAAGATTGCTGCAGTTGAGACATGGAAGGCTCCGACGTCAGTTTCAGAGATCAGGAGCTTTCTGGGTTTAGTAGCTATTATAGAAAGTTCGTCCAGGACTTTGCTAGGATAGCTGAAACCATGACGAAGCTGACACGAAAGGACGCAGAGTACATTTGGTCATAGGACTGCCAGGCAGCGTTTGAGGAGCTGAAGGAGGCTAACGACCGCTCCAGTTGACTTTACCTTCAGGTTCTGGAGGTTCACCATATACAGCGATGCTTCAGGAAGAGCTGAGGAACAAGGTTATACCCTTAGTACGAGTAGCTTGGAGCCGTCACTCTCCAGGTGAATCTACTTGGGAGAGGGAGTCGGACATGAGGGAGAGATACCCTTACTTGTTCGATCCAACCGCTGCGAGGAACCACCATTCCCGCTTGATACCTTAGAGGTTAGTTTCGATCATAGTCTTAGTCATTTGTTGCATTGCTTGCTATGTTAGAATACTGTAGGTCTTCAATTCTTGTGAATTTCGAGGACGAAATTTTTCAAGGAAGGAAGACTTGTGAGCCCCTGTTTTTCAAAAATTTAAGTAATTAGTTGTTAATGTCATATTTAGCCTTAAATATTTATTATGATTTTTAGAAATTTTCGTAGAATTTTTTAAATGAGTTTTAAATACAAAAATATCATTTGCAATTAATTAAAATGTTTAATACCATTTTATAATTTTTAGAATTGTTTTTATATCAATCTACAATTTATTAAATTGTTACAATATCAGTTTGCAATTAATCATTTGTTTTTAATGCAGAGTGCAAATTTGAATTTGCATTTAGACACTGGAAGGACCTATCTGTGATAACCTAAACTACGGGGACCTAAACGAAAAAATTATATTCTACCCACCCCCGACGACTCGGCTGACCGACTGCCACACCGACGACGACCTGCCATTTTCGGCCAGCACGACGCCCCCCGACCGACCTAAGCCCCTATAAATAACCCCCCATCCTAAACCCTAACCCTAGCACAACCCTACAACCACCCAGCCACCCACACCCTCCCCGACAGCCTAAACCCTAACCCTAACTCCGGCGAACCCTCGTCCAGCCCCCACAGCGATACTCACCGCCCCCAACCACCATCAACTGATGCGCAACGCCAAGGCGAGTCGATCGCCACCCGAGCGCCACTTCCCCATCGCCTCCTCCGCCGCCCAACACGTTCCAAACCCCCACCGATCGCCGACACGTAAGTTACATACGACAAAATGTGTCATACGTGTCTCGATTCGACCTATGTCGTTCGCCAGGACACGACGAACCCAACGCTGTGCTCGGACACGCGTTTCATGACCCGTACGTGTCATGCTAGCACGAACACGTAGACTCTGTGTCCCAAACTGTCAGGACACAGAGTGGATTTTTTGGGTTATTATATATTATTAACTAAAACAGAAATAATAAAATCAAAACCCTCCCCCTAACACAAGCTTCGGGCTGACCCCCTGGCCAGCCCGACCCAACTCAGGAACCCGACCCAGAGGGCCGAGTTCGAACCCCCCCTGCGCTGTTCTTTTGTTTTCTTTTTCTTTTTCTGTTTTCTTTTATTTTTGTTATATGTATATATTTATATATTTATATGTATATATTTATTATATATATATATATATATATATATATATATATTATATATATATATATATATATATATATTATATATAGATATATATATATATAATATATATAATATATGTATATGTATATATGTATTTAGGTATTATTGTATACTGTTATATAAGTATTTATATACAGTATTTATATTTGTGTATATATATTTATACAGTATTTATTTGTGTATATATATATATATTTTTTTTATTTTATATATATATTTGTGTATATATATATATATATATATATATATATAGATATATATATATAATATATATATTATATATATAAAATAAATATATATATTATATATATATATTATATATATTATATATATTATATATATTATATATATATATAATAATTATATATATATATATATTATTATATATATAGAAATATATTATATATATATAAATATATATATATATAAAATATATATATATATATATATATATTATATATATATATATATATTATATATATATATATATTATATATATTATATTATATATATATTATATTTAGTATTTTTATTTATATAATGTATATATATAACATATTTTATATGTATATATTATATGTATATGTGTATATGTATTTCTTTATGTATATGTATATTATTATATATTATATTACTGTTTTATACATATATATATATTATGTTTATATGTATATGTATATATATATTTGTTTATATATTTATTTCTTTATATATTCTTTATATATATATATATATATATATATATATATATATATATATATATATATATATATATCTATATATATATATATATATATATATATATATATATATGTGTATATTATGTGTATACAAAATATATATATATATATATATATATATATATATGTTTTATATGTATGTGTATACATACATAACTGTTTAGCCTATGTACTTTGCATAATATTGCACACATATTACTTTAATATATGTAATATACTTGTCATATTTATGACTATTAGGTATAATTTTACCTTATAAATATTAATATTTATTTTGTACTTTTACCTCTTTGTATTTTTGTGTATTTAAAATTACTGCAACCATTTGGTGGCCAAGCCTAGCATGAATTTTTGGGCTCAAATGAGTTTTCACACATTCAAGACATGTACAAGTCACATTGGACTTGATTCATGGCCTTGGGTCCTGTATTTGAACTTTGGTTCAAATTTTGTACATGGACAAAATACGCATAATTAATTATTTAATTTCAATTGTGTATAATGCTAATGTTGAATTTCTAAAAATACTTTAATTGCTGTTAAAATTCTGGAAAAATAGTATTTAGATACTATGTTAATTTAGCTAATTTAGTATAATTTTTACAGTATTTAATTTATAGTTTTGCCACTATTTTGGCATATGAAACCAGAACTCATTTTCTGTGTACTTAGGAAAACTGATTTTTATAAAAACTTGTACTGGTTAGTAAATTCCAGAAAAATTATAATAAATTTTTATAATTACAAGGATCATTTTGGTACTTTATTTTATGTAAAATTGAGCTTTTTGTCTATCTCAAAAATTGTTGAAACACAATATTCATTTGATTTAATTATTAAATAATTATGACTTGCAACTTTTTGTGTTATTTTGAGTTATAGCCGTGTTGAACCTCACCCCTCACTAGTGTAAAGACCCTAGAAAGTTAGTTATAGTAGAGTATCACCCCACATTGGTCTCCTATGCTAAAGTCATCATTTTGGCTAGGTGTCCAGTCATAAGTCGTGTTGCACCAATTAGTGTCTTAGTATTTAGCTTAGTGTAAAACTAAGTTTATGTATTTATTTCTACAGTGACGAGTTACCAGACATCTATAGCACTTTTATCACAGCTTGCTTTGCTAGAGACAAGTACTCTCTACAAACTTTACATACTGCTATAACAATAAACTCGATTTACCAACCATGTTAAATGCTGATCCTTGGGATAGCAAGTTAGAACTTTACATGTTGTACTACTTTCAGTCTCTGCTATGTTTAGGATACTTTTCATATCTCTCACATGCTTAAATAACGGTTAAGGGAAAACTGCTAGTAGTGTACGTGATCATGACCCCATTCTCCGTATGTATTTACCGAGCACCGTTACATTCTATATGTATCTATGTCGTATGTCTGGTCCCGCGTTTGTGTATGGATGTACACCGATGCCGTTAAGTGTACGTATGTACACTTCAGAAATTGATATGTACTACTGTACATCCTGATTACCTATTGACTGATCACTCACCTACTACAGTTTCAAACTTTAAAAACATAAATTATTGCCATGTAACAAAAACTGAATAAACATGATAGTCATTTCTTTTCATCACATGATCAGTATTATATGTTTGTTATATCAGTACTTGCTCCCGTCCTGACAGGATAACGTTGTAGGTATTCTTACAGAGGAGGAGTTGCTCTGTGACTCATATTACGGAGATACTGTCGAGGACTAGGCTTTGCCTTACAGGATGTTCCTGCAGGAAAACTCGTCTAGTTTGCGTAGTTGCTTGGGTTATTTAGTGTAGTCATGTATTAGACTACGTCTTTTGGTAACTGGACATGTATCCAGTTTTACATTTCAGACTTGTACTTGGATGTATTACTTATGAGACGACTTTTGTGTTTGGAGCATTTATGACTTTTATTCACTTATAGAACTGTTAGCACATTTAGTTTTATCATGTTGTCTTTAGAACAGCTTACTACGTTTTATCTCAAGCGTAGGCTGGACATGACTCGGTCCGGCCCAACAATTTGGGTAACGGGTCGTGACAGGTGGCTAGTTGTCTTCCCCGGCGAGTCCGTCTTCCCCGACGACAACCATACCGTGGGACGTCCTCTCCGACGGACGAACCTTGTTCCTCGATGGATCCGCATATCTCCGACGTGCGTGATGATGCGTTTCGGATCTGCTCTTTCTCGAGCCTGACGAGTGCATCGTAGGCGATAGCCCATCCTCGTCCTCGACGGGTCTCCACCGCGGCTAACCATCTCGCTCGCTCGGCAACGGGAAGCTGAAGCACAGGAGAGACCTGGAGACTTATGGCGAAGACAGCAACTACTGTGAATCCATAAAGCGTTGCCACACTCAGACAGCGTTTCTTCAGTCACATCATCAGAGACAGATTTAGGCCCACATTCACTGGATGAAGGATTGCTAGCAAGTCGTAGATCACAATGATCGAGAAGCATCAGGATCTCAGCAGTCAGCAGCCAGCAACCATATATTTCTGTCAGAGTCCCTGCACTTCAGTCACCTTAGCGGGAGATCCAGATTCAGATCCAGTCAACGATCATTTGTATATTCTGTCGCAGCTCAGGACACCACTACTACGAATGCCACAAAGACGGAGACTATGCTTGTACTGCGGATCGCCTACTCACCAAGTCAAAGATTGTCCGGAGACCGTTGATCGCACTGCCCGAGAACAAGCACGAGGAGCATCGGACTACAGCAAAGGGACCCACCTTTTCAGAATCAGCAACCACATGGAGCACTACCACAAGGACCAGCCTACGACAGGACAATTGAAAAAATTGAAGTAATTTCGGAGGAATACTGAAGACAGATTGAAGACAGAAGATTTCTTTTGCATGGTTGAAAAAACCATGTATCTGATTAGCAATCCAGTCTCTCCTTAAAATTCTCTTAGCACCTAGATCATTTCTTGAAACTTCTCGTTTTTTTGTTTGAAATCCTGATCGATATTCGAAACTTATTTCGAGATATTGATTCCTATTCGGTAAACTTGTTCCAGATCCACAATTCGATAATTGTTGGAATCCACTATTCGATACCCTATTTTATTATTCATTATTTATGGCTTTGTTTTTGCTTCTATTTAAATTTCCTATTCGAACCAAGTGCTATTTGAGATTTATTTCTATCCGAAATTTCATTTTGAAATTGTCCCCAATCAAAACATTGTTTGAATCTTCACTCATATCTTGACACTTGCTTGAGATTCGACCCCTATTCGAGACATCGTTTGAAGATTTTGTTTTCTATTTTAAAATTTTGGCTCATTTCCTATGAAATTTTGTTTACTATTTGAGACTTGTTCCTATTCAAAAATTATTTCTGTTCACCACTTTGTTCGACCTTGTTTCCTATTGAAGTTCTAATCGTTTCATAATCTGGGTTCGATACATGCTTCTTGTTCGCTATTTGATACCCTGTTTTCTAAATTACTGTTCGTAACCTTGCTTCATGTTTGAGATTATGTTCAAGATTTCACTTCTTATTCGCGACTTTGTTGATATTGATTTTCTATTTTTACTGTGTACTTTATTGGAGAATTCGTTTTCAATTCAAGTTTTGCTCAAGATTTCATTGTTATTCGAGATTTTATTGAAACTTGTTTCCAGTACGGAATTTTATTTCTTATTTTGAAACTTGTCTCCTATCTGATACTTTGCTTCAGTTCATCCTTCGAGACTCTGTTATCCCTTCGGGATAATGTCCCATATATGGAATCTTGTTACCATTCCAGATATCAGTTGAAATTCCGTTATAATTTGAAACTTCGCTCCCTGTCTAAAATTTTAAATCTTCCTGGTTGCCCTTTTGTACTCATTGATTGGATCCCTTATCGTCTCTTAGTACCTAATAAACCCTTGTATTCTAGTAGTCAGATAACCTCACCATTTTTGTGACTTGGACTATGAGAACCCATTTTTAATTCCTTGAACCCTTTGGAAATTCCATGGATAAGGTTGAGAGACTATTCGACGATCTACTGGAGCGTGACAGTTGCACGCTGCAGTCATTATCTGGACTACGAACACTGAAAGTTCACTGCAGCCAGCAGCGCACTGGCGAGGCAGGAACACTAAGTTGAAGTAATTTCAGACATTCATAGGTTTTCGAGTATTATCGAGACTTTGTCAAAATCTTCATATTAAGATCTCTTTAGTTGCTTCGTTGAAAATTGTTTGGAAATAGATAAAGTTGATATGTTATTCGATAACATATTGTTATTTAAGTCATGGAACCAAAAGTTCATTGTAGCCAGACATACACTGGCTCATTCGACCATTAGGGTAACGTACGGGAATATCCAGTAGCGTTTGTGTTTTGCTAACGGCTCATTCGACCATTTTGGTCGTCGTCTAAGGTGGAAATGATAAGCCTCAAATTTATCGAAAATACACCAATCTACCTAACCAATAAAATGTAAGGTATATAAAGTATATTTTTGTGTAATAACCAGGTTTTTCGATAAATAGTAATATATTCATACGAATATACATTTAAAAAGGGTCCCAAAATACTAAGATATATTTTAAGTTAACAATACAATTTAAAATATGATATATAATAAATGGTTCACAAAATTGAAAATATATTTTTTGACAAAATAATCAAACTAAAAATACAAACAACTATTTTCTTAACCAAAAATCCATTTTTATAACTAACATAACATATTCTAAATTCTGAGTTTAACAAAACAACTGACACGCATTCATATATACACCTTTATATAAAACCAACAGAACCCTTTAACCCAACTTTATTTATATACACATTTTATATAGAAAACCCATACTCAGAACTAACCCAACACTATATGCTTCACAATTTGGCCAAAGCCAATCTACAGAGCTAATTTTCCAAACACAGCCTCACAAATATCACCAAGCAGCTTCACAGAATAACCCAATTCCGAAATCGGACTATAGAACCCATTCATAACAGAACAAATGTTCCAAACACAAACCGTAACAACGATCCAAGGATCGTTTTACATATCCACAGGCGAGCATTAAAATAGTCGAATCCCGTAGAGGGATCGAGACCGCGTCATCATCGACTACGATGGGAAGGGACGAACTACTCGGATTAGAAATTATACCGAAGGTTGATGACGGAATCCGAAGGGTGGCTTCGTACTCGGATCGACTCCGCGGAGCATCATCACCGGCTTGAGAGAGTCTCGGAACGCGTCTGGAGGGGAACGTACTCGGGCGGCCGAGGGTGCGCCGGCACAGTCACGGCTAGGGCGGACAAGGGAGGTCCGACGCGGGACTGGTCGCTGGGATTGACCGTCGGTGGGGCGCGGGAGGGCTGGCGGTCACAGGAAGGGTACTGGGACAGGGGTTGGCCGCGGTCGTCAGGCACGGGCTGGCTGCGGAGGCGCGCCGGGATATTGGGTCACCGTGGGTGGTCGCACGTGGCACCGGCGGGACGGTCGCGGGGGAGATCAGCCGGAAGGAAAAGGTCGCGGTCGAGGGCGCACCGTCGAGGGGGTTGGCTGCGGGGGTTGCCGACGAGGGTGGACGGCCAGAAAGCGTTGGCTGGAAGGGGGTTTGAAGTGGTGGTGAGTTTGGTTTGCTTGGAGAGGAAGGGAGAGAATGGTGATGGCTTGAAGTTGGGAAGGAAGAATGGTGTTGTTGGTTAAAGGAGAGGATGGGGATGAGAGCAAAAGGGGGATGGTGGTGGTGGTGAGTAAATTGGAGAAGAGAGTGAGAATTGTGGGGAGAGAATGAAGGGGGGAGGGGGTTGAGTCAGAGTGTTGGTTTAGTTTTTTTTTTTTATATAACAGGTTTTGGGTTTTACAAAATCAATAAAGATCTCGAGGAGAATTGGATCTTTGTTCAAGAGCAGAACTGGATTCTTGTAGCCTCTGGAAGGGGCTTGAATAAATTTACCTCCTTCAAAAGAATATATATATATATATATATATATATATATATATATATATATATATATATATATATATATATATATATATATATATATATAGAGATAGAGAGAGAGAGAGAGGAGTGATGAATGTGTGTGTGTGTGTGTGTGTGTGGTGTGTTTTTCGACGACATTTAATAATTAGCAAAAAAAAAAGGCTTTGAAGAGAGTTGGATCTTTATGCAAGAACAGAACTGGATTCTTGTAGCAAGTAGAAGCCAGAACATGGCTCACATGTGTGAGGATTAGGAAACTCATGTTAGGTTTAAGGTTGCTGACAAGAACACTGATTCCAAACTCAGGAAAAGATGATGAGGAAGATGCTGACAGAATCTATAAACTGATGAGTTTGATTTTTTTTTAATAATAAAATAAATTCGATCTACAATATCCCCATGGCTTTTGGGCAAGTGGATACCACTTGGTTTTTTTCCTGTTTTTCTTTCCATACGCCTTGTCTTCATAATCATTTTCCATTTCTGTTACGTTCTTTGCTATGTCTTAATTTTGCGAACCAAACATGGCCGTGGAAAGCTACTCTGTTTTGCATGGAACTTGATGAATGTTGCAGTTGGCTTCGAAATAATGTATTTGGGGAATGTCATGTTGGCTTGTAACGTACCTTGTTATCGATCAATCTAGGATCTCGAACGTGTAACGAGAATTGTAAAATAAAATAAAAAACAATCATAACACTCTGATTTTGACCGAGATATCGACACTAGGTTACTTCATGAAGATTTTAATGGTACATATAGCACTAAATACTTTATTTAAATGCCTAGAGATTGTTTTTCCGTAACGGATAAATTCAATCTCACATGCTCTATTCTTAAACTTATCTCCGACATATAAAGAAAAAGTGTAAGCTGCTCATCTACAAAAATATTTTGTATCATGGAGGGAGACATTATTGCGCTACATTTAGCCTAAGTCTATATAAAGGACCAATCATTTAAGAGAATGGCCACGGTTTTAAGGTCAGCCGTCAAGATCCAATACATGTGGACATTACGTCATTGTTCTATAATTAGGAATGGTTTTCTTGAAATGCCTATTCGCTCATTGTCTTCATTCTCAATTTGACTTATAACTATTGTAATTACCATAGTTATACTACAAAAGCATCATTAATCATCGGGTCATTGGCGTTAGAAAATTCATCACCGAACTCATATGGCACTTGTGATTAGTGAGAGGTATAACCTCCTTAGCTGCGTAGACACGATCGAAATCGAACCGGGGTAGGTGTGTGGGTGTGTAAATTGGGAGCCAGTGGGCCCAAATGGCATGCAATGCAGCGTGCACAAAGCAATATAAATATGATATGGAGGATAACATGAGAAATGAGTCTTCTCAGCAAGATTTTTCATAACTGCAACAATGACTCATTCTCACTTTTATATGCCAACCATCATTGCTCTAGCGGGAGGAGTGCAACAAGCATTTGTTCCATATATTCGGTTCGAATCGGGGTAGGTACGTATTATTCCTTTCTATTCGGGTTAGAACCGGAGTGGATATCTATTGTTCCTTCCATTTATAAAAAGTGAATTTTTGAGTTGTTCTCCACTTATTTACCATAATTCAAGGTGCACCTCCATCGATTACCATAATGCATAAAACCTCTCACTTTTAACGAAAACCGTCAATGACTAACAATCAAATCCTTTGGTGGAGAAGCTCGACTCATCCTTTTTCCATAATTCAAGGTGTACCCACCACCAAATTACAATTAGGGGCCGCCTTCTTCCCTTGCCTGCCTCTTTGGTGGAGAAGCTCGGTTCGTCCTCTTTTCGTTCTTGCACATCTTATAATTCTCAAATTTGTACATACTATATGTATAATCATATGAAATTATTATATTTTATAAAACAACCAAAATCTTTTCCAAAATTACAACTCCAACATCTTTGTTTCTCGCTCAATTTTGCTTTACACATGTATAAGTTACTGTTACTGTCCCTGTCTATATAAAGTGCATTTAAATGCACTTTACTTCTTATTGAAGTCCCCTTCGCAAACACGCGAATATCAAATAATAGACTTATATATAAATAAAATAAATTTATTTTGTGCAAAACAGATAAGAGGACAAAGAACCATCATAATTAAAATGTAGGAGTATCCTCGAAAAAAAAAATAGAAGTCTCACAAATAAAACGGAATGGTCTTTTACGACAAGTATGTATGTCATCCAAAGACGTGTCATAATAAGTCAATAATTAAAAAAAAAATATTATTAGATAATATAAAGTGATAAGCAATTTAAAAATTATTTATTAAGGGGTGCCAAAGGCAACATAGTAATTTATCAAGAGTGATGAGGTGAGAATTTCTAGTATATCTCAAGCAACTTGGGTTGATTGTGAAAAATAAAGTTTAGACACACATGAACCACATACGCATGAACCAAATTCATAATTTGTAGTCATGGGCCGGGTCCAGAACCACACCCGGTCCAGTAACGTCTAAACTCGCAGAACCCCATCAAAACCCGAACTCCGCTCCTGAGCACCAATTCTCGATCACTTTGGAGAAGGGAAAGAGAGAGTAGCGGAGAATAATGGCGACGACGGAGGAAGAAAGCGCAGTGAAGGAGCCGCTCGATCTCATCCGTCTCAGTCTCGACGAACGCATCTACGTCAAGCTCCGCTCCGACCGGGAGCTCCGCGGAAAGCTTCACGTACTCTCTCAAACCCTAATATAGTAATATTTTTATGATTGCTTATTCTTTCTGTAGTTGTTGTCATCGTCGTCTTGGTTATTAGGGTTTTCTGGCTACATGGGGGGGGGGGGGGGGGGGGGGGGGGGGGGTGAGGGAATCGGTGTTTATTTTGGCTAATTTTAGATTCGACAATAAAAAATAATGTTAGGGTTTTCGAATATATTTTCCCAAAATTTGTGGATCTAATTATATATAGCTCTATTTGATTAAAAAAATGTCCTTTTCATTTGATTATACAAATTACAAAGACTAGTAGAGAAGTTGGGAACTTTTGCTTTATGCAACTTTCGACTATTTTTCTGTGCAACTAGGAAAGTGACGATTAATTCTCGCTAGCATACTTTTTTTGCTCTTTCTCTTGTATTGAAAGATGAGGTTTCTCCATGGTTGAACGAGCTTCTAGGAAGCACGATACTCCAAAAATCGGTGCTGAATCAGTGTTGGATGCATATCAGACACGATACAACCCCCCAAATACACTAGGACACAGCAAAGAAGGTTCACGTAGGGCTGACAATAGTAACCGATAACCTAACGATCCGGTTATTTTCCAATAGTAGGGTTCGGATTTCAAAAGTACATCCAAAATCCTTAATAGACCATAAACCAATATACGTATAGAAAATACCAATGTTATAAGTTATAACATACACCCTGTAGTAAAATTTGAATGGTCTACCAGATTTTAATATGCAAGACTCGATAATGTTTCATAAGTATGTGTGGCTACATAAAATCCTTTGACGTGTATATATATATTATAAAAGTACTTTCAAATAGCCTAATATGCAACTACTCCCAAACCAGTGTTGTCAATGGCGCATTAGGGAGCGCGTCACTGACGCAGGCGTTGTGTGGCGTAGCGCCTTGCCACCACTCGTGGTGCTTGGCTCGGTTTGGCTGAGAAAGCACACACCTTAGCGCACTATAGCACACCATGGCACGAGAAATGGCGATATATAATATATATTATATATATATATATATATATATTATATCGGCCATTCAGGCCCACAATCCTAATAGTCAGATATAAGCCATCTCCTTCTCTCTTTTTTTCTTCCTTTTAAGCGATTAAAACAACTTCCTTTCCTCTCTTCTTTCTTCTTCTGATATGATAATGAAGAAGTTTCGTTTGATGATGATGATAAGTAGTAGTCAAGTAGGCTAGTTATTACTTACTACTGTAGTACTTTAGTGGTTAGTGAACAATATTTTGGTGGTTTGGCAAACTTCGTGACGAGAGTCATAAGACGTTAATAAAGTCTTGCCTTTATTTTATCGGTTTATGTCACTTTGTCCTTTAGATAATGTACTACAACTCATGCTTTGAATTTGGTTTCTTTCATGCTTTAAATATCTTGCTTTAATCTGTGATTTCTTTTAAGTAGTATTGTCATTATATATGCTCTATAGTCTAAATTACTCGCTACACCATTTTTACTGGCATTATGTGTCGTTAATATATGTTTTTCCCCTTATTTATATATGATTTGTACATGTGTGCATTGCTCTCTACAAGCTTTAGAGTTATGCGCCTTTGGCATAGATATCTTGCACCTCGCCTGGATCCTCTGGAACCAAGCACAAAAAGCTTATAGGGTTTGGGTTGGGGATGGCTTTTACATAAATATCCCGACATGTTTACACAACCCTAGTGTCACGTTAGCGGCGTCTTGTCCTTATCTTTGTGCAATGCATGGGCTCGAACCCATGGCCTCCCCAATAACCCTCACCGGTCCCAACTGCTGGGCCACTTCCTGGTAGCTTATCCATGCATACATAAATGAGCTTGAAGTGCAAGACAAATGTAGTTCCACTTTCAAGTCAATTGTCAATGGGCCTTTTAAGTTTCATGGGGATGTCAATTTTGCTTATAGTTGCAGGGCTAATTTTCAAAATCTTGTATCATGCGTTTGTAAATTTTGCTTAACCTTAACTTGTGCTTCATAGCTAACTTCTGTGATTGGGAAATCAAAATGTGCTACATTGTGAGACTTTTATTAGTATTGGTGGTTGAACATGAGCATTACGCCGCCTTAGATTGGACATTATTTTACTTAGAATGGGAAATGGAATCTGGAATTCCACTTGTTTAGTAATGGGACAATTATATCAGTAAGCAGCATTCACTTCAGGTTTAGATTTGGGATTAGACCATAGGGTTTCTCTTCTTTAGTCTGGATTGTTGGACTTATCGTTCCAGAACGTAGGTATTCCATGTTTGTGAACGGAAGCACTGAAACACGGAAAATCACCCATGTTTTTTTGGTTACTAAGATTTAAACCTCTATAAGTGGTTCCAGGTAACCTGCTAGCTAGGCAACTAAGGTTTGCTTGCCATTACCCGTATCTTGTCTATTGGGAAGGAATGAGCTAAGATGATTCGTAGCCTGATAAACAAAAACTCCTTGAAAAGTACCCAAGCTAGAAAGAGTGACATCCTGTGCGAATTGCACCGGTCTTCTCTTAGCTAGTAAACAAAATCTGTGCAGACATTTCTATGGATCACATCCTTGGTATCTTAAGCAAATTTATCAAGACACCAATTAAATATGTTTTCAAGATTGTTTTGTGGGGGATATTGCGATCTTCGTTTTTTATGGTAGTAATGTCTTTGTTACAAGGTTTTCTTAAACTTATCCTGTACTGTTGTTGATTCATATTTTGACTTCGATCTGGGTAATAATATCCAATTTCAGCTTATATTGCTTCTTTTAGTGTATTCTGTAGATAATGATTCTTTCTTCTCTTATCAGGCTTATGATCAACATTTAAATATGATACTTGGAGACGTAGAAGAAATCATCACTACGGTAGAGATTGACGATGAGACTTACGAAGAGATTGTTCGGGTAAGCAAGCTTTTAATTCAGTACTTTGTTTGATCTTTATGAAGGTGGCTGTAAGTGTTGACGAATTGTTTTTGTTGATACTAATCTTTATGAAGATTGGGATCTTTATCGCATTTTGATGATGTTCTTTGAATTAAGTTTTGTCCATTTGTCTATTATACAATGCTTTTTTAGTGGTGTTATAAATTAAGCCATCGTACAATTCTGTCTCCTTAATAGAAAGAGTTCCACTAGCTTGTTATATCAAAGAAGAGACTTTTAAATAAAAATGCTAACATAAATGATAAGAGTGATACTATAGAGATGAGACAATATGCAGTTCCCATTATATAGATTGATCCTATTAGTGGTGAAAAAAAATTCCTTAGTTCATATTACCAAGTTAAATGAATTGGGAGTGGGTTGGACGTAAATATGGCCTCTGATCAACAAAATATATTCATCAGCTTTAACCTTTAAGTCAAGAAACCTAAAACTCATAATTGAGACAAGATATCACCTTAAAGTAGTAGTTCATTGCATGTATAAGGACTTCATATAATGGTTTCTATTGATCCTTTTAACCCTGGTCATAAAGCTTTTTTTAACCTTCTAAGATTTGAAAAAGTAGTAAAAAAATTCCTTCCTCCTCTAGCTGCCTGAAGGAAAATGGCAAATAAAGCATCAAAGTGGCAGGCGTTGCTAATTGTTGGGTATTCTAGAGACCAAGGTAGTCAAAGGCGCAAAGTGTACTCGAGGCGCAAAAACGTACTCGAGGCACAAAGGGTCCATATCGCCCAAGACTCGCTTAAGACACGCATCCGAGCGAAGCGAGGCACAAAATGAATAAATCAGTAATTTAAGAAATAAAACCAACAAAATTATGTTAAAGCATAACCAAGTGAACTAGCTTAGCAGTAATAGTAGTAGCAATCAACAGGACTGACAAGAGTTTGTATTCTTCCTACTACATTTTTTTTGTAAATTTTAGTTTTTCTAGTTCACTGTAACCGACTTTGAAAACCGTGGAAAGGGCTATCTTCCTCCCAGTTCTAGGTGTCTTTTCTTGGTTGCGCCTTGCTGAAAGGCACGTCTTGGGTGCACCCGGAAAAAGGCGTCTCGCCTAGTGAGGTGCAAGGCGCGCCTTTGACTACCATGCTAGAGACTCCTTATGTTTTTCTAAGCTGTTAAATACATGCATTGAATCATCAGAAAAATAACAGCAAAGAAATGTTATCCCATAGTGTGTTGTAGAAAGATGAACCACGTGTAAAGACTTTATTCTATCCCCCCCTCCAAATTTATATCTATGAAACAATTGAAAACTCACAATCCATTTTCTTAAATTTTTTATTTATTTATCTCTAAGTATGTTTTTAACTCCCAATCCTTTTTCTTCTGTTCTGATAACTCAATCTTATATATAAACAATTGACATATCATAGATAGTTTGATCAAGAACAGCACTCAGTGCTTGAAAGTATATTGAAAAAATGAAAGGACTCTTTTAAGGACTCAAACTTTGATCTTCCTAAATTTGGTAAGTTTTAAATGTTTCATCTCATGGTCTAAACATGAGCAGGCCCTCATTGGTTCAATTTGTGTAATTCAGCAGCTTCATCATAGGCTATGAGTAACGATTCAGGTGACATAATAAACTGTCAACAATAGGTTGTTTTGTTCATTGTATGGGCTAGAGGCTTTCTAGTTTTGCTCAACAACAACATTGAGTGTTTTAAAGTATATTGAAAAATTGGAAGGACTCTTTTAAGGACTCAGACTTTGATCTTCCTAAATTAGGTAAGTTTGAAATGTTTGGTCTAAACATTAGTAGGCTCTCATTGGTTCAATTTGTGTAATTAAATAGCTTCATCGTAGGCCATGACTATGTTGTGAAAAGCGCGCTTAGGCGGCACTTAAGCGCCGTTTAAGCGAGATTTAGAACCAGGGCACAATTTTCACCACAGAAAAGCGATCATCGCTTAAGCGTGCTTAGGCGTCTCTTAGTAGTGCCTTGTCTCGTCTTAGGCGCCTCGCTTAACGACTTATGATTTTTTAATAAGCTGAACCGAATCTTTTGTTATTTACGTAGTTGGATAGTTGAGGAACTTTAAGTATGAACTTTGGAGACAACTTTTATGTTTGATGGTATTTTAATGACTATGTAGTTTGTATGCATTGTGTGGCTTGTAATTTGCATTTTGATTCTAGTATTTATATTGTTACCTTGCTTGATTGATAATTGGTATTATTATTCATGCATATACTAGTAGGATTGTATGAAAAAATATTGAAATTTATGTGTATATACTATATAGAGTATTTTACATGTAGGAGGAAAAAAAAAGTGAGACGCTAACTAAGCGCCATTAAGCGAGGCGACATCCTCGTCGCCTCGCCTCGCCTAACGCTTAATACAACATAGGGCCATGAGTAACGATTGGTAACGACTTAGGTGACATATTAAGTGTAGAAGATAAATACTACTTGTGCATTGTATGGTATAGAGCCTTTCTAGTTTTGCTGTTACTTTTAGTTCTATATTGGAGAAATATAAAGAAGGGGAGCATACTCTTGCCTATAAATATGTACTTTCTACCACTTTAATGAATTAAGTCATTCTAAGTTAAGTCAATTTCTCAACATGGTATAAGAGCAAAATCCAAGTTGACACCCCCCCCCCCCCCCCCCCCCCCCAACACACACACACAAAGCAACCTAGCCTCTATATAAAAGTAATAATTTCTAGCCAAGAACCCTATCCGCGACCTCCCTTCACCTTCTTCACCAAACCCTAGATCCTATACTCAACCACCTTCCCTTACCCTCAACCACCTCCACCAACCCTTCTAACCCTATGCCATAGTCCTCACCACCAGCTCCAGTCAACTAGAACATCTCGACGAGGTCGCTGCCATCTGTTGCTCAAGTATCCTAGCCACCAAGGATCTCCAATCCCTCGACTAGTCGCGGTTCCAATCAAGGTATTGAAAAGTGCTAGGCGCTAGTCGGGCAGGCTCCCGCCGCCTAGCGCCTAGCCCACCTAGGCGGTCCAAAAATAAATAAAAATATCCAGAAAAACCTACTGAAAATTGCAGAAAAAGTCTATAAAATCCCAAAACAGGCATAGTCGAGCATCGAGATATCTAGGCGGGTGCCTAGGTGCGCATCAGGTGGGCACCAGGAGACTATCCTAGGCGGCCGTCTAGACCGTCTTTTAGAACAGTGGTTCCAATTACTCGACGTAGGTCGCTACCCCACCATCCAGAACTCATCGACCATTTGACGAGGTCCTAGTATCAGCCGCCGCCGCCACCATTGGAATTCCTGGGCCTTGCAATACTGAAAAACCTAGATTCGAGCAGTGCCTCCCGCACGATATTCTCTCCTTGCCAAAATCTCGCAAGGAACAACATAATCTCACGATATGTTCCAAACCCACGAGGTTATGCTATTATTCGTCTTCGAAGTCCATAACCAAAACCCACAAAATCCAAAATCCAAAAGATCGATACCCTCATCAATCAAAGTCGTCCCCTCCAAAGGAGTCGAGGCCACCATTACCGTCCTCAATATATATGTCATTATTTTCTTCATTCTATATGTCATTATCTTCTTCAATATCTATGTCAACTGTCATCTTCTTCAATATGTGTCATTATCTTCTTTCTTCTTTACTATGTTATTCACTTTCTTCAAACTCGTCGTCTTCCATAACTTACAAGTTTTATTTTGCCTTTATCGGAAACTTTCTTCAAAGCATTTGCATTCAAGTTTCGCATTCATATTAGTATTAGTAAATTAAATTAGTAAATTTAATATGAAGATAAATGATATAAACATAACCAACTTATAAGATATATCATACCTACTCTCGTTCTTTTTCTTTAATTACTATCTTATCGCACGTCGAAAAACCTCATTGATGCCCATTCAAGAGAGATCTTGCGGTAGTCAATGATCTTCCTTCTCAGTTATCAACTCATTCTCGGTTATCCACTCATCGTCATATTTCATATCCAATGAGCATAACTTTTAAGCTCAAATAACTAGCCTTTAAGCTCTTTGAAATCATTAGGCACATAACTTTTCCACCATAATGTTATCCGTGAAAACAAATATTACTCTAAAGTCTAAACAACATTATAACTATTAAATAAAAGTAAATAAGAAGTACATTTATATGAAATATTACCGAGGGGTTTCTTATCCCTAGTCAAGATTGTCATGCTCATCCCAAACATATCCATGGCCTTATGGAAGTTATCCAATTGAGCCTCAATTTTAATGCGGCCCTCACAAGATGGATACATCTTCTCAATGGTTTTATATAAAAACCCAATTTTACTTCCGAGTCGTCCAGATTAAAATTCTTTGAATAGTGAAATCTATAATGATACCATCATACAAGCACCAACCAACAATATTGAAGTAAAAGTTGGAGTAAAAAGGTAAACATTTGAAGTAAAATATATTGGAAGGCGATTAAACATCTTACTTTGGATTGAGATAAAAGGCTACGACATGAAGAGGCATGTGGAGTTGCATGTCCCACACCTGTCAATAATTTTGAGATGTTTCCTTAACTATTTTTTCTAGAGTTGATTTTTTCCCTCAATTTGTTATTTAGCCCTATCTACAATCTTTTATATGAGGGATCCACCTCCCATCACTTTTGCATCCCCCAAGCATCTCCATGATAACACCTCTTGGATCTTGTTCAAGTCATCTAATCTTAACCGTTGATTTTTCAACGGTTAAGATTAGATGACTTAAATAAGATCCAACGGATATGAAAGAGGAGATGCTTGGGGGATGCAAATATGGAGGGATGGGGATTATAATTCTGGAATCACAGGATGTTATCATAATTTTTTTTACTATGTCTATATGAAGCTTTAAATTGGCAAGCATTATCGATCTGCACATGTTTGGAACATTTACTTTGCCAAAACTACTTGTGGTTGTTACATGGCATGCAACGTTAAATTAGATGCATACCGTTACGTATAATGTCTTATCTTCCCCTGGAGAATCTATGCACATTTACTTGCTAGAGCTACCGGATGTACTTATTGTTGCTTTTTCATAGATATCTGATTTAAATTTCTGTTTTCAGACCACCAGACGCACTGTCCCTTTTTTATTTGTGAGAGGAGATGGGGTGATCCTTGTTTCTCCACCACTTCGGAGTGTTTGACAAAGTATCTGCGACTGACATAGGCCAACTAGGTATTTGGACAAATGTTTTACTCCAATATTTAATGACTTGAGACCAGTTATAATGGATATGTATCATATTTCCTTTTCCTGTGGCTTGATACCGCAGACATCAACCTCTCAAACTTATCTGCTAATTAGTTATTTAACTGAATTTGAACTTCCTGCAAATTGTTGATCTTGTTTTCCAACGTAATTTTCATTTGAGAGGTTGGTTCACAATGCAACTGAGATCACCACAAACCTTTGGAGCAGCTAATTATTGTGATGCAATTGCACTTATTATCTGGGTTTCTATTGAACTGCGACCTTTGCAATGTGTCGCGTCATCTTTTTTTTATGTGAGAAAGAAAGGTTTTAACTTTCGACTGATATGTAGATAATTCAAATTACACTAATCCCACGTTGCATTGTGAGCTATTGCCTAGTGCTTACCTAGTAGCTCCTTGCTGCTATTGAGCTGCATTTTCTGTTACAGCAAAACAGAGTAGAATTGAAGTGCATAACTAATGAGCATAAAAAAGGGAGGAAAGGTTGATAGATCTGATACTGCAATATTTACTCTTGAGACCAAAGTTTTACAGTAAACATTGGTGCTACTGGCAATTTTAGTTGTATGTTAGATTTGATGTCAGTCATATATTTTCTAGGCTTAATTGCAACTAAATATTCTCAACTATCCTAGTTTTACAACTTGATACCCTAAAATTCTATATTTTACCAGTTAATATCCTAAACTATAATTAGATAACTTACTTAGCTGGTGAAGTGGACAAACAATACCAAATATCCAAAATATACATTCACTCTCCCTCGCTCCTCTCTCCTCTCTTAACAATGGCAAGTGGTTCCGCTAACTTTCGCAGCGTCGACGGTTCTCTAGCACTGATCCGTATCCTTTGCCACCATCTCTTCCGCACTGTCGGTGCAACCTCAGTGCTCCATCACTGGCGAGCAAAGGCGGATATATAGGCGATGTGCAGTTGGAACGAGGGATTAACTTTTCTATTGGCTGTTGCTAGTGCATGTTGCTGGTTCAGGAGACCCCGGTGGCACGGGTGTGAGCTCTGTAACAGAGAGATGTGTTGGCACAACTCAATGACCAACCTGATTTTGATATTCGACCAACCACGTCTCGATATGACTAGGTGCAATGCAACAACGATGCATGCAACACATGAAGACATGAAGATTAAAGGCAAGGTCGTGGTTTCGTCTCTTGTGGCCATTGTATTTATCACTTTTATTTATGTACTTTTGTTTCTTTTATAGGACCAAATGTACATTGGGTTGCGTTGGCACTAGGAAGCTCAAATTCCAGCTTAAACCAAATTCTAGTTCACAAAAATGAACCTGACCAATCCTAAACTGTTATGGAATAAGGCCAACCGAACTCGGGCCGAACTTTGGCCGAATTCGGTATATGTTGACCCAGTTTCAGAATTGACCCTTCCTCCTGAAGTAATGGTCTCCAACGTTCGGATTTTTGAACGTTAGGGTAACCGATTTCTGGTCTAATTCGGTCTCCATAGCCTAGTTTGAAAAACTATAAATAGGCATTGAATCCTTCATTGAAATTCACTCATTCTTTCACTTGCCTATTCAGAGCTTTATTTTTCCATTTCCAAGATCAACTCCCTAACCTTATAGTGCCAACGCGGTTCCGTTAAAAGTCCGCAAGAGTTGTAAAGCTTTGTTTCCAAGTTACTTCCATTCGAGTGTTTGAAGTCGGCGTACCCTTCGAATCAAAGTACGTGATTGTAAGAAGTCAACGAGCACTTCGGATCAAAGCTCGTGGTGTATTGCTATTTTACAATTAGTGGATTAATATCGGACAAGACTCTCCGGGACTGAATTTCTTCCACGAAAGATACCAGTATACATCATGGTGTTTACAATTCTCTTTTAGTCACTAATTATTTGCTCACTTGTTGCGGGTGCGATGCAGAGAGAATAGAGAGAAGAGGATCAGGGGTCGAGCAGTTAGGAAGAGAGGTGGGCTAAGCAGAGAATTATGAATTTAAATTTCTAATTAAGTATTAAATTATAATTTAATTAATAAAAAAAGGTTTTTACAAAGAGAATGAACAGAGTTAATTTGGTCTTAAAAAAATCATGTTTTTCTGGACGGAAAAGTTAACTGTAATTAATGAAAGGAATGGAAAAATTAACTCCTAAAAATGAAGGCTAACAACTTGCAACTCTTCAATTGTTCCTGATATTAATTAATATAATATAAAACTTTAGGATATCTAGTCATACACTTGTACATTTTATGGCGCATAATGATAGCATGGGAGGGTGATACATAGCTACCATCCATAAGATGGCACCTCACCTCCCTTATTCTCTCTCTCTCTCTCTCTCTCTCTATATATATATATATATATATATATATATATATATATATATATATATATATATATATACACACACACACACACACACGCCAATGACCCCTAGCCTATTTGTAGTGGTGAGGCATGCGGCCCGAGTGGTCAGGAGTTCGAATCCTAGTGAGAGCGATTCCGAAAACTAATTACCATTTCCTTCAGAGGTTGCAAGTTCGAGCAACGAAAAAGTATTTTAAATTTTTTGATGTGAGAATTAAAGTGAGGTGTGTGTGCGGTGCGGTCCAAGTGCGGATGTGGTTTTTGATATGGCATTCGGACAGAGTGTAATTCTTCTTCTTTACATGTATGAAAGTAATAGGAGGAGCATCTTTTGTTATTTTTAGATTTTGTATAAATAGGACTTTTGACATTGGTACGTGAAACAAATAAGTGGAGGGAGTTTTGCACAAATAATCATCGCGATCATGTTTTCAGTAGGTGGGAGAAGACTTAGAGCTGTCAAGTGGGTCTGGCCGAACTTCTCAGACCAATGTATTTTAGTGGGTCGGATCGGACCGGACCTAATGGTGGAAATCTAAGTCCAGTCCGTCCGATACGTGACCCACGATCCAATGGATTTTGGGTCGGACCGGACAGGGTCGGGGTCGGAGAAGCTTTTTCTCCATCCAGCTTGATTTAGCATGTAATGCACAGAGCCAAAAGTTAGCATGTAATAATGTACAGAGCCATCTCTACATTCCTCCAAGGCCAAAAGTTGCATGCAAATTACACTGCCACCCATTGATTTCAACAGTGTGGTTTGAATTAAGATGATTATCAGTCTTGGTTAGATGGAAGTCTGGATGCATTCGTTTTTATTGCAAGCTTCTTTGGACTATGAAGTAAGATTAGCTCAGGACTAATTCTGGGTTGTAGCTTGTGTAGGTACTAGTGACAACAATATAAAGTTATCAAGGAAAGAAAAGAAAGCAAGCAATAAGTTACTTTGTTTATTTATTTGTCTACACTTTGCACACATGCCTAATTTGTTTATTTATTTGTCTACACTTTGCACACATGCCTAAGTTCACCGTACAAGTGAACAACTGTTCCTTCCTATATGCGATACCTTCTCGATGCTCTTTCATAATGGATCACTCTTATTTCCTTGTTATCTCTTCTGAAAATCTAACCTTTATTGTTCTGAACACAGAGATAATTTGTGCCATTCTTATTTAGTGGCCTTAGTGGTATTATTGAAACCAATGGGTGGTAGTGTATTGGTTTATCTTAATATTCAAACACGGAGCCAAATATTCAGACACTTGAATTAGGCCACACATGATGTAATGCACGAGCCAATGAATGTGTTAGCATATCACATGAATTAGCTGCCAAAAAGTTTGCAGTATAATGCACACAGCCAAATAATATGTTAGTATAGAACAAAAGTTAGCAGTATAATGCACAGAGCAGTATATTACAGTCGGGATGGGTAGGGATAGGCCAGTCCTGGCCGGGTCAGGACGGACTTAGACTTCGGGTCGGACCCGTCTTATGGGACGAGATACGAGACCCAACAGGTTCTGATATACTGGGTCGGTCCGGTCCGGGTTCAAGATTATTCGGACCGAACTGACACACGGACAAATTTTTAGGCCAGATTCGTGCCAGGCTGGGACAGTCCGGCCCAAATGACAGATCTTGGAGAGGCACAGAGAGAGTGCCCCAATTCCTAATTAAATCCCAGTTGCCAAATAATTTAGCAGTACAATATTATTTGTCTAACTGCGACATATTTGCACGTTGAAAGACAGTCGCATAGAGATGCACCATGTCCCTCTCTCATCACTATTGTAAGTTTCAAGACAACAAAAGACATTTTTGCTTATATATCTATTCTACTATATAATAGAAAAACTTAGATGGTGAAACTTTTGAATTCCGAAAATACTCTTACATACTTATACTAATTAAAAATAGTTCATTAATTTTAATAAGGATAACTTAGTAATTAGGAAGACTACCCTTTGGTCTTCCTAAAAAGTTTTTCTAAACTAATTAAGAAATATTAAAATACGTGCAAGGCACGTGCACATATGCTAGTATATATATATTGAATTCCATATCTTTCCACTATATAATGATACTTCAAACCGGCTCAAAAGTGGGTCATCTAAGTTGTCATTATATTACGGACCATTTTATTTAAAAAAAAAAAAAAATCATGTAAACAAATATTAAAAAAAAATTTAAATTGTTATATATATTAAACATGAGAAATCGAACTCAACCAAATAAGAAGAATACCTCCCACCTTAACCACATGAGTTAGAAAAGATATTTCATTGTAATTGAATAATGTTCTTATTATATATTACTAGCATATGTGCACGTGCTTTGCACGTATTTTAACATTTCTTAATTAGTTTAGGAAGACTCTTTAGGAAGACCAAAGGGTAGTCTTCCTAATTACTAAGTTGTCCTTATTAAAATTAATGAACTATTTTTAATTAGTATAAGTATGTAAGGGTATTTTCGGAATTCAAAAGTTTCACCATCTAAGTTTTCCTATTATATAGTAGAATAGATTATACGTGCAAAGCACGTACATTTACTAGTATATATATATTGACTTCCATTATATATATATATATATATATATATATATATATATATATATATATATATATATATATATATATATATAAAAGTCAATTTGCTTCAAAAAATATGGAAGTCAAATTTGATATGCATGCTAATTAATAATAGGTTGTATTAATTAGTGGGATATTCAATTTGACAGCATGCTAATTAATACAAATTACTCTATCAAATCTGAATTATTTATTTTAAATGATGCGTGATTGAGATTGCGTATTTTTTTAGATTTATGTGTCACATGATCATATATATATATATATATATATATATATATATATATATATATATATATATATATATATATTACCCTTTTATAATTGATCCAAGTGGTTGGAGTTCGAGCCCCAGTGGAGGCAAGTTCGGCCCAAGGGCTCGAACTCCGACTACTTGGGCCGCATGCATCTCCTAACCACTATGCTAGAGATCAGGTCGGAGTTTGAGTCCTAGTAGAGTCGAGTTCGCCACAATTAGATTGTAAGACGTTTGTAAACATTTGGTTGTAGACTTAGCATTTCCTATTGTGCATTGGCATGACAATCCATCAATTATCATGCAGTAATCTAATCTTAAGTAACTTGAAGGCTCCTTCCTATAGTTTCAATAGTAAAAGTTGACCGAGTCACTGACCACTCCCTTTTCACTTGTTCTTTTTGTTTGTGTTCATTGTTAGTACTGAGAGGAAAAAAACAAAAACAAAAACAAGACATGATACTTGCTGCTAGCTACATGTACCAGTACTCTATTAGAAGCTACGTATTTAATGAAGAAGAGCCCTTTTTGTCATCTCATTTGCTATTATAATATGCCCAACTTGTTCTTTAAGTAAACATTTATAGTGAAAAAAGAGAGGTTAATTTCCAAGCTCTATTATGCAAATTTCTGGATATTTTGAATGCTTTGTAAATATATAGTCTCAAGTATGGAACAACTTCTATTATATTTACCATAAGAAGGTGGCTTAAGATTTATAAGAAAGTTAATTCATTCTATAGAAGACATGGTATTAAGATACCTCATAAGAGTAATTTATATCATGGTGTAAGGGTGGGCCGGTTAGCCCGGTACCTGGCCCAGGCCCGGACCGGTCCGCAGTCAAATCAGCCCGGCCCGGCCCCCCACCCCCCCAAGGGTCGGGTCGGACCTCCCCCCCCCCCCCCCCCCCAAAAGCCCGAGCCTGGTCCGGCCCGGCCCGTAAAGAAAATTTTTTTTTTTTTTGAGAAAATTTTTTTTTATGTTGCAGGATTCGAACCCAAGACCTGCCGAAGTGGAGCTTTAAACCCACCTTCTATAACCAATTTCTCTTATTAGTAGGGTGTTCAAAATCTACATTAGCTTATATAATAGGTTAAGAAGATAAAAATGAAAAAAAAATTAAAAAAACAGCCCAAACCCGGCCCGCTCAGGCCCGGCCCGAGCCCGCTCAGGCCCGACCCGTCCAGCGCCCGGGCCACTGGGCCGGGCTGGGTTTGGAAAATTCCAACCGGGCCGGGCTAGGCCCGGCCCGCCTTCACGCCCGGTCCGGGCTGGGCCCGGCCCAAGCCCGACGAGCCCGAATTTTCTGGGCCGCGGGCCGGCCCAGCCCGGACTGAATAACACCCTGAAATTTATATAAGCTAGGTCGTAAGAAAATTCATATTTCTGTTGAACACCATTATCGTTATGATATATTTAATATCGTTATAGATTTTCAGTTAATGGAATTAAAAGGTAGATTCTATTGAATTTCTTATTCTTGTATTGTTTGGATCCTAGTGATTCAATTAAATCATTTAGACTGTGTTTGATTGGAGTTTTTTTTTCCATAAAAAATATTTCCATCAATTGTAGTATTTGATAGCATATATCTTCCATGGAATTATTTTTTCAAAAAACTGTCATTTTCCATATTTTCTTCTAAAATGGTGAAAAATGAAACTTGTTCAACCCATAGAAAAATATCATTTGCCATGGAACTATTTTCCATGTAGAATAAGGATAATCAAACGCCCAAATTAAATTTTTCATATAATTTTTTTAAAATCTATGAAATTTTTTCCTACAAAAATAATTCCGTGGAATTATTATTTTTTCATATATTTTTCATCTTGCAATCAAAGACACCCTTAATGTTGATGATAATCTTGCTCAAAAGTTTTATTCTCAAGATTCTACCGTATAGAAGATTTGTTATTTGTGATGTCAATTGGAGTATTATAAAATTGATGTAATTTTTTATCCAAAGTTCCAAAAGATTTTCTAGTGAGAATTGGCTATGAGAAAGAAGTCACAAAATTATGGTTTATTTTTTAATTAGATTATGGGCCTCGTACTCACTATTCATGTATCTATCGCAACGGTAAAACAAATTTTATTTTTTTTAGCTATGAAGAATATTAAAATAACGGTTTGCAATAAAATGCGTGATGAGTTTCCAAGTGATCGCATGGCTCTTATCTCGAACGAGCAATTTTTTCACAATTTTTTTTTATTATGATTGGATAATAGACGAATTCTTTCCTACGAAGCCTCCTCGGACACTTCAATAGGTATGCTATACGTGAATATTTTGGTAGTTTCTATTGCTTTGTTTCATTTTTACTTATTTTTTAGTGTGTTTAAAATATATAATTATTATATTTATATTTTATTAGATGATAAATTTAGTTATATTGTATCCCAATTTTAAATTCTAGATCAGCCTTTCATTTTTGCTCATATATCTCAACAAGTCCGACACTACTAGAATAAGTCATATTAGCGACGCAATTAGCGACGTTTTAGTAAAACGTCGCTACCTTTTAAGGAATTAGCTACGTCATTAATACCGACGGTCGACGACGTTTTGTTGACTTTTTTTATATAAAAAAATATACGTCGTGGATATGTCGGTGAACGTCGCTAAAATCACTAATATTAGCGACGTTCGGCGACGTATTGCGACTACGTTTTGTATAAAAAAACATACGTCGTGGATGTATTACCGACGTATCTTTGCGTCGGTAAACGTCGGTGCTGGCGACGATCAGCAACGTCTTTACAAACAGCGACTAAGGTTTCCGCGACAAGAGGAAGACGTCGCTAAATACGTCGCTAAACTGGTTTAGCGACGTCTTTAGGCGTTTTAGCGACGTCTTCAGACGTCGCTAAAATGACTTATTCTGGTAGTGCGAGTTCTCTTTTATTTTTTATGTTTTTTTAAGATGTTCTTCCTACGAATGGGAGGGAGACCGACTTTCTAGAAAAAAATTCAAATTCTTGTCCTTCGTACCAAATTTCTGTTGCAGAAATGCTCATCGGTACAGCCGGTGCACGCGCGCGGCCGAACACGACATCTTCGGCGCCGCCACCACCATCTTCCGCCGCCACCAACGCTCTCCCCTCTCCTCCTTTTCCACCGTGCTATCCTCCTACGCCGACGTCTCCACCGCCGACGTCTCCACCGCCGACGTCTCTACCCCTCCCTCTTCGGCTTCTCCTTCCTCGTGCTCAGCCGCATGCACTGGACCGGCCGGTGGGCAAGCCCGGAAAGATCACGGGCTGGGGCAACCCCCCAGGTCCCAAAAAAAAAAAAAAAAAAAAAACCTCAAAAGCCAAAGTACTTGCATCTGAGCTGCTGTATCCATGGGACCACGTGAAGGCTGAATCCCACGTGAGCCTGATGTACACAGGGGAGTGGGGAGGGGACCATGTGAGCCTTTATCAAAATGAGTAAGTAAAACCAAAATTATGATTCCCAAATTCCTAGCTTTCCTCCCTGCCTCCCCTCCGCTGAAGAAGAATACCGCGCACCTTCCTGACAGTTTCTAATTAGTCGGATTAGCAAAGTACTTTAACAGGAAGAAATAAATTTGGAGGATGCAATTACAAGAATAAAGGAGCTCGTCGTATTCTTTCAAAGGTTTAGAAAAAAATGGTTTTGAAACTTGATGAAAGAAGCCAAAGAATTTGCTAATAAAGTTGGTAATGATCCGATCTTTCCACAAAAAAGAGTTGTTCGTAGAAACAAGCATTTCGATGGGGATATGGAGGCGGGTGCCGAAGGAAGCCAAACACCGAAAAATAATTTTAGAATTACCTACTTTATCCACATTATAGATCAAGCTCTTGCATCACTTAAGATCGATTTGAACAAGTTGGACTTTGTGAAGGAATCTTTGGGTTCTTGTTTAATGCAAAGTTGAGATGTGTTAGTGATGAAGACTTTATGGAGCATTGCACTAAACTAGAAGGTTTTTTGGAACACAACCAACATTGTGATATAAATAAAAAATAGTTATTTGGAGACCTTAGAGAATTGAAAGCAATATTGCCTAAAGAAGTAACAAAATCAATTGACATCCTTGACTTTATAAGATCTTATGGGGAAGATGGTGGTTTTCGGAATGCTTGGGTTGCTTATCGAATTTTGTTAACTATACCGGTCACTGTTGCTTCGGCGGAAAAGAGTTTTTCTAAGTTGAAGTTGATAAAGAATTATCTTCGGACCACCATGTCACAAGAAAGATTGAATGGATTAGCTATGATCTCAATTGAAAAAGAACTAGTAGAGAAGCTTGAGTATGATCACTTAATTGAAGAATTTGCTTCAAAAAATGCAAATAGAAACATTTTTCTTTGAACCGGATTGAGCTATTTTATAAGGTATCATGATCGGACTTACTTTTTTGTTGTTATTTTTGTAATCAAGATTTTATGGTATAGTTCAAGCTAAAAGCACAATATAATCTTGATTTTATCAAAAAATTTATCTATATGCTTTTATTGTAATTATTTTTTCAATAAAAGTCAAGGGGCAACCAAAATTAGTTTCGGCTAGGATAACCCATTCCCTCGGGTTGGCCCTGCACATGTATAGACTGTGCACACGTGTATGCCAAATAAGAGAAGTGTTTCGATGCAACCATCAGACTACAACCCAACATAGTAATAGCTCTCTTTTTAGTAAACAAATAAAAGTTTAGTGGAAATAGGAAAAGGAAATTATTAGAAGAATAATTAGAAAAAAAATCCCCACACTAATTCCGCCGATAGCTAGCTAGCCGGTGACCAGACCCTGTACCCCTCTCCCCATCACGCGTGTCCCACCAAACCTGCCTACTTTCCCGCGACAGGGTCAGCGGCCGGCCGGCACGTGCCAACCCCCGATCCGCGGTGAGCGTTGCAGCGGTGACCGCACCGCGATCCGAACTCTATAAATACCAACCCAAGCAAGTTATCTCCAAAAAAATCTCAATCCTCGTCAAGAGACTCGTTTGATTCAAATTCCTTTTCGGGCTCTCTCCTTGCTATCGGTAAATCAATCTCCTCCTTTCTTTTTCTTCTTCCCTTAAGTTGACACGATACGGACACGGCAGCATGGATCCATGCATGCATTTGGTGCTTAGAGTTTGAGTTACATTTTCTATGGGAAAGTTTGGACTTCAGTTTTTTTTTTTTTTGTGTTTCCTTTTTTCTATTATATCCTGAATATGAGTACATCGATAATAACACATGCCGGAAATATGAGTACAACGGCAACAACACATGCTAAATGAGGGTATAATGAAAAAAATGAAACCAAAAATAAAAAATACAGGGTCCAAAATTTCCAATTTGAAATGTAGGACTTAAATTCTAAGATGATATAAAATGCTAATTATTCCTTTTTCATTACTTGTAAGAGCAAACAACAACCTCTCTTAAAAAAAAAATTATACGTAATTACCTAACTACCAATGTTAAATTTAATAAACAATTTTAATTAGTAAACATAAATAATGACATTTTTGGAAGGGAAAAAACTTTCACGGTGAAGACTCTAACTTTTCTTATTATATAGTAGTATAGATAAGCTTAGGAAATGCACACACAAGCTGAATTGTCACTATATGGTTTGTCTTGATGCAATGTATGACCAAATTGATCGATGATTTGTTGGAAGTTAATTTTTCCACCTCATTTGTTATGGACATTTAGGATGTATAAAACCGAGATCTTGAATTCGTTTAGGTGCATTAGTATCTTAATCTAACCAGATCAGTAGCGCTGGAGGTAATGGTATAATCATTCGACTCCTAAATTTTATTTTATTAACCTTTTTGTCAAAGTATTGGATGCTAGTCATCAATTTGTCAATGAAAACTTTAATTAGAATATTCTATGATCTACTTGTCCACAAACTTTCTATGAAGTATCGACCGAAGCATGATAAAAAAAAAATGCAAATTCAGATTTGTTTCTGGTTGGAACAATTTCTTGATGCACTGAGTTGGAAGTCAAATCCATCTCTTGATATCTTTATGTTGGTGAATCCACTTCTTGATATTATTATATTGTTGGTGATTCATACAATAGATGATGTACACCATACTATCCTTCCGCCATCAAAAGATCTCAAGAAAAATCCTTACTCTGTTGTAGACATTTAAAGTTGTATTTTTCCCAAAAAAAAAAAAAAAAAAGCATCCATAAATTATGATTATAACTATCCGATGATGAACCTTTTGATTTGTTTTTATACCTTCACACATTTTAGGCCAATCTTAGCCACATGTTTTTCATTTATCTTTCGATCATAATAACCTATGCTGGGTTTCAATCTTCTTTTCATTTTGTTACCTTTGTTTGGGGATACCGTCTATGACATAATTAATGAAATAACTTGATTTTTCTGTTATTTGTTCTTCATTGTCTTTGAATATAAACACTTGTTTTCATTCAGTTTCACCCACTTTCTTTGGTATCAAATAAGTACGCCTACGAGTTTTGATAATTGAAGCGTTCGTGATGGCTATAGTGGCTAGTCAAGACTCAAAACCAACTCTAAAGATGTAAAAATTCTACACTGTTAAATTTACTTTTCTTTTCCTTTCAAAGATATGACTGAAGAAAGCAGAAATGCGTCGTCTGGGGGTCGCTCTGCCCCAAAGCTGAATGAGAGGATTCTCTCGTCCTTGTCAAGGAGATCAGTTGCTGCTCATCCTTGGCATGATCTTGATATAGGTACTTTCCTCGTTATACTTTCCTTATTTTGGCTTTTGTGAGCCATCTGAATTGTTTCATCTAATCTAATCATGTAATTTCATATACAGGTCCTGGAGCTCCCGTTGTATTCAATGTGGTAAGTAATATTATAGAAATGTTGAATTTAGACATTTACAACTCAGAATTAATACAATGTGACTAATACTACTTTCTTATACTGTAAGATGTCTTTCCTCAATACTAAGGCCAAATTTTTCGAAAAAAAAGTATAACAGGTATTCAATAGTTGCCTTGTTTACTATTTAACATCTGATAGGATTGTGTCTATATGCCATTGGTATATGAACTTCAACTTCTTTGACTGACTTAGAGTTGCAATAAATTTAAAATGAAATCAAAGTTATAGATAATAGTATAACATAAACAAGATTTTGCCTCAAAAATGCTATTCTCCTTTCAAGTTTCTTGTATGGGCAAAGGTGGTTGCCTCATGGCTTGTTTTCGTTTGGCATAGGTTGTGGAGATCACTAAAGGAAGTAAGGTTAAGTACGAACTTGACAAGAAAACAGGACTGATCAAGGTGAGTGCAGAGTATAGTTTTTCCTTGAACGATAAATTTCCATGACTTTTGGCACTTTGACTCCCATGTTAAAATTTAAGATTCAGATGATCTAGCTAATTGATTTCTAACCTCAGGTTGATCGGATCTTATATTCTTCAGTGGTCTATCCTCATAATTATGGTTTCATTCCCCGCACACTCTGTGAAGACAATGACCCAATGGATGTTTTGGTACTCATGCAGGTGAGCTAATATTTCTTCATTTCATCTTCTTTTAGAAAAATTAAAATGTGCGACATTCTTGACTTTTGAGTCTGTTGTGATAAATAAATTAAAATTGTCATTTGCGACCATGTTGAGATGTACTTATTTTCACATTCCATACAGGAACCAGTCCTTCCTGGTTGTTTTCTTCGTGCTAGGGCCATCGGGCTCATGCCCATGATAGACCAGGTACTAAACTCGTGGCAAACGAAAAATCGCTATATTTATATATAACCTAGCCAGATGTTCTGCTTATAACTGATCAAATTAACAGGGGGAGAAAGATGATAAGATCATCGCAGTATGTGCTGATGATCCCGAGTACCTACACTACCGGGACATTAAAGAGCTATCTCCTCATCGTCTCACTGAGATCCGACGGTTCTTTGAAGACTGTATCCTATATTATTATGTGCTCCCTGAGATCTGAATATTTGGTTGATCAACATATGAATATGCAAATCCTTAACTGAGTTTTCAGACAAAAAGAATGAGAACAAGGAGGTCGCTGTAAATGACTTTCTACCTGCAGGGGACGCTGCAAATGCTATTCAGTACTCGATGTAAGTTTGGACCGATTTTTTTAGGTTTTCTTGTTTACTTGACAAAGTCGTGATACACCTGAATAAAACTATGAGACTATGTTAATCCTTCAACTCCAACATGAAGGGGGACAAGTCTAGCAATTTCTCAACTGAAAGCTTAACATAATATCTCTGTTCAATGTGGAGCAAGTAAATTTACTGTTTGTTAGTCAAACAGATTGTTCATTATGTCCTTCTTAGGATGAGGATGATGGTAGACTAGGATAAGAGCTTTGGTAGGGATGAACATTATTCTGTTTTGGACCGAAAACTGAACCGAAATACAAGATTTGGTTTGGTTTGAAAAAAAATCGGTATGGTTTCGATTTTGAAAATACTAAAATTTCTTATTCGGTTTAGTTCAAAAACTGAAAATCAAATAAGACTTATAAAATTATGTTAATAGCCTCAATTTTGTGCATGTGTTTTGAAGTCCACTTTTGGTAATTTAACAACTAGTCCAACTTTGGTCACAACTTTGAAATACAACAAATGTATGTATATTGCAATTTTAATATAATTTACCAAAAATTTCAACTTTAGGCCCGACCTATTAAACAATAAAAATAGCCAAACCGAATCGATTATGTCGGTGTGGTTCGGTTTTAGTTATGGCTATAATTTTGGTTCGGTTTCGGTTTTTTAAAACTTCGGTTTATTCGGTTTTGACTATTTCGGTTCAATTGAAACTGAATAAAACGAACGGTCACCCCTACATCTATGTACGAAGTCATCCCTTGAATTCATTTTGCTGATACATTCTTTGGCTGGTTTTGTTTGCAGAGATCTTTATGCTGAATACATCATGGAGAGCCTGAGGCGGTAGTACCGCTTGCTGCTCTCTTAAATTTGGTGTTCTTCCTGCTAACCAAGATTGAGAGGAGAACCAGAGAATCGATATTTTGGTGTTTTATTGTGTTTAATCGAAGAGCTGCATAATCATGTTAAGCTCACTTTTTCAAACTATGTATTATTCGTCTTATTATTTTTTCCGGAATAATAGTTGGTGGGATTTTACAACTTAATCATCTGGATCCTTAACTGGGCATCACATCTTGAAATAATTTCATAATCATATTAGCTCCTACTCCCCGGGAACAAATTTTACTGTATACAATGATGCAATCTTGGTGTATAACTCAACTGGTCTTAATATTGTAACATTCTATGGAGAGGAAGTCGTTCTTCCAAAGAAATTCAGGTTGGAATTGTAACCTGGAAGTAAATATTGTAACATTCTGAGGCCTGCAGGGACACATTTTACTCTCAACAATCTATTCAGTTTTCTGAAAAGGTTTAAGAGTTAAATAGCTGCTAAAATTTTCTGCAGGCTGTGATGAAATTTTCTTTCCAGCAGCAAATTTCTATGGACTTTTACTCCATAAACCAAAAATAACTCTGTTTGAGCATATTTGGTTGCGAGAACAGTACTTCAACGGGTGTAATACTTATTAAGCCTTCACCATCTTCTTCGCAATGTATCTCAGTGTCAGATGCTTTAATTCATCTTATTGATTTGCATTCATCCAAGCCAAAAATAACAGATGCTAGCTGAACATCCAAGCAACAATAAACTCTGTATTTCTAATTGGTTTATAGACCTTAATTATGTTGCTCCAATTTTTAAAATTTATTTACCACCAAAGACATCTAAGAAGAGAAATACAAGAAGAATTTGTTTATAGGGCCTCGCTGACCTGAGGCTTATGAGTGTTGACAGAATTGATTCCTAACACTTACGCAGCGATCATTCATGTTCATGCTTTGGCCTCTTTAACGTACAATGCTTTGATCTCTTCAACATCATCGTAGCTACCTAGAAAGATTGGAGATCTCTGATGAATCTTCGTAGGAACCAAGTCGAGGGCCTGTATCAATGGTGAATTCTTGTAGTAAACATTATAATCAAGGTTGAACCATTTCCACTAAATTGAAACAGGTACAGTGATAATTAACACGAAAAATTAGAAATAAAATTATACTACAAACATTGGAAGATATTAATTTTCCCTGGTCACGCATGAGCCCTACAGAATTGCCTCCGGCTTCAACCAAGCATTTATTTCATTAAGTAGAGTAATAACAGGACGTAGGATATGTGGATTAGCTTTAGGCCTACACTTCCTGTCTCACTATTGCCCAATTCAATTATGTTAAACATTTTGGCGACCTTTTGGGGTTTGGTCTGGCTGAAAAAGGAAACGGAAAAAATCATCCAATGGAAATAATTGTTGCTCATATATAGATTTGTAGAATTGAATTACGATGTTCCTTTCTCACCATGAATCCGACAATGACCTCGAAATCTGTGCACTAGCCTATTATCTCTAGAAGTATCATTAGAAGGACACAACTCCATAAAACAAGGGGTGCATCAAGTAAAGATGAAAATAAACGAGAGTTCAGGATGTACTTATAAATGCACTTCCAAACCCAATCACATAGGCCGTAGATAGACCTTATTGAAGGATATAGAGTGTGGTCAAAAACCTACTCTTAAATGCAAGTGGCAAGACAGTCCCAAAATGGTATCGTTGAGGATGAACCTTAATAGAAATGTAGTTATTGGCAGAATGACTATTGGTTGAGGTTCTAAGCAACATAAGATTATTTTCATTATATGTATCAGTAAAGAATCCAAAAGAAATTTAGAAATTTGATTACTTAATCATAAAGAAGAATATTGTTCATACCCTTTGCTTTCCTGTAAAAGCTTGGCCACCGGCTTGTTCCATCAAAAATGACATTGGAAAGACCTCGTAAAGAACACTGTTTCATATAGGATGCAACAATCTTTATTAATAACAACCAAGAAAGCCGCACATAATCATATATGTAGATATGTGATAGATGGTTCAAAGTATTAAAATAGCATGTGGTTGAAGTAAAACACAATGGTGTATAGTTGCCTAAAGCAGATAGTCTTTATTGGTGAAGGAAAACATAATCATATATGTATATGTAGATATGTGTTTTACCGCAATTTGCCATCTGGACTTTTGTTATCTGCAGGGTAGAGAAAAATGCCTCCATAAAGCAGAGTTCGATGGACATCAGCAACCATGCTGTAAAACAATGAAGATCCAACCTCAAAACAAGAAAAAGAAAAGAATGTATCTCTATAATTGTCAACTGATTTGTCATGATATCAAGTTTCTGACAACAATTGAGAGAAAGATAATCCAAGGATTAAGAGTAAGGCAAGCATAAGTATGCTATTACTACTTGTACCAAAGAAAAACCTTTTGCAGATATAGTTTGGATTACCACACTCTAAAATGTGGTTACTAAACTCAGCAGCAAGGAACAAAAGCAACATCGAGATGCAAAAGTTGGTGCTATATACGTACTGGACACAAGGAAGACACCAAAATATTCAGTAGCGTCCACTTTGCATCATGCACACGAGACACCAAAATATTCAGTAGTGTCCACTTTGCATCATGTCGTGTAATAGGATTACCAGAAACCTATCTTAGCTGCTTGTTCGCTATATGCTTTTACTAGAGGCTCTAAGATTACAAAGTCGGGAATTTTGACATTAATGCATGGAAAAATATGAAAGCGCAACAAGCACTAGCATTAAAGCAAAATAATTTACAAGTAAGAAGACTGAAACTTAATTGCCAAATACCTTCCGACATATCTTAGCGACTTTGGTGATGAACCATCCTTCGGGTATTTGCAATTCTCCACATACCTAAAGTTAGATGAAGAACAAAACTTCCAACATAAAAGAATTGAACATTAAAAACGTCAAATTGCAAGGTCACTGAGATGAAACATAGCATACTTTGAAGTTGGCTCGTCCCAGTTTTGGGCATTTCCTTCATTCACGGAATATATTTTCCCTTTCTTAGGTATCTACATCAAATAAAATTGCACCACGTGATTAGAAGTACATGTCCAAGTTCAAAACAAGAGTGCAAACAGAGTGTAGCCAAGTACTGTGGTTAATATCATAAGGAATTATTGGAGAGACATCAGCCTCAGATTAGCAGTAATGCAGCTATAATACTACAATTGTCTAAGATAGTGAGGCCATTTATTAAAGGGGAAAAAAAGTTATTTGCACTTATAAATTTCTAGATTATATAGTAGTGAGCAACTCAGCCCTCAAGTCATGGTGTTGCCACAGATTATCATAATTATACAATCAATACTAAATTTTCAGCAAAATAAGTGAATCAATTGACATGCACCTTTATATCTGGATGTGTCAGAATGAACTCCCCGAGAGAAGGATCTAGAGTAAAACCATTTACACCACTGCCGGTGCTTAATACAAGCTGCAGTAGGAAGCATCAGAGTTGATGATTGCAATATAATGAATAAATGATTAGATACAGCACTAACTAATCTGGTTTCCTCTTATATAGCTAAAATTTTACTAGAATGCTTCAAGTTAAGCAGAATAACTGGTTATTATTTGCATGACAGGCATGTAATAAACAAGAAGCACAACAACAACAAGAGCAACAACAGCAAGAGAGCTTTTATCCCAAACTTTTGGGGCTACTAGTTTAAAGGGCCATTTCCTCTCTAACAACATGTAATAAGAGAAGTAATAATAACTTACCATGCAAGAACTTCCATACAGACAATAGCCAGCTGCTAGCATCTGGTTCCCAGGTTGCAGTACATCATATAAAGATGCTTCATTTTTATCTCTCACCATGTAAATCCCAAAAATCTGGAGATGGAAATAGTCAATAGTATACTAGATATATAGTTTTCCAAATATATATGCAGGGAAAGAGAAACAACACAAGCGGTCATGCACAGATAAACTCAAAGCAAAAAAAGAAAACACGAGTGTGGGAAAACCATTTTCCTCGCACAAATTCAATTCTGTTTTCTCTCTTTGCAGCCGTGCAGGTTCATCTTTAAGTAATATTTTCTGTTATAAAATCTATTTTTAATACCAGACACCAGGGTGATGATTCTCCTCAACTAATCTTGACACTAATACTATCGCGTAACAATCTTTTATTAACAAAAACTCTAATCCTAAACTACATAGCCTTTAACCTCTGTCAACAATTGATTGCTTGATCTTTAGTAAGATGTGTATATGGTCATGTGTCTTAGTGAAATAATATTGGATAAGGGCCGCCAAATGTTAGGATCAACTTCAGAAAATGAAACATAATTAACCAAAAGAATACTGGAGGAAGAAAATCATACAGTTCCAATTGAAACACCACAGTCGATGTTAGAGGAACCATCCAGTGGATCAAATACAACACAGTACCTGCAGTATCAGAAGCAAATTATAAGAATGCATTAGTAAGAGTTGAGATTATAAATTTGGAAGAATACGCTGAAGAATATAAGCAACAAGAGGACACCTTCCACGCAGTGATGGATCTACAAATGTTGCCTCCTCATCCTCCTCTGAGACGAGAATGCACTACAGGAAATATCTTTGTTAAGAATTATACATGACTTTATTATTCAGGAAATACCAAAGTCCAACTCACGGTCCGGCCGCTACTTGTCAAAGCCTTCACAAAAACTTCATTTGAAAGTACATCCAGTTTCTTTTGCTCTTCGCCCTGTACTCAGAAAGAATAGGAGGATTTTTAGAAGTGCATAGCATCTTCAGCCATCAAAAGAAGCAAGCTGTATTATGCAGGATGCAGTACCCAAGATATAGCAATCACGTATGAGGGCTTCAACAAAGACTCACCTGCACGTTGGTATCTCCAGCAAGTCCTATAAGTTTTGCAAGGCCAGCCTGTTGAAGATAATAACCAAAAATAAAGTAGTGCTGTGATTATAAATAAATACATGGTTAAAGAAGTTGCACCATAAATACTACTTAACAAGAACAAAGAAGCCTTTATCCCAAAAAAATTTAGGGTCAGCTACGGATCAAAACAACAATAGGAAATATATAATAAATCTATTTTCTTTTGGCAGCGGAGAACTATGTGATATTTATATCATGTACTTAAAAGATAAAATCCTTCCATTTAGGGAAACAACAAACAGCATATGCAGCAAAATAACGGCACAGTTTAAGGGTTAAGCATAGTCTGCACAAAACACCTCAAGCCATATTGTTTTGTGTCCTAAGCCTCAACCACCATAACTCTAGAGTTTCGGTGCAGAGGCATTCTAAGCGGATTTATAAAAAAAATAAAATATCATGCTGCGTGAATTCACCTCTCCGTCCGAAATGGACCGTTGACCTGCGGGGTCGTGTTAGAATAATACAAAGATATATAACCCTCAATGATCAGTATTAACTCTAGAGGTTTGGTGTAGCGGCAAGGACTTTAAAAACCTGGGACTATGCCAGGCTGAATCTAGGATAAAAAAGGAATGAGCAGGGCAACAGCTTCAAATCATAAAGTTCAATTGATTAAACTTCGAAGATAATTGGCTTATTTGACCAGACAAGATCTTATACTCAATTTGGTCAAATCTATCTCCTGCTAAAAATGAAAATTTCCCACATATGGTCTACCCCAAAATCATGTAGCTGCTTTCTACTAAATGACCTTGGAAGCACCACTTAATTCTCCATTCATGAGACTTCCACCCTAGGAAATAGATTGAAACAATCTATGCAAATAAATTAACATATTCATTCAGAAATTCAGTTTTTGCCATAACTCATCAAAAACTTGTTAATGGAGGAACAAACTGATGTACAAATTCCACAGATGTTACTATGGTCAAAGATCATGACATCTGATATTTCCATTATAATTGTGGGCAAATGGCTTCCCATTCCACAGATGTTACTATGGGACTTATTCCCACATCACTTAAATTCATACTTGACCTAAATGAGAAAAGTATATGTCCTCACCGTTCATTTTTTTCCCCCTTCTCTAACCATATGAGTGTGTCTATGAAAGAAAGTAACTGAAGTGGGTGTCATTGTCTAGATGTCATTTGGGCGAATTCAATTTTGACCCAGCTGATATCGAGATGTGTATGTAACACAAACCTTCTCATGTGGTCTGTATTGAATCTTGAAATCTTAAACTGGTATTTGTGACTTTGATATGAGTAACAAAGTTAGATTCAAACGCAAATATGCACATTGAAACTCTTATTATAATTGATTACAGTAGCAACACATTTCTTACTCGGAGCCATCCCAACTAATGGATCATAATGCTCCTATTCGTATTAATGAATTAATTGGGTTTGTATTATTTGTATTAATCCAATAATAGTTTATGATATTTGGTATTAATATATAATATTTTTTGGATTGTAAATGTGTTTATTATAATTTATTATTATTTTAATAGTAAATGTCACACCCCCTAAATAAAAATCCTAGCTACGCCGTTGGTTGAAGCTAAGAAAAAAGCCTTACTTAGCCAAGTGAGACAAACATATATTTCCTCTGATTTCACCAAATAGGATTAAGAGTCATAAGACAATTCGAAAGAAAACTTTCCAATCTTTTAGTTCTTTTGAATTTAAGATATAATCATGAATATTCTTCAAAGTTGGCTTAAAAACCAAGACCATTTTGATACCTTTAGATTCCTTGAATGCATCTTGCAAATGGATCCTTACTCTTAAACAAAAACTCAATACAAAACATGTCAGTAGGATGCACAAAACATGGTACTTTTGTTGTCCATAATGGGCATATATTTACTACTCGTTGGGGATGAGATCCCCTAACGCCAATATATATCTCGTAATGCTGCCTAATGCCAATACAAATAGGAGGAATGCCTGAGATATTGACCTTTTTTCGTGCCAATATCTAATGCAAATATGTCAATATTTCAGATATTCTTCTATATTTGTTCGGCATTATGGGACATTACGACATGTTGGCATTAGGGGATCTCAGTCCCTACTTGTCAACATATGGCCATAAAAATGATCATCATTTTCGTGTAGTCTTCTTGAGTTAGAGCTGTTCTACATAGCCAAACGTTAGTAGACAACAGTGATAATTGAACGATCCATATGTTTTTTATGACATTTAATTCAAATCATAGAAGAAGTAGAGGTCACAGTTGGAGACTGAAACGAAAAGAGTCCATTCAAGAAAATAATCGGTCCAAGAACCATAATTGACTATACATAGAAATAGAATTGGCCCCAACTTACAACCTTATTTTTCTATGAAATTTACTTTCAGATGGTTCCCTTTCTACTTTTCTAGTTGAAGAACCAATAGAATCCTTTGCCAAGATACAACGAAAAAACATGTCCATTGCAATTATTAAAATTTTAATGGCCAAAATCATCTATTATAGTTTATAAATATAATAATAATGCAAAATCCTACAGACCAAATGATCATGTCAACTTGTTTCACTCAATTCCATGTTCTTCAAGAAGTAATGTACAAAATAAAAATAAAAACAAAAAGTAAGTTTAAAAAAAGGAACTTTAATAAAAAAAAAAGGATTGAACTTCTTCGCTCTTTTGGGCCAAAAGCTTCTAATTCAAAAAAGTTCAAAGGAATTCAAGAGCTGTTGCCTGCTGTGAAAATGATACCACTGTTTAGGTCTCAAGAGGCTTCTAAGTTGTTGATTCTCATTTGGGTCACAAAGTCCATGGACATCGGTATGGTGTTCTGTGGACTTTCATCTGCTATTGGTATTCATAGGCCTCAAGTTTACCCTCAGAAATGTTCTTTACCTTTATCTCCAATGATTTTAGCGTATATCATAAGACTTTGTCATTGGATTTCTTGCACTATTTACTACTTGCATTTTATCTTGTATGAACGAATTTGGTTGGGATTTGTTTGACCCATCCTTTCTCTTACATAATTTTTAAGTTCCCACTCTATTCAATAATCAAAAATAAAACCTTCAGCGCCTCCTGAGTAATTCTAACCATAAATTCCACCGAAAGTTCAAAATTTTCATTGTACTATCACACCTGGACGAAACAAAAAATGGTTAGCTCAAGAGCCATAATCGGTCACATAAAACTGAAATTCAGTTCATTGCAACCACACTTAAAAAGAGACCACATGCTAATCAAAATCCCCTAAGAAAACCTTGTGTACTGCCGAAGTTTCTAATTCTAACAAACTCTTACGGATTCCTTTGTATCAAAACTTCATGTTAATGGACACATTTGGACAAGGTGAGCTTGAAAAGGAAAGGCTATCAGCTATCTGAAGAAGTACAATTGATCAAATAAACCTGATACCCAAGAAATTATATCTTCAATTACACTAGGAATGCCATTCCTTTTCGCTCTTTGGCTTAATGTGCCACGGACAAGGGAAATTACCTTAGCAAAATCTTATTGTTGTACCACTTCATTTACACTCTTTTCTTAACTAAGGGAGCTGGATGGTGCTCCTTGGTTGCACGAGCTTACACTACATGACCACCGGCCACGTAGCTCACTCGATCGTGTAGGTTTAACATCAGGTTGACAATTATCACAGAACTTTGTCAATTTCATGGAGGAATCATGCTCCATGGCCCATTCTGATGGGAGAAGGTTTGGACATTGATGATGTTAAAATATGATGAGTTTTTCTTTGGGTTGACATTTTTATCCGTTTTCCCATGTTCTTTAGCCCCTCATCGGAGAGATGCAACCAGTGTACCATGTACAACTTAATTATATATTGGTCTCGAGACTAATGGGAAACTCACCTCTTATTTTGGGATTTCTATGTTAGAAATATTTTATGCCTGTTGATTCATGAGATGAAGAACAAAATATGCGGAAGCGTACCTGAATCCATTGATTGGCTTGATGGATCTTGAAGCATGTCTCTTTATGGGGTTCGATCTTCCAACTCGCTACGACCTTTAATAATAAAGATGAAATCTTTGTTCCTCTCTCTGTTGATGAGGATGGAGAAGAGAATAGAGAAAACCCTCTCTTTGGTGGCCGTCTGAGTTGGGGACCATAACCCTAATGAATACATATATTTATATATTTTGATATTTCTAATTTGGCCCCTCATCAAATTAGATTTATCTCCGGTATCTACACATTATTTCCATGACAATTATACCCTTAAGCCAATTTTTCAAATAGACCACTTTAATTTGGCTTAATTATTTAGATAGCCCAACACAATTAATTTTACATGTGTGGTCCATATTATTGAATAATTCCAACAATCTTCCACTGGGCTACATATATAATCTTATAATTGTGTTAACCTTAGTGAGCTCATAAATTGCTATCTTAATCCTTAGGGTATATCCGGACAATTCCGTCCATTAACTATATCAATATAGGATCAAAGCGGCCTTCGTCACATTTAGCGTAACTAAATCATCAATGGTCACATATGCCAATGTAGCTAAATGATATAGATCAATCATGATGCGTAGCATGGAAATTACACGCAATGTGATCAACACATGTCTATTTCCAACTGGTCATCCTTAACTTTAGTGAGATCAATACTTTAACATAATGAAAACAGAATGAACTGAATTTTTCATATATCTGATCAGATAAATATCCAAAATACTTTAATACATAAATATGTCCAAAACAAAATAGCACCAAAATACATAAAATACAAACTCCCACTATATTGTCATATTCTTAATTAAGATAACACCCATATGAGCAGTATGCTCATGAAAAACCTTGGGTGATAATACTTTTGTGAGTGGATCCGCTAACATGGAGTTTGTCCTAATGTGCTATATGGACACTTTAACTATTTTGAATTCTTGTATTGACAACTAGAAACTTTATGTCAATATCTTTTGACTTATACAAGTTCATGTTGTTATTGGAATACAGTACTGCAGATTTATTGTCACACCATAATTTGAGTGGTCTTTCAACACTCTCTTGTAGGTGCAACCTTGTGACAAAATTTTGCAACTATATTCCTTGAATAGATGCATCACAGCATGCTATAAATCTTGCTACCATGGAGGAAGAAAGTATAAGTGCATGTTTGACACTCATCCAAAATATATCTCCATCAGTTAACATAACCTAATATGGATCTCCTGCTGTGTTGGCATCCAGCAAAATCGGAGTCGAAATACCTTATGATCTCCAAAATTATCCAATCTCCTATAAAGAACATATAATTTCTTGTTCTCTATAATTACTTAAGTAGTTTGACTGCTACCCAATGATCTATTCCATATTTGCTTAAATATCTGCCTAACATCCCAACTATGTACGTAATATCTTGACACGTACATAATTGAGCATACATTAGACTCCCTATAACTGATCATGAACGAAAAATTTATTGCATTTTCTTAATTCTAATGCTAATCTTAGGGCACTTGATTGAGACTGAATTTGTCTCCTTTAGCGACATGTGTCACCTAGTTTGCATTAATTACTTTAATCAATATACAAAACAAAACAAAAAAAAATCTACTCCCACTGAACTTGTGATGCAGATAACCTTGAACAGTGTTTATTTCAAAACCAAACGAGATAATCACTTGGTGAAATACATTTGACGAGAAGCCTGCTTAAGTCCATAAATAGATTTTGTAAGTTTGCAAACCATATTTTTTTGGGTCTTTTGACACAATTTTCTGGTTGCACTTTATAAATTATTTCGTCAATGTTACCATTGAGAAATGCCATTTTGACATCCATTTGATGTAACTCAAGGTCAAAATATATGATTGGTTTAAAAGAGTCTTTCAAAGAAACCGAAGAGAAAGCCTCTTTAAAATTGATCCCTAACTTTTGAGTAAAGTCACTAGCTACAAGACGTACTTTATACCTCTCCACATTACCCTTTGAATCCTTCTTGGTTTTAAATATCCATTTGCAATAAATGGACTTAGCACCTTTTGGTAATTGGACAAGCTTTCAAACTTTATTGTCTTGCATAGACTTATACTCCTTATTTGTTGTATTAATCCACTTTGAGAATTGGAACTTTTCATGGCCTGATGGAAGTTGATTGGATCATCTTCTAATATTCCACAGTCTTTCTTATGTTTTTGGAGAAATATGAAAAAATTATCCGAAATTATATTTCTCCTTTCTCTGGTGGACCATCTTAACATTACCGGTTCTTGAGGTTGTTGAGTTTGTTCCTCAGAAATAATTACCTTATCTTGAATGGGGGTATCGCTACATTGTCTTGTCAAGGTATCTCAACAACGACTTCTAAAGGTAATTCGACATTGTCTTGTTGAGACTCCGAATTCACTTCTTGATCAATGACAGGTACAAAATCATGCACATCGTCAAAAGTGATAGTAGGAATCGCAATCGGTTCCTCCTTACAGACAATGTTCCTGAATTTATTTCTCTTCCAAACTCAACATCCTCAAAAAATATTACACACGTCTCAAATTTTTTCTTATTTTGTGTTTAGTACCACGTATATGCAAGGTTTCTTTACAGGACGCAATAGTTTCAAGCGAATATAGCTTATCATAAACATTTTTAAAAAAATTACCAACAATATTTTTGAATTTAAAGATAGATCAAACTTTATTGTTTCCAAATGAACAATGATAACTAGATTTGTCAAATAAGAAAATTGAAACTGAATTTCGTCTAAAAGACGATACAATAAAAGTTTTAAAAAAATTGTCTATCAAATCCAATAATAACTAATAACCTAAAATTGTCCTATTGCTTCCACTTCTACTGACTTGCCGTCACCCACATAGATGTACCTTTCACCATCAATTAGTTTTCGGTAGATCAAGCAACCCTGCATAGAAACACTGATGTGAGTAGTTACATCAAAATATAATCACCATGTGTTTCTTGATACTGAAGCTAAATTAACATCAGACCAAATTAAGAAATATATCTTTCTTTACACGCCATGCGTGGTACTTCGTACATTCCTTCTTTATGTGTCCCTACTTGCCATAAAAGAAACAACCATTAGCTTCAGTTTGTTGTTTCTTTTGCGCTGGACCCTTAGTAGCTTCTGTATTCTTCGCTTAGTGCCCTTATACTTGTCTTTAGGGGTGGTAGCCAAATTAGTACTTTCAGTTTTATCTTGCTTCAATCTCTCTTCTTCTTGTATACAGTACGAAATAAGCTCATTTAGAGTCTATTTTTTCTTTTGGCAGTTGTAACTGCCCTTAAACTGATTGTACTGTGGAGGAAGTGAGAGCAATACCAAATAAACGAGCAAGTCATCCAACAAGTTAAGCTTAAGTGCCTTAGGTTTTGAAGCAATATGAGACATCTCAATGATATACTCCCTTATGTTAACTTTGCCTTTATACTTCATGGTAATCAAGCGCAACAAAAGTGTGCTTGTTTCCGCCTTATCATTCTTTGTAAATTGTTTCTCGATTTCAGTAAGGAATTGTTTGGCATTAGTAATCTCATCAAATACTGCACCCCTAAATGCCTCTGGAATACCGCGCTTTATGATCATTAGACTCATGCGGTTTGAGCGTTTCCACTTCTCAAAGTTCGCTCTGTCACCAGATGAACTGTCATCCTTTGGAGTAGTGGGACGCTCAATCCTAAGTGCAAGGTCTAGATCCATGCAGCCGAGAACAATATAAATGTTCTCTTTCCAGTCCTTGAAGTTTGTCCCGTTAAGCATTGGAATTGAGTTCAGATTAGCAGATATTGAAGCAACACTAGCTGTAAAGTGAACAAAAATAAATAAACAAACATGCTCTAATTAATAACCAAAGAATAAAATATAGTCAAACAAATTCAAATAATGGTGAACCCCATCTCGAGATACCTAGTACATCATTAATATCAAGTCTTTGGACAGTGATATCAACTGCAAGTGGTACTCTTGGTGTAATGATCAAACGTTGACAATAAGTCATGTCAAATAATAAGCCTATCTTTGGATCGGATTATTATTTACATGTAAATCTTATAATTGTCACACATTTATCATCACAAGTATGTGTGCAATTCGGCCAAGTATTAACCTTCCTTTGGGCCGGTTAATACCTGCATGAATGTACACACACAAACATCCAACATCCCTCATAGACTATCTACGCAAGAGATGTCACTTTGGCGACATCTTATTTCAATGGGTCTATTTAGAATATTAGACAACTATTGCTAGTCACAAAAGGTACAAAAAAATAAATGTTGACTAAATCCTTATGTACATGCATATTTAATTAAATAATCAATAAGCAACAGATTAGATTCTACTGAATATCATGCATCAAAAGATTATATCAAATAATCCATAAAAAATACACCAAAAAATATTTACTACCTAATAAGCATGTGAATCTTTTGCATGATTTAAAGCATGCATTAAATTCATATTATCACATGTCTATTACTTTAATGCATAATTATAGAGGTTATCATAAAACAACAATGATAAAATTTTAGTTGTCCCTTATAAATCAAGACCCAAAATGAGTTGTCCTCTTCTCTATTGCCCTGAAGAGAAGAGAACCTATATAAAAAAAATCCATATAGATCATAATAGCAATCTACACACTGCAGATTCAGTTGCAAAAATTCAAAAAAAAAAAAAAATCCCAACATGGACAATCACAAAATTCCACACAACCCGCTTTAGAATATATAAAAAAATTGCCGATTGGGGTCGTGTGTTCACTTTGTGTCAGAATGACGACGTGTCAAATTCGGTGTCTACAGCAATATTATTAACTCTGATTTGGGTGGTGAGAGGTCACTGGATCTTTATGATTAGTCCTAAAGACCACCTTCCATAATTGGTCTTCAGAATATATTTTGATACACATGTTTGATACATAAAGCATATTGTCATTAAATATGCAAATAGTTTGTGTCGGTTTATCCATTAAAAATCTATTCCATTAAGCATATTGATAGCAACATGCTAGGAAGCAGTAGCACAGATATTAATCCAAACAAGCACAAGTATATTGATACTAGCATCCTATCCAAGCCGATGTCCCATCGTGTCGGACTTTTGTCCGTTAAGTTGGTAATGCAAATAGAAACCCTAAAGTGATATAAATAACAACTAGGGTTTTTTTTCTTTTTTTCTTTTTCTTTTTTTGACTACTGAAGTCAAAGTCATGTTGGTGGAACTATTCGATGACCGTTCGTGGATCGGTGACCGGCATAAGCAAGAAATAGCATGTCTCACCAGATATGGATTAAAAAAAATTGATCGACCAATCGGAGCCCTAAATTAAATTAGATCGAGCGATCTAGGATTTCCGTACAACAACAAAAATTGATTCAGAAACTTCAAACTCATGAATCAAACAAGGGTGGCTCTGATACCACTTGTTAGAAATATTTTATGCATGTTGATTCATGAGATTAAGAACAAAATATGCGAAAGCGTACCTGAATCCATTGATTGGCTTGATGGATCTTGAAGCATATGTCTCTTTATGGGGTTCCATCTTCCAACTCGCTACGACCCTTAATAACAAAATGAATCTTTGTTCCTCCTTCTGTTGATGGGGATGCAGAAGAGAATAGAGGAAATCCTCTCTTTGGTGGCCGTATGAGTTGGGGACCATAACCCTAATGAATACATATATTTATATGTTTTGATATTTTTAATTTGATCCCTCATCAAATTAGATTTATCTCTGGTATCTACACATTATTTCCATGACAATTATACCCTTAAGCCAATTTTCCAAAAAGACCACCAGGGACGGAGCCAGGATTTAATTCATGAGGGGCCGTATTACTAATATAAAAATTCTTAAAATTGTCATATTAATTGAACTTGAATAACAAAACATATATTAAAAAATTCAAACAAGAATGAGAAAAAAAAGACGGTCAATATTTCCAAAATTTTAGAAAAGAAGAAGGAAAAAATTGTACTTAAAAATATTTAGCAAAGACAAGTCTAGAACCCATCACCTCTCCTTTGAATGCCTAAAGCACAACCACCTAAGCTAACTTAATCTTGGTGAATTATAAAGGACCAAACTAATATATATTGTAAAAGATCAGAAATTTTCTATGTAATAATTGACATTTTAAAAAAAAAAATGGGGGGGGGGGGGGGGGGGGGGGGGGGGGGGGTTACTAAATCCGCCCCTGTAGACCACTTTAATTTGGCTTAATTATTAATTAGATAGCCCAACACAATTAATTTTACATGTGTGACCCATATTATTGAATAATTCCAACATTCTAATCCATCAAATCCCAATACAAAGCTTTAACCATCTGCCGAAAATTCCAGAATATATATTTACATCAAAAAATTAAAACTTTTTATGAAAAAGTTCTCATATTTGGACCTAATTAATGGGACTGGGACGTAGAGGGGTTTGTTTCATAAAATTAACTCAATTAATCACACAAAATTGCCACCAAAGTTTCTAATTCTAACAAATTCCACAAACTCTTCCGAGTCAAAGTCAATTGCTACTGTGACAACAACAACAACAATAAAAATCTATGATTTATGTGAGAGAGGAGATGAGAAGAGGAGAGAAGAGAAGGAGACCTTGTTGACAGCAGAGCAGACGAACTTGCAACCGAGGACGAGGTTGCTCATGAGTATGGTGAAGTCCCCCCTCGCCTCCGGGTGCTTCGACTGCTCGTTCAGCACGTGCCGAGTGATCGTCATCAGATCCGTCCTCTGCGCGTCGGCGGAGTGATCCATGGCTCCCCCTGCCTGCTCGACTAGGAAAGTTAGGGTTTTGAAATGGTCCAAATTTGAGAAGGAGAAGAAGAAGAAGAAGTAAGGGCGTAGATGACGTCGGGTTAGATGGGGCGGGAAAGGGACTACTCAGTGTAACGGTCTTACTCGTGTCTTATTTTCTTGGTGTCTGTCAGCACAGGTGGTATTGGATGAGGTTGAACCAACTGTTTCTTAAACAAATTTAAAAAATAAAATAAATTTTTTGACTTCCATCCCGTTTATTAATAGAAATTTATAGTTATATTTCAATTTTAATTTTATTAGACTTACATGTCACTCTTTGCCACAAAAAAAATATTTATTTTATCACAAAAAATATTCGTTTTGTCAAAAAAAAAAAAAAAAATCGTGACAAAAACTGTATAGTAAAATTTAAAAGTGGAATGTAAATACAAATTCATATTAGTAACTGGGATGAAACTTTAAAAAAAAAAAATCCTACTATTATCATGCGACTTAAAAACGGCTCATAAAATGGACGTCTAAATCGTATGTTTATACTTCACTAATTAAAAAAGATCAAAAGCAAATTCTAACTACTGGTCCTACGTTAACTAAAAGAATTTGAAAAAAAATTAAAAAAACAAGGCATAGTATCTCCTCACATAGTTAAAACTAAAAATAAAAATTCTAAATATTTCTAACTAACTTAACATATAACCGATCCAAAATATATTCAATGTTCAAATTATATTTAAACTAAATATATTATATTATTTAACTAACACATGTCCAAAATTCTAAAAAAATATCTATAACAAATCTCAATTAAAATATATTCAAATTATATATAAATAATTTAATTTAATTTTTGTCTTTTTAATAATATTATAGTTTTTTATGTGCCACGCACGTAAACGTGACTAGTATAGTTTAAAATGGCCTACAAGTTACTTCAATAGTGTGTATATGCATTATCTTCTCTCTCGTTCCATTCACTTATCGTAATTAATTGTTCAACACCAAGTTACTGGTCGAAGTCGACGAACACTTCGAACCAAGAGCTCATGTTGGAAAGTGGCACACTAATGATTTAAATTTGGTGAGAGTGTAGAGACTGGAGTAGAGGCAATCATATATGAAAAAGTAATATATTAATACACAATGTATCAGTAACTTTACAATATCTATTATATCTTAAGGACACTTTCAATTCAATACAAGAGAAAAGTTACATAAGAACACATAAAAAGTCGCTTGTATTAATACAAGAAGGTCCTAAAAGATTCGTTATCTTTGTCTTTCTGTCAAATTACAGGTAATAATATAATAAGTACATGAACAATTCCCGAAAAAAAATTTATAGACAACTTCAAAACTAGACATTAACACCGGTTGAATCGTCATGCATAAATTAAAAAAAAAACTGAATGTATATAATCAGAAAACTCTACTATTTGTACTTAAACTCAATTATTTATTATTGCTTTCATATAATCGATGGTTAACTAAAACCTTGTTCCTCGAGACACCCATGTTCTCTCTAATTTAGGATTAGAAACAGAAATAGAAAACATATCCATAGTTAAATGACAAAGATGCCCTTACTTTCTAAAAGCCCAGGCCAGCACTCTAATAGTCTAATGATCACGACAAGAGGTCTAACTCGTAATTCCGCGGAAACGGCCAACCGCATCGTGTCAAAATAATCCCATCCCATCTATATAACGAGATTCGTCGGTCCCCACCGGGGCCCCGCGCCTCTCTCTCCTCCTCTCGCGTCGTACGGCTTCCTCAATTTCGGGCCGATGACGAGCACTTCCTCCCTCCCCCAAATTTCTAGGGTTTAGTAAACCCTAATTCAGTCCAATTCCCTCCCCAGAAACCCTAGATTTCCGAATTCGAAACCCTAATATCTCGATTTTCTCCACGGAAAACCTAGATTTTCCGATCTAATGGCGGAACGGGAGGACGACGATCTCCGGATGGCTCTCGACATGAGCCTCCAGGCCTCCCCTCCGGACGCCAAGCGGAGCAAGCCCCTGATCGTCCCGGAGGAGTCGCCGGAGTCGAGGAGCCGGAGGGTGCAGAGGGAGCTCATGGCCGCCGCCGCGGAGAATCGGATGCGGGCGTGCGCCGTCGTCGTGCCGAAGGTATCGGCGCCTGCGGCAGTCTTGAAGGTTATTGCTCCCCCGGCCGCCGCGGCCGAGAAGGTTGTTGCTACGCCGACGGTGGAGGCGGCGGAGATGGTCGTGGATTCCGACGGCGAGGAGCTGTCGGAGGAGGTTGTGGAAGAGCTGTACTCGATGGTGTTCGGGAGCGGGGTTTCGAGGGATATTCTTGCTCAGTGGAGTAATCAGGGCATCAAGTGAGTTATCCCAATTGTTATTGCTGCTTATTGCGTTAGTTTTCAGATCTGTCTATGATTCATATTCATAACTTAATTGTGGCATTTGAGCTATGAAACTGCAATTTTGAGACATTCTATTGCCATAGCTAATTCCTATGTGATGCTAAAGGTTTCACCTTTGTCTAAAAACATTACGCTTGAGGGAATGTGATTCAAAGACATCGGAATTTCATATGCGTCCTATTTGTAGCAATTTATCGACAACGGAACCTTGGGGCATTGGCAGAAGTGTTCTTTCATACTCTTAAATTTGAGTTTGATGCTAGAAATAGTGCCCCAATTTGACACTGAGACCAAAGAATTATGCAAATTATGAATATATATAGTCTCAAAAAGAAAAGAAAAAAGAATGAATACATAGTTCATTAGTTGTTTACTCAAACCCTGCTAAAACCAACATTATCTCTTGAGTAAAGAGTTTCAACGGTAGACATTGTCATCTTGGCCATACATTCGATGATCGGTGCTTTCGTATCCTTGATTGTGTACAAATAAAAAAATCAAATGGATTAGATAGTCCCGACCTATGCATCCAGTGAATTCAATGCGGAAATTTTCACAATAAGTTTACGACGATTGAAATTCTCCATCTTTTTATCTACTTTGTAGATTACTAAGACTTACTAAATATAACAACTTCGATTTGACTTGATAAATGAGCTAGGACTGTCCAATCTACTTAATTTTTTATTTGTAGACAATCAAGAATGTGTTGTTCATGATAAATGCATTGTTTGCAGTATCAGAGTTGGTATTGGACCCTTCTTAATTGGCAGTTTCGGGACAGTTTGATGCTTTTGAATCGGTTGGTTTTGGCAGTTTCGGTAGTTTCAACAGTTTCGGTATCCGCGTTATCGGCCGATACGGTGATCTATGGATGAACAGTGCCAAGCTTCTATTGGATGACTGTGTATATGATCGAGAAGAGAAGCATCAACTTATGTTGGCCGGGTTGTTCACATTCCACAGTGGAATGAGTCAATGACTTGTATTACTTGTCCGTCGGACAAAAGCTGAAGCGAGAATGCAGAGAATGCAACATCTACTCGAGATACATTTCATCACCTATGTATAGAGCTACAATTATGAAGGCCTAGGAAGCACAGACATTTCGGAAATTGATGATGTGTCTATGCCGCGTCGTGTGTCACACACACATTGGACATGCCATGTACACTTCAAAATACATTAGGACCCCTCAAAGTTATTTAAAATGGGAGCTTTCTGGATAGTAATTAATAAGTATAATTAATCAAATCTTTTATCGTGTGCAGTTTATAATTTTGAGGTGTTCATTTGGAAATGATTCCTCAATGATAACAAGCACTAGGGTGTTCAGAAAATTGTAATAACAAAGTCAAAAAGTATATGAACCAGTAAAAAAAAAAGACCAAATCATAGTACTTGATTACTATCCTTTAATAGCTCTCATGAGGGTATACGATATGAAGAATTATGTGTGTATTTATTACTTCTTTGTTTATTATTGAGAATGCCCTTAGAAAGAATTCCTTGTTGATATGGAGCCCTTGAACATTGACATAACTGTACTAATTAAGGGACCAAAAAGTTTATCAATTGATTACAACTAAAGTCTAAATCATAACGCTCCTCAGTAAATTATGTATTTTTATAGCTTTGAGGAGGGTATTCAATAGGGAGGTTTTGTTGATTCACTTGAAACACATCTTTGAATCTCCCCCCATGAGAATTTGGTCAGCTATGACGTATGAGACCTCCATAAAAGAATTGAAGAAGTTTATATTGATTCTTTTAATGTTTCTTATTTAGTTTTGGCGGTGCCTACTTCTGAATGGTTCCTCATTGATAATGAGCAACGGGGGATGGACATAATTGTAATATGTTGATTGGAAAATAATACAGCACAACATGCATAGAATTACAGGTACAATCAACTTACACACACTATTAGTTTTGGCATGTCCTTGTGTATTTTGTGTGTGACTGCTTCGATTGTAAGGATAAACAATAACAACAAAGCCTTTCTTCCTATTTTTTGTTGTTTGTTTGAATCATCTTTTTTCTTTTGGCTTGGCTCTGATAAGGGCCATATCCTTTCTAAAACTAACAAAAACTATATCCTTCTCTAAAACTTCAAAACAAGTTCGTCTAGGCCAACCTCTAGTCTTAGCGGCTCCATTAATTACTATATTATCATTCCTCCTTACAACATAGTTTGCAGTACCAGCCGATACTATTCGATACGGCCGATACCGATATGGTTTTGCACATCCCGGTTAGATATCTATCGATACTGACCGATGCCGACATTGAAAGTCTCTTTTTCGTCAATTCGGCAAAAAAAATGAATGTAAAAAACCAATCAATAAGGGTGTAAAAGCATAGTAAGGTTATAAAAGCATGTAAAAGAAGAAAACTTATCTATCGCAGGTAAACCAATCGGCAAGGGTGACTACTATTTCATTCAATTCCAAATTAGTAAGAAACAACACAAGAAATACTTAAAATTACGCCATGTATAAAATATTTATCTAGAATTTTATAATATATTATAAATTATTTGCTTTTTTATACCAAAAAATTTGATACTCCTACCGAAACGCCTATACTGTCGATCCCGACACTATAGGAAGGGTCCGATTTCGATTTCGGTTTGTGTTATTCGTTGTAAGAGCGAAGCGACTGGCTAAGTATAGTATCAGGCAAAGGCATGAGCAGAGATAGGAGCATGGGTAGCATTTTAGGCATCGGAGTGAGTTGGAGCACGATAGACAAATATCTTTACCGACCTATCTTTATTTAAACCACAAGGTAGATTAACACCACACACAAACCTTATATTATTGGTATCGTAGATCTCATCTCTTTCCATCAAGCAGCGAACCTTGGGTTTCGCCCTTACAACATTCCTTTATTGTGAATCTTGCCTTACAGGAGCATCTATTGGTATGCATTGCACGTCCCAACCACTTAAGACATTTTTTTCTTATTTGTCACAATTAGTTCCAACTCTAACTTCCCACGGTTACACTAATTTCTTATACTATCCTTTAATGTATTGCCACTCATCAATCATAGCATTTTTAGTTTGGCTACACTTAAACTTTTTCGGATGTTTTTTTTAATTGCCGAACACTTTGATCCATAAAGCATGACTAGTTTTATAGGAGTCTTGTAGAATTTTCTTCTCAACTTCAAATTGTAAGGATAAGGTGAAAAAACAACAACGAATTCCTAAGGAACCAATCATGACCATTATTAGATAAGTTCACACATTATGTATGAAAACTATTGATTCTTTAATTGTTTCATATTTAAGGTTAACGTTGCTGTCCACACTGAGATTTCATCAACTAATTAAACTCCATTTCACTGTGATTTGGCAAAAAGAAAATGTACATAGAATATAGTCGGTTCATTCTCAAAGTGATACAGTTCCTTCTCCTTTGGGCATCATGAAATAAGTATGTCCGTTGAAGTCGCTACTAAAGTCCGCTTCTCCATGAGTTGTTAATTCAGCACCAAACAAAAGATATCATTGAACAGTAGTTTAGCAAAGGTTGTTATTAGTATGGAGCCTTCTCCCATTACGGTTTGGTTATGGAGCATAAGAAAGTTCCATAAAAGAATTGATAAAGATAATCCATGCAGATCACAGCTAATATTGCTCATGTGCTAACCTGCTTAGAAACTTTCACAATTCCATGCCATCAACAGAAAAAAAAAGCTTCAAAAGACAATACTCCTTGCATGAACTCCGTAGATGACATGTTACACACCACTCCAATGAAGTTCATGAACTACACCTTTCGACCACAAAGGATTAGAGTGACCAAAATTGTCGATTGCCCACGAAGGTCTCTACAAACATTGCAACACCTATGGAGTCCATACACCGCAAAGTGTTGTCATATAGGATAATTGATTATACCACATCAACATCACGCCACAATATATTGCTTTCCCAGCTCATAATACCCACCAAGCACATCCTCCCAAGAATCTTTCTCGTTTGGATACTCATTATGTACAAGCTAAGAAGCATGTGCACACCAAAATTCATGACGTTTTGTGTTGGACGCTTATTGGACACACTCAGACGCTTCAAAGTACACTATAGCACACCAAAATAGGTGCCGAATATGAGACACCGTGTCTGAAACCTTTCATGTCGAATCCTTGTCTGTGCAACATAGTACAAGACTAGAAGTTTTCTAAAATTTTCTTCAGATGTATATTCATCAAAAAATTGGTTAAGAGTCGGAATCTTCCAAATTATCTACAACTCCCACACAAGCCTCCAAACTGGGATTCCTCGAGATCTCGGATTACTTAACCTTCTTGTCTGACTCCTTGTTGCGCTGGGTATTCCGACCTTTATACATGGTGCTTCCATCATCGGCGACTCCCTCTGTAGAGCCCATTTATTAAGGACCCTCTCAAATCCGGCTCCCTGATCACCATCATCTAAAATCAGAACATTGACAACTTCAAGAAGCATCTTTAAGTATTGGATTTGTTTCCACATATCTACCTCGTCATCAAAATCAAAAGTATCTTGCTAGTGGTTGATTGCACCACCCACTCTACCCCCATGGTTCCCCATGGATCTGTGCCTTCAACAAAAACTGATGCAGCCTAGGCTTTATACTTTAATGATGAATGAGGTATGTAGCCTCCTTCCCTCAAGAATAAACTAGTTGGGTTTTCAATAACTTCTTATGAAAGGCTCCTACATTTTTTTATATGCAAATTTAAACCTATCTAGGAAAGCTATACAATAAGGCCTCGTTTGGTTCGCGGAAAGGAATAGAAAGGAAATCAATTCCTTTGGCATTTCCTTTCCTTTGGGAAATTACAATTCCCATTGATTTTCCTTTCCTATGTTGGGAAATGCCAAGAAATTTGGAAAGGAAAGTGAATACTTCAAGGTGGAAAAATGATTCCTTGTTTGGATGGATGAAATAATCCCCCCCCCCCCCCCCCCCCCCCCCCCCCCCCCCCCCCATTTTCCTTACATTGGGAGTCACTTTCCTTCCCTCCTCAATTCCTTTGGCACCCAAACATAGGAAAGTAATCACTTTCCTTTCCCAACCCCATGATTCCGCGAACCAAACGAGGCCTAAGGATAACTAACTAGGAAAATAATTAAATTAACCTGTTAACCAAAACAAACTTGGAAAAACAATTAAATTAATCAAAACAAACTAGGAAAATAGATGAGTACAATATATGTAATAAAACAAAGAAATAAATCAGCATCGAATCCTCCAAAATCCTCATCAGCATAACGGATGGTAGCTACACTAGCAACGGCGGTATACCGTGCACCCAACAGCATGTTGTGGCGGTGATCCGCGCCCACACTTATAGGTTTTGCATGATTGATGCCATATGCCGTGACCCATTCCATATGCCGTGTTTCAGCAGAATCAGCACGATGAGTTACAGACACGACATGAATTGTTGGAGTGTTCGGGCTTCCTAGACTATATGGCTATTTAGGGTATCCTTCTTTTCACTCTGTGACTGGCATAGTTACTTTTCATATACTCTTTTTCTACTAACTTTTCATATTTAATTTTTAGTCCTCCAAAAAGTTGATTCTGTGTTCCATATGTGCCTTGTTGTTCCAAATATGTATGATTATCTTTAATGGTGATGAAATATATAAAAAAAATTATGGAGCAATCAAATGGAACACTGCCCTTATGACTGTCATTGTCGTGTCCGATGCATGTACTTTGATTGTTGAATTCTTGGTCGTGTATTTTCGAGAGTCCGTGCCATATGCCGTGTTCAGCATGATGAGTTACAGACACGACATGGATTGTTGGAGTGTTCGTGCTTCCTAGACTCTATGGCTATGTAGGACATCCTTCTTGGCACTCTGATTGGGGAGAATATAGTTTATTACGAACAGTGGAAAACATTATGTACCTTTCAAACACATTTGGGCTTGTTGTGGATTGTGCTCTATTCTCTGCAACTTATTCATGTAGCTGAATCAAGCGCTGCAGTAGTCTTACTACTTTTGCCTAGTTTGTTTTGATAATTGATTTCTTTTGACTTCAATAATGCGATTGAGTTGTTAAATTCTATAACCTTGTCAAATTTCTTGTTGGGAGCATATTTTATGGGCGATTTGCAAGTTTTTTGGTATGACCTATAGTTTGTTATGGTACATTGTTTCTTTCCAATCTTGCACGGAGATGGGGAAATATTGTATGTATCCTTATTGTATCCGCGCATGTATTCATGCAACATAGGTGACTACTTATTGTACCTATCTGAAAATGACTTGATCCCGTATTCTTATCGTGTTCTTATCCATATCTATGCAACATAGTTTCTTTCCCATTTTCTTCTAATTAAATGGTCTATCTAGTACAGTTTCTTTTAATTTTTATCTTGGCTTCAATCTTTTTACTATGTTTCACTAGCCCTTGCCAGTTTCTCCTTATTATATTTTACTATTATTTGTACTTTTGGAGCAAACACTCACCCGCTCCTCACTTCCATTTGCTCCCGCACCCTCCAATGCATCATGTTCTCCCTCCAGTCCTATCCACTGACATTTGAACCATTGAGTTCACTTTACGAACATGATTTTTGATTGAATGAGCTTAAACTTCACCAGCCAACAAGGTAGGTTTGCCTACCCACTAACTGGCCATGTAGCCATATAGGTTTGATGGCAAGGCTCACTATCAATCAGCTTAGCTACACAATTTGGCACCAACACAGAGGGTTGACTTCAAGTTGATAACCAGCCATAAAAATTATTTTATCGAGCTCATCCTCCATAGCCAATCCTATTCTGATGGGAGGAGGCGGGATGATGATGATGATAAATTTATTGTCCAAACAAGAGAGTTTGATATTCTTAATGCCTCATATTAGCATGTCGCAAGTACTTACATTTTTATCTTATCTATTTCTTCAAATAAATAAGGTGCTCTAGCTAATCCTGTTGTACTATGAACAGGTTTAGCTCTGATCCAGAAACATGTATGGGCCTGGTGCAGCATGAGGGGGGTCCCTGTGGTGTCTTGGCAGCAATTCAAGTACAATTCTTCACATGTCATTTAAAATTACATTGTTATAGATAATGTGCCAACTTGCATTGACACTCCTAATTTCATCCATGCATATGCAATGTTGCCTAAAATTTGTTCTATCCAAGCTCAAAGGCATTTGAATATCTTCCTATCTGTTGGGTGCTCATTGGTTCCTAAAGCATGATGAGAATTTCTATGACTGTTGCTTGGGAAACTTTTTTTTAACCAAATGCTGTATAAACTCAGATGTAACACCTGCTTACTAATTTTGTCAAACCACTTTTGTATGTGAAGTATTTAGTCTGCAGTACATAACGTATAGGTTTTTCTCATGACATGCCTTCTTAAATTCACTCATGCTTTCAGTTTCTTTGAAATGATCATTTTTCTGTTCTCAGGAAAAGCACAAAATTTCAGAAGTAATTTATGTGTATTTGTATTCATTTTTTATATTTGTTGATCTGGTTACTGACTTTAACTTTGCTGGGGAACTGGTGTTCTTTTCTGCTGCCATATTGTTGTCATCAACTTTGTAATCATAATTTTACATGGTATTAGTGGAATGGATGATGTTAGTTAATGCACTATTTGGATTTTTTTTGGAATTATATATATATATATATATATATATATATATATATATATATATATATATAAAGAGCTAAGTGTGTTGTAATGGCACTGAATATGGCTATACCATATTTGATGTCTGGTATTTTATGTGCTAGCATGTGGATTTCTGTTTAACAACCGTATAAAATAGCATTACACTTCTTTTCCCCATAAGTTCTCTTACATCCAATTTTATGTCCTGCAGGCCTTTGTCCTCAAGAATCTTTTATTTTCTCCAGAGGATCTAGGTAAATGTAAAGTCACTACCCCACTGCAAAGTTTAGGTATAAGGGGATGTACTCAAAGTTCAAGTGCCAGAACAGACGCCTTTACCTCTCTGACAGAAGATAGGAAGGCAAGGTGATTATTGATTTTGCTAGTTCTTTAATCACCTAAACCTGTACATCTGTGCTGTCTTATATTTGCTTCTGTCAATAAAAGAATATGTGCTATTAGATATTATTGTTTTGCTTCATTACTTGCTCTGGTAGAAATGTCATTAATTAGTCTGTTTAAAGGATATATGGGACCTGTCTCGGTTTTTTATTAGTTTTCTTTAACTATGATATCTGAGTAATAGTTTCTCCATATGTACTGCTTATTCAAATACAGATATATTATATGCTTTGCTTTCTATAATTACTTCAGCAATGGTCTGTAGCAGGGAAAAATTAGGGACCCAGAGAAATAAAGGATGTAAATCTTCTCTAAAATGTAGGGCAAAGTGAATATCTCCCTCTCTCTCATGAAGAAAATTACATACTTACAGGTAAAAGTAGAAAATTATATCAAATAGAAGGATTTCAAAAAAATTCCATGTGAAAGAGAGAGTAATAAAATGAAAATTTAATAAACAGAGATGACTAATAAATAGTTGGACTGAACTCTTAAGTCTTATGGGCTAGTTGTTGGATGAGTGTCCAACCAATCAGGTTTCAAACTAACTAGACTACCATACCCTTTACCTGATATTGGGCAACTGTGATGCATATAAAGTCTATCCTAATGGGTAGGTATGAAACATTATTTAGTTGTAGTTTCTTACTCTAGCTTGAAGAACAATAATGCACAACATAGCAGACAAATATCTATATTAGAGACGTTTGAGGAAAATTACTATTGGTATTGTGAAGTTGCTTTTGTTATGTTTTAAAATTACTGGGGATTAATTTGCAGAGAAGTATGTTAGAAGTACATATTTAATTGTAATCTACATTTATAGGTTCTGTATGCAAAGTGGAACTTTGGAGGCCATATATGTGATTGTTATTCTTCAGGCAGGTGGTAAGGAAGCAACTACAAAGTTCGTCTTTCTGGGGACATGCAATTTAGTCGTGAAGCAACCATAAAATGACAGCCAATATAAAGAGATGGCTTTCTAGAGTAGTATTAGATATAATGCCTGCCAAGGCTCAGGCTTGGAACCTAAGGCTCGAACCACTCAGGGCCTCAGGCAACTCTCTCTTTCAAGGAGATCCTTAATTTTAATCTCATGTGGATCAGGAAGCAAAAAAATTACATCTCAGAGAGACTTGAAGAATTTGTTTTGGAAGAAGCAATTCTAGTGCAATGCAAGATAGTTTGAGCAGGAAAAAGGGCCACCATGCTTATATCATCTTCTTGCTGAACTGCTGTCTGCTGAACTAGGGTTGTTGCTACTTACTAGGACACATAGGTCATTGATGATATCTATAACCAGCAGTTAATAGTTGATTGTATTTATCTAACTGTTGGCTTACTTCATTTCAAACAGTATAAACTTCATCATCAAATTTAACAAGTTGCCCATCATACCACATGGGTCATTGATGATATCTATAACCCCTTTTATAACTACACCTCTATTAAGTTATAACCTCCTTATAGTGATAAAATTAATTTGGTCACAACATTATGACGATAGAGAGGTTTTACTGCAAATACATCCCTGTTTTAGTATTTTGTAGCTAGATAGTTGGACCTTTTGAGTCGAGGTATGTACTGATGACCACAAATTTGTTTCTGCAGAGCATTAGTTCACAGTATGGTTGACATATTATTTTTATGTGGAGCTAGACAAAGGACTGTTATTGCAACTTTGAGTGTTTTTAGCAATCACTCAGAGGGTGCATCTGAAGATGGTCAAAAGGATGAGGTACTAATTCTCTGCCTGAATGATTGATGTCCTTCCTAGCATATACCCTTGCTCGTGCTTAGTTCACTAATATTATGTTTCAACATGGAAGCAGACCAAATCATTGGGAAGTCTTTCAATTGAATCTGCTTCAGATTTTCAAAGAATTCTAAGAGTTAAGACATATACATCACGAGAAGCTGCTTTCCGACGGCTTATGTCGGAGCTCCCAGTTTTTCGAAGTCGAATGGGGGCAATGCTATTCCTAATATCTGCTCTACTTTCACGTGGCTTGGTATGGTTCAATTTATTATCTTTTCACCTCAGTGTATCTCCTATCTTTATTTGTTGGATTATGTTGTCTGCCATTCCTAAACATCATTGTGTTGTTTTATTGGCAGAATTACTGATTACTGCGATTAAAACCATGGATCCATTGATATAGAAGCAATAAGTTTAAAATGCACCTATACAACATGTATTGACAAATTTGAGGAGGATATTTCAGTTATACTATAAATTTCTATTAGGGTATAAATGTTTGTATATTGTTTGGATGAACTTGTAAAATGTATAAAACACCACACATGAAGGTTTATACATGGAACTCATAACCAGCTCTTTGACATGAACTATTAATCAACAAATAAAAATCCATTCAAGTGTTGGAGGCGAATACTTTGTTTGTGTGTTTAATATTGGATGATGCAAGAGTATTACTCTACACTAACTTGAAGTCCGAAACTACATCCTCGAAGTCAATGTGAACATACACCTTTAGTACGCAGTACAAAGGAAAAAGCATGTGAGAGGTAAAACAACTAGTATTGTGTTTCATTACAGAACCTCGGCATGGATCAAAGGGTTTTTAGATATGAAACTGCTCATGGAGCATAAGTTAGAGAAAGAATGTGTGACGGCATCAATTGCAATATAAGGATAAGAGTATTGACCAATGTTCTGCATCTAAGGGTATGCAGTGCTAGTGATGAGGTAGGTTGCGGGAAGGTCAATTGCTGCTGAAGAGTTGGATCGAGTATGGCTTTACTAGATAAAGTTGCTCATGGAGCACATGTGAGTGAAAGCAATACTGAAGACTGTACTACGACATTATCTTCTACGATGTAAGGGAACAAACGATCTGCATCTATGAACGAGCAGCGCTAGTCATGAGGTAGGTTGCAGGAAGGTTACTTGCTGCAGAAGAGTTGGATTGAATAAGACTGTTTAACCTATATGGACCATGCAGCTATACAATATTTTGAATTTTAAAAAGAATAGAATAGTAATTCATATTTGTTAACAAAAAATAAGTAATTTATATTGCTTTGCTTCTAGTAGCCCATTTATCATAGAGAAAAGTTATTTATAGATTGATGAGCAAATATAGTTCCAGATCTGTTGCATGTTGACACATCTATGGCTGGTCTTATCATGTAGGAACGCATTCAAGCAGATAGGGATGATCCAAGCCTACCACTGGTGACAGCTCCATTCGGCCATGCCTCTCAGGTACAATTTTCTTAACTAACTACTCGGTTTTGTTCATCAAATGGACGTTCACTTGCATTCTGAATTGAAAGTTCCAAATCATTCTTACTGGGACGAACACACACGAGTCCCACCTATTGGTCTCTCGCAATGGATGGTGGTTATGAATGATGTAAAACTTCAATCCAGACTCCAGTGTGTACGTTCTGGCTGTAAAGCACGCTCAACAGTGCTAACATAGTGAAGCATATTGCATCAACAGTTAAAATGCAAATACCTACCTTCTTTTAGTCATTTATAGAATGATTCTTTAAAAGTTTGCTTAATCATCAGAATTCATTCATCTTCTTTTTCTTCATCAGGAGATTGTGAATCTACTACTCTGTGGGCAGGCTGTCCCTAACGTATTCGATGGCAGGATGGACCTTGGTGGTGGCATGTTCCTCAAAGGCATACCCGGGAATGTGGTAGTCGGGTTCCTCACTCTCTTGGAGTCTCTCAACTTCTGCAAGGTCGGGCAATATCTAAAATGCCCCAAGTGGCCCATATGGGTGGTCGGCAGCGAGTCCCACTACACCGTCCTTTTCGCTCCCGATCCCTCGGTTCAAGAACAGAACGCGATGGAAGAACGCGAGTCACAGATCAGGAAGGCATTTGATGCCCAGGACCAGAGTGGTGGGGGAGGCTTTGTCGGAGTCGAAGGGTTCAACCATGTGCTCCGGGAGGCCAACATCAATCTCCCCCCAGGGAAGCTCGACGCCCTGACTGCCTCGGGTTTCATCGTGTGGAGCGAGTTCTGGCAGGCCCTACTGGAGCTGGACCAAAGCTCAGGAGGGTTCAAGGATTCCACTGGACTAAACGGCAAGAAACAATTCGACATCTACCATTTCAACGGGATCGCCAAATCGGTAGCGAACGGGAATCAAGCCACGGGGGGCGAGAGTCCGCTACAGAGGCCGAGGCTCTGCAAGCTGAGAGTATCGGTGCCGCCGAGATGGAGCCGGGAAGAGTTTATGTCCGACGTAGCGGTGTCCGCGAGTCAAACGCCACCTGAGCCTTCTCAACATGCTCCGCTGGTGGACTGCATCAGGACTCGGTGGTCCCGAGCTGTATGCAGTTGGGTGGGAGATGCACCGAGCATTGTTTGAATGGAGGGGTAGCACAAAACTGCAGCCTCTCCCTCTAGCGCGCTTATGAAGTTTTATTTTTCATAGTACGGAAGTGAAGTGAAGTCACGTGGAACAGCTGGCTGAGATTTTGCCACGTAATGAAGCTATGAGCATATGTTGTTGTATAACGGTGGTGGTTTATTTATCCCACATTTGTTGTACGATTATCATTCAAATGATGCCGACTGCTGTATGATCAATTTCAATATCGGCCGTATCTGAGACTGTTAACATCGATGCTCTTGTGCAGCTGTGCTGCATACATTTTCTTAACCATGAACAATCAGCTCCCCCTAACAATGAATAATTTATCAGCAAATTCTTAGAAAGAGCAGCTCCCTCTCAATATGATTCCTCTGTGAAAATGAATATTTATCCTCCAAATGTCTTTACATGATTAAGGATAATTATAGCGGCAAATATGTGCAATACAAAGAAACAGTCTGTGACATGATTATGACAATACAATCCTTTACACGGAGTCTACTTACCATAAAGGGGGTATTGGGTACGCATAATATTATATAGCAAAAATTCTATATTTTTGGAAATTAATTTTGTGTAATTAAATTTCCTAAAAAATTATATTCTCATGTTTGGTAAATATATATTGTCATATTTTGTGAATATATAAATATTTTGGGCAATATATAGTTCAAAAAAAAACATTTTCATTGACGATTAAATATATTTAATAATTGTTACTCTTTGTTTTTTTTAATAACTTTTTTATAGTAGTTTGTAAATTGATATGTTAGTATTCTTCAAATCATATTGACATCATATTTTTTTTACTTCAATTTTTTTTTTTGGTTATCATACTTGGTTATTGATACCCCGACTTCCGAGTTAGACTCGGATGCGATCTACTGATTGAGGTGATCAGGATCGATGGTTAGCCTAGATTGATTGTGATATCTTGTTGGGATATCATGATACCTGGTTGTATATCTTTTTTTTTTGGTTGGTTGTATATCTTGATAGTCTTAATCCCTAGGACACAATTAGTTGGGCATTCATGATAGGTGCGTGTCCATGTGTCTGACTCGTTGTCTAAGCGTTCGTAATGAGGATCCGCTATAGAGGCCTTGAGTATGATTTTCTAGTGTTATTCTTCGACTCCTAGTTTACTTGTGGATTACCAATGGACACATGATAGATAGTAGACTCTCGACTGCATAAGTCGTGGATGCAACCCATACAATCTCATTGCCTGGGAAGGATATTTACTAGACGTTTGGGGTACTACACATTATTCTACTTACTGGAGACTCCTTACAGGAGCTACAGATGTATTATTCTAGTTACCGGAGACTCCTTACAGGAGCTACGGAGTTATCATTCTAGTTACCGGAGCTATGGAGTTACTATGATAGCTCACACGTGCGAGCATTGTTCTTAGCTTGTATTTCACTTAGCTAAGTTAGTCTTGGATGTATTATGTGATCTCGTTGAGTGTGAAATATTTAATTTTTTTTTACTTTTAGTATTTTGATATGTATCTTGCTAGGTCTCTCTGAGGACCTGATTTTTTTTTTCCAAGCATTAGCAAAAGGAGGTTTATCCGGAGGAGTACAGTCTGGAAGTTTGCACAGGAGCTGCCATAATCGAGGAAGTTAATATCTTTTCGGAGGAGCCCCTGATATGTTGTAAGACTTTGCCTTGGGATCCATGTATCTTTATATATATTAGCATATGTTCGGATCTAGTTATCTCCTTACATTGTTTCATATTCAGTACTTGTACTAACGTATTTGTTCTCATAAGACTCTAGTAGACTTGTGTTATGATATATTTCATTATTGTCTTTATGACAACACATTTGTAGTCTTATTATACTATGTGTGCTTCTATTACTTGTATTTGTGGATGAGTAGCATACATGTTTGTGGCTTAATAATTGTTGACTGGAGTTCATGATATTACAATGGAGTACGCTTCAGTATGACCTAGAGTTTGATCCTCGGCAAGTTGTATTAGCTGACTAGTATCGTGTGGTTCGGTCCTATGTATTTTGGGACTGGAACGTGATACGACAATTTCTCATGCATCTTGTGCACGTAGCAAAGATTTCATCTTGATTCTCCAATCGACATATTGCTTATGTTGAGGACGGAAACTTAGAAGAGACTCATCTTGCTTGCCATCTTCGACCTAGAACCGTCTTGCTATACCACTTCGTTGAAATTCTGGAAGGCCAACCAGGAAGAGCTAATTTTGAGGGAGAAAATATAGACAGAAGAATTTGGCAGAAGAGATGATAAGTAGGAAATAAACTTTATAATAAGACTAAACTTGTAATGTTTCCTGTGTGTATTTATAGGACCCTGAAGGGTCCATACACTTAGTAAAATATAGTTGGACTCTTCTCAACTCTTACACAAATATTAACATATCAGAAATAGAAATGTTTTAAAACTCAGCTGACCATATAAATGAACTCATTCAATCAATATTGCTTATGCAACATTTATCAGAGGACGAGGCGACCTGGGCTGGTAATAGAACCATGCAACATCTAGAACAGGCATTGATTTACTTGCAAATTGCAAGACAAGAAAGAAAGACTGATTGAAACAAAGACCAGAATAGACTCATCTGTACAGTTCTACTAGTCGGATTCGCGCTGTCCATATCATCAAGATAATCTTTGATCAAGCTATATTAACAAATTAATAGTACAACCATTCTAACTAGCAAAATGACAGTAGCATGAAGCAGAACAGTCTGGTGCTAGAGAAGGCAAGATGCAACACTGCCCACCCGCAGAATCCAAGCAACAATAAATAGATTACTAGCAGATGGAAAGAATAATATGGTAAAAAAGGGATAAAATACATGCATAGTGGGGGAATCACTCCCATATTGGCTTCTAGAGCCAAATCATACCCGCGATATTGTGTTCGTGTTAGAAAACACCCTCCACAATTGATCCGCCAAATGGACTACAAAGAGCTATAATCGAACCAAATCCAAAATATGCAATTTTCAAATGAAACCAGTTGGAGTTCAGATCACTCTCTACGAGGACCCCTTCCAACTCCAAGTACTTGTGAAGGGAATAGATGAGACTTTTATAAAGTCGATCTTACCATATAAATATAACTCATCCAATCATAATATAGTTCAAATCAGAATATACAATACATAGAAACCTTTGCCCCCATAAACTGGAGACCAAATCAGGGTTCCCTGATACAACATATGAAGAAAAAGTAATATCACAAAACAAGCATCCCAGCTACAGTACTACTAACCACACACCAAGTCTTACGAAATGAAAGAACAACACTACTACCACTACTCATGACCTACATAGCTGACCAACGAAAAGGTAGTGGCCAGCTCTTTTTGTTCGCAATCCCTACATAGTTGATGGCACGTAAACTAACTATGAAACTTGACAAACAACAACAGCAAGCTCGAACACACAACTCAACTCAAAATCTGTCTGGAGAAAGCAATAACTGCTCACCACAACAGTCGAGAGGTCTAGAAGCACTTGCGGTGAACGATTGAAGGGCCAGATTCATCGTACTCTCCCTTGGATATCCACATCTGTGAATCCAAATATATATAAACTAAGTCAGGGCGGATGAGTCAGAAAGATAAACAGAAATAATAACACAGCTCAAGCAGTAAATTTGGATAATTAATAGGTGTACCTTCAAGTTCAATATAAATAATTGTTATGAGATTGTATTATAGCCATGCACACTTTTGACTCACAAAGACGCTTATTCATTTTTTTTTTTTTGCTTTAAAATAACTTGGCAAAGCGAAAAACAAAATAAATTAAACCTTTCTCAATAATTTAAAAAAATGTCCATTTCGTAAATCAAGTAATATGGTGAATATGTTTCCTATGGCCAAGGGGAAAAAGAAGAAGGCATTTAGTAGAATTGAAGAATGATGTAAACCAAACTTCACCTGCTGGAAAGTGCTGAGCGAGGCAAGGATGGAGCCTCCAATCCAGACACTGTACTTCCTCTCCGGTGGAGCAACAACCTTAATCTTCATACTGCTTGGCGCAAGGGCTGTGATTTCCTTGCTCATACGATCAGCAATACCAGGAAACATGGTAGAACCTCCACTGAGCACAATGTTGCCATACAAATCCTTCCTGATATCCACATCACACTTCATGATGGAGTTGTAAGTAGTCTCATGGATTCCTGCAGCTTCCATACCGATCAGGGATGGCTGGAAGAGAACCTCAGGACACCTGAACCTCTCAGCACCAATCGTGATCACCTGTCCATCTGGAAGCTCATAGCTCTTCTCCACGGAAGAGCTACTCTTAGCAGTCTCCAGCTCTTGCTCGTAATCGAGAGCAATATAAGCAAGCTTCTCCTTTATATCCCTGACAATTTCCCGCTCTGCAGTAGTAGTGAAAGAATAGCCTCTTTCTGTAAGGATCTTCATCAGTGCATCTGTGAGATCACGACCAGCAAGGTCCAATCTGAGGATAGCATGAGGAAGAGCATATCCTTCGTAGATTGGTACAGTGTGGCTGACACCATCACCAGAATCCAGCACGATACCTGATCAAAAAGTGAAACAATTTGGCTAAACAACATTGACAGATTATTTGGCTATAAATACTTTATAAATACTTCAAGAGAAGTGTGATGTGTCAGATGACTCAGATACCCCGATAAAATGAATATACCATGGTTACTAAGATTGACAATTCACAACTATTTTGCATTTTTGTTTATTCTAGTATTCCTTCCCTGTTAATACATGAAGCAAAACACTCGACTCACATATGTGACCACATGCGCGCACATGTATTTATGTATGTCGCCTATTCAAGGATGCCCATAATATCTTCTTCTATTAATGTACCCATAACCCATCTTTGTCTATGCTTCACAGTAGATAAAGGTTATAACAAGTCTTGAAAGATTTATACCTGTGGTACGACCACTGGCGTAGAGGGAAAGAACAGCCTGGATGGCAACATACATGGCAGGCACATTGAAGGTTTCAAACATGATCTGAGTCATCTTCTCTCTGTTCGCCTTGGGGTTGAGTGGGGCTTCTGTGAGAAGCACAGGGTGCTCCTCTGGGGCGACTCGGAGCTCATTGTAGAAGGTATGATGCCATATCTTCTCCATGTCGTCCCAGTTGCTAACGATGCCGTGCTCAATTGGATACTTCAAGGTGAGGATACCTCGTTTAGACTGTGCTTCATCACCAACATAAGCATCCTTTTGCCCCATCCCAACCATGACGCCAGTGTGGCGAGGTCGCCCTACGATACTCGGGAATACTGCTCTAGGTGCATCATCACCAGCAAACCCAGCCTGCAAGTACATTATTGGTAGGTCCATGTCATTTCAATTGACTGTTTGGTGACGGTAACTAGAATTTGAAAGAACAAAAATGCGAGGGTAACTAACCTTGACCATTCCGGTACCATTGTCGCACACGAGAGGCTGGATATCCTCAGCATCGGCCATTTTCTATAGATCTGTATATGGAACATATGCTTGTTAGATCATTCATTCCAGCAAAAAATAAGAAAACAGCTTGCAACAATAAAATAATTACAGATGGCTTCTAATTTCACCATGATGATGTATACAGTGACATTGCAAATGGATAAAGGACAAGCGACGACAGATACAGAACATTGATAGTTAAAGAAGACACAACGTGCTGCAGATAGTGGAGCAGAAAACCTCTCTTTATTTCAGTAACCTAGGATGTCCAGATTCATATATGAACACTTCAACTAGACAAATCAGATGGGTGGCTTAACCTACCATCGTCTACCCCGTCCCTGATGCAGGTTCATGAAACTAAACTAGCTCTTATGATGGTTATGTAGTAAGCTCCCAGTAATGGATCTAAAATTAAAAGTAAATCTGATTTACTAGATCAGTGGATCTTAATTGTTTAGTTCTATTGCACAATACAAATATGACATGACGAGATACATGGAGTGCCCATGTAATGTCTTATAGACATCGAACGATAAGCTATGGCACCAAATTTGGAGCATCTGTGCTTCCTAGTTGCTTAACAATGCACTTATTTTATTCCACACACGATTTTGCAAATATAATATTATAACGCAACTAGTAGACAGTATCCTCAGTTTAAAATATATCCGAAGTTGGAACACACAGAAGCTTATATTGCATGAACATGAATGCAACATGACAGTATGAACATGACGATGAAGATAAAGGACTAATTTTGTTGTCTTAATATATTTTGGAGTATCTGAGACTATATTCGTGCCACATGTGTTTGAGGCGGCACTGAATTTGAATCTTTGTATCTCCGTGCCAAGAATTCATAAGAATCCTTGAAATGTGTGAATCACAACTGTTAACCATGACCCAGTGCTTGGTGCACTTAATATGAGGACAATAATTGATTCATACCAGATATCATATGATGGAATTCTAACCAAAGGCTACAGTAGGATTATTCTTGTAACGTGAATTTTGGAGTATCTGAGACTATAGTCGAGGCATGTGTTTGAGACGGCACTGAATTTGAATCTTTGTGTCTCCGTGCCAAGAATTCAAAACAATCCTTGAAATGTGTGAATCATAAAACCACGACACAGTGCTTGGTACACTTAATATGAGGACAAAAAATGATTCATGGCAGATATCATATGACAAAATTGTAACCAAAGGCTTAGGATTATTCTTGTAATGTGATCCTAATTAGCAAATTTGTGCCAAGCTGTTAACCATGACCCAATGCTTGCACATGTCTTCATATTAAGGGTACCAAGCTGTCCACAGAGGTCATTACTACACACTTGTGGGCAAGAGGAAACAAAGTAGTATAAAACAGCCGTTTAAACCAGTTCTTTATTAATAAAGACCCTTGGACAGGACAAGCTAAAAAGAGAAATGATAGTCAAAGGCTATTCCAAATTTGTTATATATCATCAATCACTGAAAACACTGCAACAAAAGTTGAATCCTTATGTTTTTGGGTGAAGCACATAACAAGAAGAAGAGAAAAAGATGATAATGTTTCCAGAATTGGTTGCAATCATTTTTGAGCGCTCATGATCTCTATTTCAACATTTCAAGCTTTTAATGGTGACTGTTTTTAATGGTGACTGCTTTTGGATGCTCCTGGGTTACATTTTTCTTTTGATTGCCAGTTTTCTTTGTATTTCTTACTGTTTCAAGCACATTTTCTCTTGGTCACTTCATCTTATGCATGCACCTCTCTATGCTTGTAGTTTTCTTGGTTTCATATTAATGGATCTTGAATGGGATCTCTTTGCCCCTCCTCTATAAAACATCTTATTGAGATAAGTTTCCTATTAATCAGCAGTGTATCCTACAACTTCTGTGAGCAAAAAACAAATTATTATAAAATATAATTGATTCCAGTGTCATGGAACAATGAGTATTGGGACAGGCATATGTGAGTGCAAGTCTCTTCCTTTTTCACTCACCATATAGATCTTACCAAGTGGTTCAAATCACAAGTGTACTCTTTCAACTCTCTTTTCTTGCATGTTTTGCCATTTGCATATTTATTAATGGTCACAATTAGGACTTGCATGCAGATTAAGGATAATGTGTAGCACTGCAACATATGTAGATGGCTTGCCAGAATTGCAGCAAGCTTAGGAGTTACGAATTAAGATGGACTATTACACATAGTAGTCAAAGTGCACCCGAGGTGTGCTTCTAACTAGGGGAGGGGGCCTTACTCCAGACTTGTGTCAGCGATGTTGCATGTGTCAGAAAAGTACCGTGTTGGATATGTTGGTACCTGATAGACACAAAATGGTCCTCTTGTGGTGTGTGATTCGTCAGTGCAACCTAGCTTCTTCCATGTTCAATGTCACAAGTTTCTAATGTTCTTTGGCCAACATAAAGTATGTTGCTTACTATAATTCCATAATCAGAATTAATACTTCACGAACCAATAGTCGATTTTATAATTCACATTTTTTAACATTATCTTCATAATATTAGTGTAAAATATGATCACAGTCTTACTGATATGATTTCAGTGTAATTAACTTAGAAAACACTTTTCAATCATAATTGAATTCAAAGAAAGTGTAGAAAACCAAGAAATGCATATAGAAACATTGACACTATATAGCAGTGATGTTGGCACTTATAGTTTTTTTTGTTGGTTTTAATATTTTATTTGGTTCTATTTTTTACATTACTAATTTATTTATTTATGTATGTATATTTTTATTATTTTAAATAATGTATACTTTTTTGTGTCTCCCTTCGCTTGGGTGCGTGCCGCCTTAAGTGTGTCTTGTGTCTCGGACGATATGGACCCTTTGCACCTCGAGTGCGCCTTGCGCCTTTGACTACCTTGTTATCACAAAATGAATTTACATATATCGTACTCAATCCAGAAATTGTGAAAGGATAATCATCTCTTTTAACTTTTTTCCCTCAGGAATCTAACACAACAGAAATGTGAACTATACCCGCTATCCAAAAAGTTGAGAAAATCTACTATGTTCTTTCTTATTATATGATGCTTAGATTGAAGATCATGACCTTAGGTATTTACTTATCGAAGTTCCCTCCTGTATAGTCTATAGCTTTTAGCGTAGACAAGAATAAACAACTCTCAGATAGTTGCATGTATCAATTTCAAAAATTAAATTAACAAAACCAATTATGGTGATAGTAACAGTTATAATTATAATTTATAACAAAAAAATGATATTGCAGAAAATGGTCATTTGAGTCAAAAGTACACTCATGATATGTAGAATGCATCTTACTGAAAATGGGCTCCATATGCATGCCCATGTTCAGGTGTAACATGAGCAAAATAGTTCTACATTCCTTCTTTAGTGAAAGTTTGAAAGATCTCCAGGACAATTTCTAAAATGGTGATTTGAACTGTTAACAATTTCAGTGTCTTGTAAATTGCAACAAATTTTATAAGAAAATAAAGAAGATTATACAACACAATCAAATCAAATCACCAACACAAAATGGCACGAAGAGAGAGGAGTTAAGGAAGAAAAAAAAATCAAAATTTAGAACAATTTTATTGTATTGGCCGAGTTACTTCAAATTTCCACATAACTTGCATAACTTGTGAATCTCCTAATAAGAAAGGTAAATCCAACGAATACTTTTGTGAAATATCCTTCCTATATTATAGGGAAGGTTACATGATCCTCAATAAACATAATCTAGCATCGCAAATCCTAAGTTTGTCTACCATATCTACTTGGAGTTGCTTCTACAATTGATTCTTCAGAATGTAAAAATTGATAGAGCCCCATAAGTGAAACGAGATATCATGAATTTAGAAACCTCATATTAACTCTCAGATCGAAGGAGATCTGTGAAGCAGGTAAATCAAGCCCTAATTAAATCCTAAATAGATGTATAAACCACAGGAGCAATCCTGAAAGTCAAATCATCACCACATCCAAAACAATGACAGATTTCAATGAACCAAGTTCAAAGCATTTTATAGTTTTCTCGAGCAATAAAAAATTGAAGTCCACCTTATTACCAATGTCAAGGAGAAATGAAAAAGAGAACTGAGAAAAACCTAACTAAACCATTCGGACTGCATAAATCAGCAATGGTCCAAATTACCCAAATACTTCATGTCCCCATCTGTACAAACCACAGAAGTCTGATTATACAGGAAACAATGAGGTAGATAACTCTTCTGAGGGCAGTCAAGCACCAAGGTTCAATATCAGACTAGATCTGCATGCTAAAGAGTCGCACAAGCCTGACTAAATCACTCTATCTACATAACCCAAATGATCAAAAATTACATGTTCCTTCAGATTGGCCTGATAAGCACCATAGACTTGAACCAAACCCTCAAACCAAATGATTCTTTAGTTCTACCAAGGGCTACAAGCATCAAACTACAAACTTATACCAGTTCAACATTAAGTACTAAAAACTACAAGATTCTTTGTTGTCAAAAAGGGAGAAAGGACGACAAATCAAAATATCTGACTAAATAATTTTAGCTGTCCTAAGAACACAAGTTCTCTAGAACAATAAAAACTTTTAACAGATACCTCAAATCTACATATTTATAATTCTTCCAAAAGAGAACATTATCAAACATCAGATCTCACCTGGTGATAAAAAAGAATTCAGAGTTCTCTAGATCAACATAAAAAGTAACAAGAAACTAAATACATCCGTGAGCTCAAGACATTTATGTCTCTCAAAAACAATCAAGCATCAAATTCCAAATCTGGACTAGATCAATGCTAATACTTAAAAAATGCAAAGTGACTCGAGACTGTTACCTACTCGATGATCAGAACAAAAGCTAAATCATCCAACTCAACTGATGATCAAAAAACCTCAAATCTTTCAGATCCATTGAAAACAACAATAGATGTGTAAAGTCCAAATCTGGAGTAGATTGGCTATTCTACCAAAATGGATAGTGAGTCAAGATCCTGTTACCACTGTGATGATCAAAATGATAGAAAATATCCAACTCCTTATGTTCAAAGGAACTCAAATTTCTTCAGATCCGCACCAGGACAACCATAAAGCGCCGAATCAGAGAATTTCTTAGTAATTCCTGTGCTACCGATCATGAAACCCTAAATCTAGACCAGATAGACGCTAATTTTACATAAACGGACAGTGAGTTGGGTCCGCTTACCTATGCAACGATCAAAACCCTAGCTAGATCACCCAACTCAACCATAACCAAAAAACTCATATTACTTCAGATCCAAAACAACACATCCGTAAATTCGAGTATATATATCAAATCTGAGAATATCTTGGCTCTTTCAGCGCGATCAACCATGAAAGTCCACATCTAGATCAAATCGACCCAAAATCTAAAATAAATGGACAGTGAGTCGAGATCCACCTACCTATTGGATGATGAACAATCATAGCTAGATCATCCAACTCGATCAACGCCCAAACAAAACCAAATTCTCCAGATCCGCATAAAAACTACCATAGATTTGAGGGGGAAAACCCCAAATCGAAGCATTTTCTAGCTGTTTAGAGAGTGATCAATCATCAAACCCTAAACCTAGAACAAAAAAACAGTGAATAGATATCATCCTACCTATTCGATGATCAAACCGTAGCTAGATCATTCAACTCGAACAACAACCAAACAAACTCAAATTTCTCAAGATCCGCATCAAAACAACCACATATTTTAGCAAAACTCCCCAAACCGAAGCATTCCATAGCTCTTTCGAGCGCAATCAATCGTCAAACTCAAAATCCGGAGCAATCGACGCTAAATCTACCAAAAAAAATACAAGGAATCGAGATCCTCTTACCTATTCGATGATTTCATAGCTAGATCATCTAACTCGACCAACAACCAAACGAACTCAAATTTCTCCAGATCCGCATCAAAAGGATCATGGATTTGAGCAGAACCCCCAAATTGAACCATTCCATAGCCCTTTCGAGCGCGATAATCCACGAAACCCTAAATCTAAACCATATCGAAACCCTAAAAAGTATTTAAAAATCGCAACTTTCTTACCTCAACGAAAATGGAGAGAGAGAGAGAGAGAGAGAAACTCGAATCAAAAAAAATTTCTCTCTACTCGAAGAGCTCCGGCGGATCCGATAGGAAATGGCGACGAGTGGACAAAAAAAAGGAAGGCTAGAAATCGGCTTTATATGCTGCTGCTGCCGATAGCACAGACCGAGGAAAGTTTCAAATAAGCCCCAAGCTAAATTTTCTTGCAGTATAATTTACGGGATCATTTGCGTCACGGAAAGCGACAAGGACAGCCCACGTGAGATCTTGACCGTCCGATGGCATGGGATGATGGGGGAATGTAAGCCGTCGGATTGGACTTAGACGCGTTGGCGCCAACTCACCACAGCCACTTGTGGCCCACACACCTGTGGTTTGTTTGCTGGCTAGAATCGCATCCCGGTTGGAAAGTTTTGATACTGTTTTCGTTGCCCTGACCAAACAAGTGAGAGAAACGGGGGGGGGGGGGGGGGGGGGGGGGGGGTGGGTGGGGGGGAGTACCAGCCGGAAGAAGGATAGTTTAGGAGTAAAAAAAAAAACGAATATCAAGTTAGAAATATAAGTTAAGATAGCATATTAAGTTATTACTTATAAAAGTTGAGAGTCTCAAGTTCAAAAAACAGTTATAGTTGAGGGTACGAAGTTACAATTTAGCCTAAAAATTAACTAAAATTTATAACTCAACATAGAGTCATTCATAAGTAAGCTGGTTAGAAAGAGAAAATTCTTATAATATTGATTTCAAGTTTATGAAATGTGATATGATGCGTTGTCTCTGTATAAGATTACTCACTATCATATATTTATGATTGAAAAATATTTTGATGCTTTTAAAGAGATCCACATCCACTATTATTAAGAAATTTCATATAATACATGTGATTTCTTTGCTAAATGTCAAGTAGTGAGACAATAAATATTATGGTAAGTACAATAGATTCCGTTTGGTTCACTATAATGTAATCGTAATTGTAATATAATTAAATAAATAAAAAATTTATTTGGTTGCGATTACGATTACAGTTATATTACAGTGTACCAAACGAGTTTGTATGATCTTCAAATAAATTTTTTGTGTTAAAGTTAGCTGAATCATGATAAGTGAAGGAAAGAAAAAAAAAAAAAAAAAAGGGCAAAAAACAAATTGAAAAAAAAGTTAGCAACAAAGTAAAAAATGTAAAAAAAAAAGGAAGGCCAAATATGTATTTTAATATTTCCGTTAATCTAAAAATGAAATAGTTTCCAAATGAAGCTATTTTTTAAGACATTTAATTGCCAATTTTTTTTTACAATGTCCACATAATTTTAAAATAGATACTAAAATTATTCTTAACTTATAAGGGAACCTAAAAAATTTATTTTTTAAGACGGTAATAAATTGAGAGTAGGGTTGGAAATCCAACTAAAAAATTCGTGAACATTGCAAAAACTCTTGACAATTGTTTAAAAAATTAAAGGCTAAATTGTAACTTGATACCATCAACTATCACTGTTTTTCAACTTGATACCTTCAACTTTTATAGGTAATAACTTAATATTCTATCTCAACTTATATTTCTAACTTGAGACCAGCTTCTTCTTTTATTCCTAAACTACCCTTCCTCTGACTGCTACTTCCCTCACCCACTCACCCCGATTAGGGGTGTGCATATTTGAACCAAACCGATCAAATCGAACCAAATCAAATCGAATCGGTCGGTTTTTAACCGAACCGATGGTCCGGTCGGATTGGTTCGACTGGACATTTTAAAAAACCGACCAATTTGGTTCGATTCACGGTTTGATCATTCCAAAAACCGCTTAAACCGAACCAAACCGAACACAGTTAGTAACAGTATAAAATTAGGTTTACATGATATCCGATCCAACTATCAGGTCCAACTTATCCCTAATCTATATAAAGATGGGAGATCTCACGGTTTGGATAGGCCTACTCTTCTTTGAAATTTGGAATATATTGAAGGCGGCTGCTGCCTGCTCATATTCTCATCTAACTCTCAAAGTCTCCTTTTCTCTTCTTAACAATGTGATAGTCCAACTTAGAAACGTTCAACTTGGCTTTATGTTATTGAGTTTGGAGTCTAATATTGGCTTATGTTACACTTAACTATGCTATAGTCCAACTTGGCTTTATGTTATTGCTATTTTCTACTGTCTTTATGTTATTGTTGCTGGCTTTGTATTCTTTGTTTGGAGTCCAGACAAGACTTTGAAATCTGAATGCAACTTTTTGTGAAACACTTTTAAAACCGATTATCCGAACCGAGTCGAGATCTGAATGCAACATTTTGTCCAAATTCGAATGCAACTTTTTGTCCAAATATGAATGTAATTTTTTGTTAAATCAAAACCGATTAGCCGAACCGATCCAAACCGAACCAAGTCGGTGGTTTCCAAACCGAACCGACTAATTGGTTGGTTTGGTTCGACTGTGATTATTTCCAAACCGATTAACTTCGGTCCGACTTCGATTGTGACTAAATAGGTCGACCACCGACCGATGCACACCACTAACCCCGATGGTCATCTCCCCTATCGTCCCCGGCCCCGACGACCCCCCCTACCCACCCTCGGCTCCGATGACCCACACTACCTGCCCCTGAGCCCGCGCTCCCGCTCGCGTGCACCCCCGTGCGCGCTGCCCCCGAGCGCCGCCGCGTGCTGCCTAGTGCGCCCCCGTGAGCCCTCGTGCCGCCGTCGCGCTCTGCCCTGCATCCGCTCCTGCGCGACCCTGCGCCCGCTCGTCGCGCCCCCGAGCGTCCCCGAGCCCGCCGCCTGCTTGCGCCCGTCTGCCTTCCGATCGCGCGCACCCGTCCGCTGCCACCCGCAGCCGGAGAGAGAGAGGGGGTTGGGGGGAGAAGAGAAGGGGCAATTTGGTTCCTTTTTTTTTTCAGGATATCAAGTTGGTACCTATAAAAGTTGAGAGTATCAAGTTAAAAAAACAGTGATAGTTGAGGATATCAAGTTACAATTTAACCTAATTTTTAATCAGAGCATGGACTCCAAAGTCCAAATGGCAGCATGAATTATCTCGTTCTAACTAGCTTACTTATGTTTGGATATCAAAGAAATTTGGGAGAAAAGGAAAATAATTTCCAAATAAATATAAGGAGGAAAGTATATAAGGAGGAAAGTGGTTCCCCCATCTAACCAATGATTCATTTTCCCATTATAGTGAATTCAATTTTCCTTCTAATGACCAATTCATTCAGGTTTTCATGATCCAATTGAACACTTTCCATTTATCATCAAAAGCGAAGATTATTCTTTTTACCAAAGATATGCGGATCAAATCACGATCTTCTAATCTAATAAGAACAAGAGATCTTTTTCGATTAATCCCTATATTTGCTTGTCCCTCATTCTTCGAGAATCAGAAAGATCCTTTTTCGAGTTTGAATTTGTTCATTTGGAATCTGGGCTCTTCCATCTTTTTTTTTTTTTTTTGTTTTATTCTTTATTTCATTTCGATTTTCTTTCCTCCTCTTTTTCTTTTTATTCCCTTTACTCATTTCTTATGTCTCATAGGTTTGTTGATCCTGTAGATTCTGACCCATCTCCAAACACTAAAAAAATAGATAAAAATTATAATTTTTCAATGAAAATAATAAGAAATCGATTTCCTTTCTGCGAACCAAATGAGGCCTAAGTAGATTTCTTTGTGTAGGTAGCATAGGAAGATCATATAGACTTTAATAGCCGATTGAAATACATAAATACGTCGACTCTTCTAGTCGATTGAAATACATGATCTTTAGTCCAAAGTCAATTTCGAATTAAAAATCCAGTAAAAAAGATCAAGCCAAGATGTATGTCAATCAACTACTTTGAAAAAAAATCTTCTAGTTGAACAAACATAACAACAATAGTATTAGTAGATGCATCCTCGTCAAAGTTTGTCTCCTTGAAAGCTAGTTGGATATTATAAACCACAGATGGCATTGTCGTGGGCACATCAACATACATATGGTTAAGTCATAACTCCATGCAACAATTCTATTCTTTAGTCCATCAACCACACAAAGGAGAACAAATTTGCTGCTGTTTCCAACCCTTGTTAGCAATTACCCAAACAAATTTCGTATTATACATAAATTTTTTCATATATTTCAGAAAACTATAATATTTACCTACTTTTGAATGGTTCAAATCAGTATATAAATTTTAAACATGTGAAGTTTTAAAACGTGTTTCATATAAATTATTAAAATATTGGCACAAAATGTGGTAAAAATCTGTTTAATTAACCAAATTTGATAACATAGTTAAGAATGTAATGTTTTTAATCTTAATATTTATATTTTTCGAATATTCGACCAAAACTTTTAACGTATTTTATTTGCACTAAGTCGATTTATACTCATATTTTTACCGTTTCGAATTTTTTTGTTTGCCGAATAGCTAACGAGGGTTCCAACTACTTCTGTGTCAAATTTATTCTTCTCTTATAAATACAATTTTTAGTATTCATAATTATTTAATATTTTTAAGTAAATAATATTTTAATATTTTAAATAGATGAGATGTTATATTTATAGGACATGAAGATAATTGACACAAAATGTAGTTGGAACAGTGGATCTGCTCTACACACACGAAGGATCGTGGTCTACATGACATGGCTACAAGAACAATAAACAATGTCATTTTCTTAATTAATTAAATTCTCTTTGACCAGTTCTTAATCTCCCAATTGATACTCGTATGCCTTCACATGAGAAGAATAAAAAAGACATGATTTGAATGTTATAATATTCAAATCTTTGAAAAGGGTCACGACGAATGATTATAGACCGTGGACCAACATTCCAAGATGCACTACTAATGAGATTTCTGGAGTCTTAAATGTAGAAAAAAATAATTGATAATTTATTGTTCAAGAGAGTATATATATATATATATATATATATATATATATATATATATATATATATATATATATATATATATATATATATATATATATATATATATATATATATATATATATATATACTAGTCATAATCCGTACCTATAGGGTATGGTTCATTTAAGGTATTCCCCCTCAAAATCTTGGAGTGAGATTTTTGAATCCTAGGGCTGACTGTGCCAAGATAAAGAGTGGTTGGGATTTAATCTTGGTGAATCAACGGTTGTGGGGTTTTATGGGGAGAGCATTATTGGGAGTGGGGTTTTATGGGGAAGACCATTATTGGGAGTGAGATTTTATGGGGAATCCAAAGATGGGGATTTAATATTTTGATGGTTGGGATTTAATATTTTGATGGGGGCCTCATAATGGTTGTGGATTAGCATTATTGAGAGTGGGGTTTTATGAAAAATCCAAATAAAATTCACATCCAGCAGTGGTTGGGATTTAATATTTTGATGGGGGCCTCAAAATTATTGTTGTTCGTTTAAAATTGGGGGTCCAAGATTTTGAGGGGGGATACCTTAAATGAACCATGCCCTATGGACACGGGTTATGACTAGTCTATTATACAAAACACAAAGGTTTTTGAATCCTAGGGCTGACTGTGCCAAGATAAAGAGTGGTTGGGATTTAATCTTGGTGAATCAACGGTTGTGGGGTTTTATGGGAAAGAGCATTATTGGGAGTGGGATTTTATGGGGAAGAGCATTATTGGGAGTGGGATTTTATGGGAAATCCAAAGATGGGAATTTAATATTTTGATGGTCGGGATTTAATATTTTGATGGGGCCTCATAATGGTTGTGGATGAGCATTATTGAGAGTGGGATTTTATGGGAAATCCAAAGAAAATTCACATCCAGCAGTGGTTGGGATTTAATATTTTGATGGGGGCCTCAAAATTATTATTGTTCGTTTAAAATTGGGGGTCCAAGATTTTGAGGGAGAATACCTTAAATGAACCATGCCCTATGGGCACGGGTTATGACTAGTATATTATACAAAACACAAAGGTTTTTGAATCCTAGGGCTGACTGTGCCAAGATAAAGAGTGGTTGGGATTTAATCTTGGTGAATCAACGGTTGTGGGGTTTTATGGGAAAGAGCATTATTGGGAGTGAGGTTTTATGGGGAATCCAAAGATGAGGATTTAATATTTTGATGGTTGGGATTTAATATTTTGATGGAGGTCTCATAATGGTTGTGGATTAGCATTATTGAGAGTGGAGTTTTATGGGGAATCCAAAGAAAATTCACATCCAGCAGTGGTTGGAATTTAATATTTTGATGGGGGCCTCAAAATTATTATTGTTCGTTTAAAATTGGGGGTCCAAGATTTTGAGGGAGAATACCTTAAATGAACCATGCCCTATGGGCATGGGTTATGACTAGTATTATACAAAACACAAAGGTTTTTGAATCCTAGGGCTCACTGTGCCAAGATAAAGAGTGGTTGGAATTTAATCTTGGTGAATCAACGGTTGCGGGGTTTTATGGGGAAGAGCATTATTGGGAGTGGGGTTTTATGGGGAAGAACATTATTGGGAGTGGGGTTTTATGGGGAATCCAAAGATGGGGATTTAATATTTTGATGATTGGGATTTAATATTTTGATGGGGGCCTCATAATGGTTGTGGATGAGCATTATTGAGAGTGAAGTTTTATGGGGAATCCAAAGAAAATTCACATCCAGCAATGGTTGGGATTTAATATTTTGATGGGGGCCTCAAAATTATTATTGTTCGTTTAAAAATATGGGGTCCAAGATTTTGAGGGGGAATACCTTAAATGAACCATGCCCTATGGGCACGGATTATGACTAGTATATATATATATATATATATATATATATATATATATATATATATATATATATATATATATATATATATATATGAGGAGACAAGTCTCGTTCATATTTTCTATCCGATGTGGGACTAAATAAATCCTTATAACTCAATACTTTATCTCAAGATGGATGATAGATATCAATCATCCCCATCTTGTTAAAAAATATATCAAACTCTCTAGAACTTAAACCTTTAGTTAGACAGTCAGCTAATTCCTCCCCTGATTTCACATATCTCAAAGTTAAAACTCCTTTATTCAGCTGCTCCTTGATGAAGAACCGATCACTCCCCATGTTTGGTGCGATCATGCTGAATTGGATTGTTTGTAATATTAATTGCTGATTTGTTGTCACACTAAAGTTGTAGAGTCTCCTCTAAATAATCGTATCTCAGACAACAAGCTCTTCACCCACATCATCTCGTACAGACTAACTGCCATAGCCCTGTACTCGGCCTCAGCTGTAGATCTAGCCACTACATCTTGCTTCTTGCTACGCCAAGATACAAGATTGCCTCCAACAAAAATACAGTAACCTATAGTGGACCTGCGATCATCCATACATCCAGCCCAATCGACATCACAGTAGCCTTCAACTCTCAGATGTCCCGAATTTCTGAACCATAATCCATTTCCTGGACTTCCTTTAATATACCTGAGAATTTTGTAAACTTCCTCCATACGATGCTCTCTGGGATCATGCATATATCTACTCACCACACTCACGGCATGAGTAATATCAGGTCTTGTGTAGCATATATATATAACCTGACCTACTAATCTTTGATATTGTTCCTAACTCACCGAATCACCACCCTCGGCACACAACTTGTAATTCTGTTCGATAGGAGTATAAGCAACCCTGCAACCCAGCATCCATATCTCTGAAAGAAGGTCCGGAGCATACTTTCGTTGAGAAAGCATTATACCCTTTCATGACCTCGCAATTTCAATTCCAAGGAAGTACTTTAACTGTCCCAGATCCTTGACTTCAAATTTCTCTCTAAGTCTTTTCTTCAGCCGTAGAATCTCATCAGTATCATCTCTAGTAATCACAATATCACCCACATATACTGCAAGAACAGTGATACGAGCCTTGGAGTGCCTGTAAAACACAGTATGATCTCCGTTGATGCATATACCCCATAACACAGACTACAAGCATGAATATATCAAACCATGCTCTTGGAGACTGCTTTAGTCCATACAAAGACTTTTTTAATTTGCATACCTTCCCAGTTGCTTGTGAAGCATCAAAGCCCGGTGGAATCTCCATATACACCTCCTCTTGGAGATCTTCATGCAAAAATGCGTTCTTGACATCTAGCTGATGTAGTTGCCAATTGAAGTTGGCAGCACATGACACCATCACTCGTACAATGCTCATCTTTGCTACTGGAGCAAAGGTCTCGTCATAGTCGATACCATAAGTTTGGTTGTAGCCTTTAGCAACCAATCTGGCCTTATACTTGTCAATCTTGTCCTCTGAAGTCTGCTTAACAGTATAAACCCATTTACATCCAACAACACGCTTCCCAGCTGGCAGTGGTACCAACTTCCATGTGTTATTTTTTTTAAGGCCTGAAGTTCCTCCTGCATGGCACTCAACCACATAGGATCTTGCTTAGCTATCTGCCAGTTGTTAGGTACAAGCATTGAATGCAATGATGCAATAAAGGACTTATATGCAGGTGGAATAGATGCATATGAAATGTAATGTGCAATGTCAGTATCCCAACTGCCAAATTTAGCTGGAGGTTTTCCAGCATTGATTCTAGAAGTTCTACGAAGCAAGACATGATTGTTAGAAGTATGCGGGGAGGAATTGTTACCAGGTGACTCAGGTGGAAGGGCTGAAGAAGGACCTGGAGAAGAGAGATTTGGGACATCAGCATTTGTTGGCACTGGCATAGGCATAGGAGGAGGCGGCTCATGCTGCTCATAGTACTGCTTCTGGTGCTCATGCTCCCTAAGCTCCCCTGACTGTTAGTTTCTCATGACTGTCGGTTCTCTTCCGAGACACCACCACTCCTCGGTGACTTACCAACTACGATGTCATTCTCATTATTCTCCCCCTCTCTACTAGCATCAGTAGAGCCATCCTTGAACAAGAAACTCAACTCGGTCTTCTTCCCATAAAATGGTTCAAACTTTCGGAAGGTCACGTCCACACTGACAAACAACATTCTGTCAGTGGGACACTAACACTTGTATCCCTTCTGACTTGATGAGTAGCACACAAAAATGCATTTAACTGCTTATGGATCTAGCTTACTTACCATCGATCTGTGATCCCTCACGAAACATATGCATCAAAACACTCTGAGTGGAACACTAAAAACATTCGAGCCCAAGAGCATCTCACATGGTGTCTTCATCCCTAATACTCTTGATAGCATCCTATTGATTAGATAAGCTGCTGTCATAACAGCCTCACTCCATAAGAACTTAGGCACATTCATCGTCAGCATCAATAAACGTGTTATTTCTAGTAGATGTCCGTTCTTGCGTTCAGCCAACCCATTCTGAGCGGGAGTGTCTGTGCAAGTGGTTTGATAAAGAATTTTCTGACTAGAGATGAAAGTAGCAAACTCCTTGTTGGTGTACTCGGTCACATTATCTGTTCGAAGAATCTTTACATGTACTCCAAATTGGGTCTTCACATATGTCGAGAAATCTTGAAAACATTTGTACACCTCAGATTTTTGTTTTATCATATAGATTCAGGTCATATGTGAGTAGCAATAAATAAAAGTAACAAGCCATCTGAATCCACTGATACAAGCAGTAGGATACGGTCCCCAAACATCAGAATGAACAAGTGCAAATGGCTCAAAACTTCGAAAACCGACCATTTTATAAGTAGAACGTGTATGTTTCTCAAGTTCACAAGCATTACAAACTAACCTTTTTTTGCCTACTTTATTCATCGTCTAGGTTCTAACTTATTCAAACTACCAAAAGATAAATGTCCCAATCTGCAGTGTTAAAGTATTGCTTATGCCTCTAGCCCTCCACTAACAGTAGCAACAAGCATTGCAGCCTCCCTATCCAGGTACCAAAGGCCATCACGCCTGATGCCAGTCCCAAGCCTCTTCCCCATGTCCTTTTCCTGAAAAGAACACATATTTCGATAAAAAAGAACAGTGCAATTCAATTGGTTAATGAGAGATCAAACATAAAGTAAGTTGACCGAAAACGAAGGAACATGCAATATAGATAACAGGGTAACATATGAAGTACAATGGACCGAGCCGGTACCCCTGATGGGTTAGGATATCCCATCAGCGGTCTGAACTGTCCCGGGATGCATATTCTTGCTTGGATAATATAATGCAAACTCACTAGATGCACATGTGATACACCTAGATGCACCTGAGTCTATGATCCAACAAGCATGAGATTTAGTGGATGCAAGTGCCTGAACCGGAATACCTTTGTTTGTATGAGCGTAACCAGAAAAGTTATCAAGGTAGGTAGTATCAGATCCTGAGTGGCCTGTCCACTGCCCTTAGACTTCTCAGCGTGAAGCTTGAACTGACGTAGTTCCTCCAGCTCTATCATCTCAGCTTCAGTCATCTTAGTAGTGGTCTGGGACTCCTCTGCCACAGCTAGGTGAGCAACTCCTCAGCCACCATGTCCCTTGCCTCATTGACCTGTACGTCCACCTCTCTGTCCTGTACCTCATCGGCCACGACCAGAATTACGGGGTTGATAGCAGTTGTAGCTGAGGTGCCCTTTCTTCCAGCAATTGTAGCACTCACTGTCATCGCTGATCGGAGGATTGGGAACCTGCAATACCAAGCGGACAACGGGTGAGGTCTTGCCTTTCATCACTTTCTGTCAAATCTCCTTTTGCTCCATCGATGTAACAGCCTGATCTGGGAATAAGAGAGATGGCAGATGACACATTGCTGCCCTCCTAGCCTAAAACTGTGAGTTCAGGCCTTTAAGAAAATAGACCACCCGCCGATGCTCAAGAAACTGCTTTCCAATGAGAACATCTGCCGGGTTCTGTAATGATAGTGGATCATAGTGGTCCAAGTCCGCCCATAAGCGATATAGCTCCTCTACATACAAGAGTGTTGTCTTCTCTCCCTTTGTGGTAGCATTAATCTTCTCATCAACTTCCATCATTATTATGACACTTCTAGCTCCAGAGTACATCTTAGCCAATGTCTTCCAGACATCAGCCACACTGCAGATCGACTCCACCATCCCAGCTATGGATGGAGGTACAGAAGTTAGCAGCCAAGAAACCACCATAGAATTAAGGTGACTCCATGCGTTCGACTCAGCACTTATCGTATCCTTTGGCCCAGTGCATTCTTTCTTCACATATTTTTCGAGCCCCTTGGTCCGAAGGTTCAACATTGCCCTCCTAGACCAACTTAAGCAATTTTTCGTCCCCTCAAGTTTGATGTCATTGGGTAGCAACTCTATCTTCTTCATCACCTATGACAGTTCTGGTGCGAAAACGATTATCGTAGTGGATGAGTTCTCTAATTTTTCCTGAAACACCATGGCTACTCCCTCCAGTATCTCCTTCAGCTCCTGACTAGTCACATGTGTTCTCATCTCCATAGTTGTACTTATCATAGGGACGAGATCAACGTAACTCAATCACGAGTCGTGCGTCTACACACTATCACGGATTTTCTCTATCTAGAATTGTCAAGGATCAATAGTCACCTGAGGCTCCGCCACTCCACTGTGGCGTGCGTCTAGCACCACCGATCAATAGCCATCCAGAGCCTGTGGAGGCTACATCTGCCACCAGGCCAAGCGGTCGTCGCCGTCGTTGACATCTCCGTCGTGCCTCCACCAGCCCTAGCAGCTCCTCAGCACCACCTGTCACTCCCCGTTCCCAGAATGCATATTTTTATACATGTACAACTCATGTGTATTTATTTAGTATTTATCATGTATTATCCTGTATTTAAATTCCTTTAATTTTATGTTAATCAATTAATCTGCTCTTTAAAATTTTTATGTTAATTTATTTCCTGCAATTATATTTCTGTAATTTTATTTCTGCACTTTATTTCCTGCTTTTATTCCCTGCCTTAGTCTTGCTTATTTGGGTTCGGGTTGGCTTTGGTTGGATCCCCGACAGCCCGACCCATTGGACCCATTGGACCCGGCCCAACTCCCACCTACCACCCCTTTTCTATTTAAAGCCACCATCTCTTTCTCTCTCCTCATAAACTCACATTCTCACCATTACTCCTCTTCTTCTTCTTCATTACTCTCTCCACCTACCAAACCGTAGGCAAGTACAACTTGCTCCACATGAGAACCCATATTTTTATGGTTCATTTATCTTCCTCTCGTGATCCTAAGAGAGTTTAGAACTTGGCATTTTTTATTTCGAAGTCTTAATTTTTGTAGATCTAGAAATGAGTTATTTTCGGAGTTTGGTGGTTTTGATCTATCAAACTTCTTTGTTTTCAAGTTTTGATGGTTCTATGTTGTAGAGAAGTTTATTCTACCCAATTTTGACCTTTGGAAAGTTGGATTTGGACTTGTTTTGACCAAGTTATGGACCTTTGAAGCTTTGGGGTGCAACCATGGAGTTCTTGCTGTTTGGAGAAGACAGTGAGCAGTGTACACTAGCTTTTTAGCTTGCGTCACTGAGCTGTGCGCGCTCTTTAGCGCAGCGCAGTATGGAGTCCATACACTGCCTTTTTAGGAAACGTGTGTCTTGCATACGCTACCTTTTGGAAGCGTATGTCGTATGGAGTGCATACGCTACCTTTTGGGAGCGTATGACTTGCATACGCTGACTTGAATGGTCAGGAGTCGTATGGAGTTCATACGCTGCCTTTTGGGAGCGTATGACTTGCATACGCTGACTTGAATGGTCAGGAGTCGTATGGAGTTCATACGCTGCCTTTTGGGAGCGTATGACTTGCATACGCTGACTTGAATGGTCAGGAGTCGTATGGAGTACATACGCTACCTTTTGGGAGCGTATGACTTGCATACGCTCACTTGGATAGTGAGGAGTCGTATGGGGTTCTTACGCTGCCTTTTTGGAGCGTATGTCTTGCATACGCTCACTTAGGTGACTAGGGGTCGTATGGAGTCCATACGCTAGCTTGACCTGAGCGTGCGCTGACATGAGCGTAGGCTGACATTAGAGTAGCCTGCTTACCCTGGATCTTCTATAGCCCTGTATATTGATATCTTATTAGATGTTTAACGTCCATTTTATATCCTTACGCCTTTTGACATAAACTCGATAAATCATGATATGATAATATTGATAATATCAATTGTTATGTGGAATGTGCCTTGTGTCCCGATTGATTTTTGGGATACCCAGTATGACTGGGACTTGACCATGAGAGTTATAGACTCGACCCCCGTTTAATGCTAATTGACTTTCATGCCTTGTCACCATTGATAATAATGGTTATCTTGACTAAATTGATCATGCGTTCCTAGTTGGAACTAAGAGACTGGCTAGTCGTCTTATTGAATGAAATGAATGAGACACGTTCATGTTATGGACTATTGTAATCGACTGGCTGATCCCGAATATTGACTTACATGCACATGCAGGCTTCAATCTATTTATTTATTTATTTACTTATTTATTTTCTACAAAAGAAGCATGTGTACTTTATGGTCAAGGCATGATTACCGTGGTTAGATTTGATTGTTGCATTACGCTATGTAAGACCTGCAACCTAACCGCACTGGTATCGTTATAGAGTTGTGCATATCGTACCCCGTACGAAAGTACTGATTTGAATGACCATGATCCACGGCATGGAATTTTACTCAACGTAGGGACTATTAAGTTAAATAAAATAATGATGGCATGGAGAGAATGGATTCCTGAGTTCTTACATGGCAGCCCCCTTGGGACAAGTAATACCCGACGGGCCGGCTGGTTCCCACAGATACTGTAAAACTGCCACACGGGCAGGGAACAGTATCTGCTTTTATTATTATTGTATATTGTATATTGACGGGCGTCCTGCTAGGACTCGTCTAATTCATGCATGGCGCACATGATTGACTGGATAGACTAGCCTTGCTCGCACATGGTAAGAACTGAGGAATCCCTAATTGCATTATTCCAGGATAACTTGGGACTCACAATAGCAAGCCGTAGTAGTTGAATGGCCGTTTAAATTGATTTGTTTGTGCACTGTACCTACTCTGTTACCTAACTGGGATGATCAGAATGTCAGGACATGACGGGCCAACTTCTGTCCTTGTTTGGTTGGGAGGTTGGTTCGAAGTGTCGTGATGTGATGTGAATCCTAGTAGAAAGCAGAGATCTATTATTATATTCTATTACTTACTGGTTTTAGTTCTCATGTCGTGCTTCCTTGTGGTACTTGCTATTAGAGGTCTAACCTCTCTGGTTTTGCATAGTCAGATTTAGAGCCGGTCCCCGAGGATCCAGCTTACTTCTACCTCCAGGATGGTCAACACTAGAGGGATGATCGCAGGAGGACTCGAGTGGGTTCCTTACTTCACCGCTCGTTTTGTCACTTACTTTATACTTGGCCGTTTGGCACCGACATGTTAGTCGGATTGTCTTGTACTTACTTTTACATAATTGTAATTAAAGTCAGACTGCAGCTGATAACAATTGTGTATACTTTTGCTACGTCAATCTGGCTATGTTTTGTAAAGCCAGATATTAAGAACATTTGACAGAGCATTTTGGACGTCTTACTGCTTTATCTTACATGTTCTCTATTACTGTTTCTTGTTTGAATGATTGAGACAATAGATGTGAAGAGACCATAGTGAGACTTTTATGTAGTATGCACCCCCTCGTCTTTTAGACAGCATTGATCGTATTATACGGTATTCATCTACCCGTAATACGTAGATGGCTGAGTCATTCCCCCGCTCTCCAGTATTCTGGTTCTGGGACGTGACACCACCATAGAACCCAACGGTCGCCGTCGCGCCTCTACCAGCCCTAGCAGCTCCTCCGTGCCACCACAGAACCAGTGGTCTTCGCCACCGTTAACGTCTCCACCATCTTGACGGAGGAGAGGAGTGGAGTAAAGAGAAGAAACAGAAGGAAAACGGAAAAAGAATTTCCTTTTAAGAAGAAAGGAAAAAAGAAAACAAATCAGAATTTTGGCTCTGATACCATGTAGAAAGAAATAATTGATGATTTATTATTCGAAGGGAGTACATATATTACACGTGCTCTAATTCAGACAACCAAGAAGTGAAAAAAATATTTTAGTCATTCAACGACCAATAATATTTATAAAAGTAATTAAAATTTAAGTTTTACAAACATACAGTAACCAAAAAATATATTGTTCCAGTAAAAAAATATTCAGGAACATATTTCTTTTTTATAATCTAAAACACTTGTTGCAAATTTTTCGTTTTGTTCCGATAAAATTCCAAACAAAAATGCTATATATATCCAATTTTTTTGGATGGTATTATTTCCAATGATGTGATAGCTGATTTTAATGTTAAAGAAAACATAAAATTTTCTAAACGCTAATATAATATAGAATAACTTTAAAAAAAATTGAAGAGATTTTATTTGATTTTTTTGTTTAATATTATTATATATATAATTTGTATGCAACCTTATTTTCTATCCATCTATGATTTGGATAGAAAATAAGCTAGAATCTAGAAAAAAAATTAATATTTGGTAAAATTTGCGTACAATTTTATTTTCTATCCATGTATTGCTTTAGATATGAAATAATATTGGATCCCAAAAATTGCTTGTTGTGATGAAAATGAGAGAGAAAAAGAAGAAATTGGTAGCCGAATGAAATCATGCGTAGCTTTTCTCATTGATAATATATATATGAGGGAATAAGATAGGGTTTGTTATGTATACGGATAAGGACATCCATATTTGGGTTTATCCAAATCATAACGCTCTCCCTTTGGATGTCAACTTTAATTATCTCATAATTAAAAACTTTTCTAGGTAAAATCCCATACTCTGGAAAAAAATTACAGAAAAGAAAAGAGTACAATAATATTCTTCAAGAATATGATTTTTCAGGAATCCAAGTGGGTCCGACTTACACTGCCTTGTTAAATACCTTATGAAGAAAAAGAGAGAGAGAGAGTACAATGTGCAAAGACATACTTCGAGATGTCTCCATGAGCATTTTCAGGATGCCTGCATCTTCAGGATGCTCATCCTCAAATTATAAAAATTACATTATTGTTCTTACATCAATTCAAAATAAAAAATCAACCCCCAATACAATTTAAATATTACATCTCACCCCATATTTTATTTGTTTATACATTTATACTGATATCCTTATGAAGAGGTTGCAGGCTTTATTTGTGATTCCTGAAAGCTCGCAACTCCCCCCCTCCCGGCGATATGTTGAACTGTTGAAATCATAACCCTGCACATTCTCTTGTTTGCTTTGGTGAAAATTGCAGCAATAATTTGATTTAATTCTCTCTAAAATACCTGTAATATTATTTATAAAACATACCTTGTTTGTATCCCTTTAATGAGTATTAAATAAATACCATTCATTCACATATCTCATTAGATCAAAATATTCATCAAGAATAATTTATGTGCCTAATGACATTCTAGTATATGTGCGTAGATGCATATCAGCAAATTCACATAAAATATTGTGCCGAATGACTGACAATAAAGATTTTGTATTTATATTCTGGAAACATAATACTTCAGGATTCAGAACATTTTCTTTCATTCTTTCGATCGTAATGGATCCCATTGACTTGGCCATTATAGTTTATTGAGTAAATGACAACTACTTATATTATATCTTTTTATGAGATTTATCTATACAAAATATTAATATTATCTTTTCAGGAGATTATAGTAGATCTCTTCTATAGATTCATCTTTTCATTAGATCTCTTCTAGAGATTCATCTTTTCATGAGATTGCATGAGATCTTTTCTGGATATTTATCTCTCTTGGAAATTACGATCTCTTCGAGAGATTATGATCTCTTTGGGAGATATCTCAAATTTCTTCATGAGATATTTCAAAAATTTCAGGAGATACTGTCATATTTTCTTTCTCTTTTCAGGAGGTACTTTCATGTAAATAGACGATCGTTTTGACGAATCCGTTCAAGGATTTCTTCATAAATATTGTAGTGCCCCGTCCTGCTCAGTCAATCGGAGAAATCGAAACGCCGACGGCGTTCAGACTTAGCCTTGCAATGGCGACTTGAAGACATCGCTTGGTCGAGACGACTCCTCGCTCAGGTGGGATAGTTTCGATGAACTCGCCTCATCTTTGCCTTCACATAATAAATCACATGTTTTCAACTTGCACAAGTAGGCTTGATAATAAAAGAGACGAATCTACATAGATAAGGGAATAATTTCGACAGGTCGAATTGAATTAGAATATGGAAAGGTCCCACGGTCGGCTTAGAGTTGGTGCACAGTATGCTTTGAAAATGACACTCGGTCCTTCGTCCCGTGGCTTGGGAGAAAAAAGTTGGTCTTCGCCACAAGCTAAGAGTTAGCCTAAGTCATAGGTGTCGTACGTATAAATGCTTGATAAAGCATACACGGTCCCATCGTCCAAGGCTTGGCATAGCTTTGATCGTCCCACGAGCTAAGTTGTATCGCACGACTTATGGCATAAGTCTAGGTACACAAAGAACTCGGTTGTTCAAGTTGAGCGCATGCACGGTCCTACGGTTCTACGGCTGCATATAACCATTTGTTTCTACGGTCTTAAGGCTCGTCACATAGAGTATGACTTGGACGATAGTGTCGTACGGAATACAATGGTTTAAGACACGAAATACGATTGTTTCGATGATAGAAATGCCACGGGCTATGGCAAGTATTAGGCACGTTTGGTGCAAGTTAAGTTGGAAGGCTATGCAGTAGTCGTTCCCTCGATTTCAAAGAAGTAAGTTCACGCGACCGTTTGTCGCTGAGGCGGTCCCTCAGTTGGGAGTCTCACGGTTCCGATGCATGTTATACAAAGTGTGGTTTAGAGCTCGAGATGCTAAGTATAGTTCCAGTCGTACCGTAAAATTAGGCCATGCATTTACGTGAGTCTAGATGTCTCGTAGGTGTGTGGTCATTGGACAACTTGTCAACAAGGATTTCTTCCTCGACTGGTATTACGTCGGGGCGCTGGGGCCAGTCGACCTAGGGGGAAGACGTTATAGCAATGCTGAATTGTACCGCGTGGGTAGTCGGGGGCTTTCTATGGGACTAGCTACCTTGCATTGAAAGACCCGCCGCCTATCCGAGCTATGTCCACGATGGCTTGTCGTGCCAGTGGCCTTTCATATAGATAATTAGTGTACGGAGCGACAATCCGCATGCACGGTGTCGGTTGTATCAAAGGAAGTGTAAGCACGGTATGACTCGAGGTATGAAATGTGTGCTGGGTTTGCACCTAAAGTATTATGAAGCCTAAGATTTGGCTACACATAACACACATGCTTCGGCATATGATATGGCATCGTACTTGAGTTCTCAACACGAGTTCCACAAGTTGGGTTATAGACATTGTGAGTTAAATCGAGAAGGGCCGTAGGGCAAGTTTGGTTAAGTTATGTTGAGTTGCAGGGCACGACCTCGAAATATGAGGCACGACCGTATTATCACAACACAAGTATAGGCAGACTTAGCGAGAAGGCACTGCCTCAGAGATATTGAAGCACGAATCGAGTTCATGGCACGACCGAGTCGTTACGTCCTAGAGTATGGCACAAAAGACAAGTATGAGTCGGTACATTGATGATGCAAGCACGAGAAAGGTCTAGAGGCAAGGATAAGGAAGTTATCGGTGTGATAGCACGATGATGGTCTAGAGACACAAAATAGGCCAGGGTTATGTCCTAAATTGATCCTAAGGCAAGAGTAGAAAGACAATCATTAAGGGGCTATGTTGCACAAAGTAAATTAACGTGTCGGTTTTGTATGGGTGGGCGAGGAGCTCACTCTACCAGTACAGTTGAGTACTGACACCCACACAGTTTTTATGTGCATGCAAAGGTAGAAGCTCGTGGTACGGAGCTCGCTTGGATGCGTCGAGGCACGGAGTTCCTTGACGATTCGTAGCGTGCGTCCGCATGGAGTCAATACTTATACGGGACATAATGTATGGGCATCGCCTTCGGAAGCATCCGCTGGTTCAAGACTTGTATTGAGAGATGAGAGAGAGCTGAGTAAACTTGTAATGTGAGAGAGTAAGCTTGAGTGATTGCAATCTTGGCCTTGCGCCCCATTGAAATCCTTATTTCAATATCAATAAAATGTATCATTTGAATAACTTGTGTTTTGTTCTAAATTTCTGCCGCTATTATTCAATGTCTCTGTTTGGGACTTCTGTGCGACGACCCCGTCGCAGCCGCTGTAATCGGCCGTTATGGAACCTGCCTTGCACGAGCACAATCTAGGCTCGTGCGGCATCACGCCTTAGCGAGGATGATCGCTCCTACGGGAGTGGGGCGTGACATAATGGTATCAAAGCACGACTTTACGTCCTTGGACTATCGATTGAATTCTTTAACTCTGTTGTTTCCGCAAACTCTGTAGTGTTGCTTCCGCAAAGTTGATATCGTTGGTGCGCTCTCTTTCAAATGTTCTACGGATTTCCATACGATAAGTCTATCTATTTTGCGAAACATAGGAGAACAGTTTTTGACAAAACAAAAAGATGGTTCGCGTAAGCACGTTTGGCTAAGCCGGGCTGGACATATACACCAAAGTTGCGTCGACCTTAGAAAAGTCGAGTTCGGGATTTGAATTATTTCGGACGAGAATGAGTTAGACTTGATTGAGTAAATGGAATGATTATCGATAGGGGTGCTATCGAACGACGATGTTATCGTCGATGCGATATAGGTGAGCGTGCTTGAAATCCGAGGAATGGTTCGAACAAAAATTTTGAAGAAATCGATTGTGAATCGAATGATATGTTGAGGATTTGTTGAATGACTTCATCCCTGAGTGGTGTATGCGATAGCCTCAGGGATGTCGATCGATCGATTGAGGATGTGGGGTGTCGATGAGTCTGTCAGCAAGCGTCGCGTATATGCAAAGCCGTAGATTGAGTATCGTTGAATAAGTTGTAGTCTTGAGATTTGACGAGTTGATTCGAACAACCTAGATATTGACGCGTACGGAACGTGCACGGGATTGAGGATGGCGTGAGTATGAAATGCGAAAAGGATTGAGTAGGTGAAACTGAATCGAGAAAAAGTTAGGGTACACTAATGGATGATTTGATCGAGGAAATCGATAAGAATCGTATACGAAAAGTTGGCACGACTAGAAGATAGCGTGCATGAAAAGTTTGATTTTGAAGTTACGCAAATGACTCTACGGATTGGAATACATGTTTCTCGATGATTTAAGTTAGCATAGATTGATGCATGTTGCTCGATGATTTGAGTTAGCAAGGAATGATGTGAATTGAGGAAATACGTTGGTCGATGACTTAGGATAGACGGAGGAACAATACGCGAACTTGGGTTTGAGGAAAATTGATGTTGTGAATGATTTGAAGGATAATGATCGAACTTGAATTTGAATGTCGAGGAGATTATCCAGTCGGACGATAGCATCATTCGCACGACTCGAAATTCGTTGCAAAGGAAGATCGTCAGGTTACACATATCATCGATGGTATTGAGGCGTATCAAAGATCTATATACGATAACTCGGGGGCACTCTAATTCGAGGAATGACGATCGTACAAGTGTTATTGTTCTGACGGATGTTATACTTAGGATTTTTATTGAGATGAATGTTGGATGAAAATGATCGTGTCTTAATGGTTACGTTGATAACCACAACGTCGACAATCTTGTCTTGCGCGAGTGCAACTCTAGCCTCGCACATGCGTCACGTCGAATTTGGGGCGATCGTTCCGCATGAGCGCTGACATGGTGATTCATGTCGCGGGAATGGTCGAACTCGGAAAATCAGGACGCGACAACTTTGATTGTCTCGACTTGTTGGTTTGATGCGAAGGTAAATTCGAGGATTTGTAGGACTTGTGAATGACGAATGAATGAAACTTGAGGATTGAATAGATCTAATCTACGTATCGAGAATGAATTAGTCTAGACACAAAACAAGAGTTATGTCCCGATGAGAATAATTATTCCGTGGGAGCATACATGGTGATTCATGTCCACCGTGGATAATCTGACTCGTGTGAGATCGGGGCGCAACATACTGTCAAGCTAGACGACCTTAGTATCGAATACGTGAATTATGATGAATGACTTAAGGAATATGAGGTGTGAATTATGGTTTAGCAATGAATTGTGTCGTAGCGAGCTTGACTTAGAAAAATTGATAGGCAGATTATGTCGAACGTGTTCGAAGAGATAAACTATACGAAATGGCTTGATGAACGAGCGATATGTTCTTGTCGAGGATTGGTTGAACATGAGTTGTCGTAGGAAGGGCTTTGCTGAACGACTCAGACCCCGTGCGACGAATGTTAGGATGTGTTTAGGGAATCGATGCTCGATGTTTAAAAATTGGGTGATGCGAGCTTGGGTAGAAAATTCCGTACTATCAATTTGGTTTGACCTTAGGATGGGGTCAGTGTTGATATTGTTGTTTGGGAACTATGATTTCAATACTGACGGATTGACTATAGCCTAAAAGACATAGCCTAGCGGTTCGACAGACATCCCGGTGCGGAGCGATAGGAATTATGGAGGCACCACTCATGAGGCTCGGTTGACATACACGTATATCAGGGACGCTCGAATATGTGTACGATCCGACTCGAGTGGTGATGGTGGATTCTCTATCATGAGGCTTGGCTGAAATGCATGTATTTTGGGGACGCCTAGAATATGTGCACGATTCAACTAAGTGATACGTTGAATCAAATGAAACTAGAGAAATGGAAAAGTGTCGAGGATTTTGAAATCGTGTTTCAATGAAAAGATTGGTGGTAGTACGATCATTAGATTGAGACGAACGTGAATATTGGTTGATCGGATGGTTTGCCTAGAACTGAGTTGTCCGTGTGTGCGACGAGAATAAGTTACCTAAGTTGAGATATAGTTGTTCGAGGTAAAAGATAACCATAGCACGAGCGTGGCTCGAGTTGAAGAAACGCATAGGCGAAGTGTGTGCGCAAGTTTTTGAATGTTGAACCAAGTCATAAATCGATAAGTAAGTACTCAGTTAGTTTCGAGGATGAAACTTTTTCTGAGTGGTGTATGATGTAGTGTCCCGTCCCGCTCAGTCAATTGGAGGAATCGAAACGCCGACGGCGTTCAGACTTAGCCTTGCAACGGAGACTCGAAGACATCGCTTGGTCGAGACGACTCCTCGCTCAAGTGGGGTAGTTTCGGTGAACTCGCCTCATCTTTACCTTCACATAATAAATCGCATGTTTTCAACTTGCACAAGTAGGATTGATAATAAAAGAGACGAATCCACATATATAAGAAAATAATTCCGACGGGTCGAATTGAGTTAGAATATGGAAAGGTCCTATGGTCGGCTTAGAGTTGGTGTACAGCGCGCTTTGAAAATGGCACTCGGTCCTTCGTCCCGTGGCCTGGAAGAAGGAAAAGTTGGTCTTCGCCACAAGCTAAGAGTTAGCCTAAGTCATAGGCATCGCACGTATAAATGCTTGATAAAGCATACACGGTCCCATCGTCCAAGGCTTGGCATAGCTTTGATCATCCCACGAGCTAAGTTGAATCGCACGGCTTATGGTATAAGTCTAGGTACCCAAAGAACTCGGTTGTTCAAGTTGAGCGCATGCACGGTCCCACAGTTCTACGGCTGCATATAGCCATTTGTTCCCACGTTCTTAAAGCTCGTCACATAGAGTATGACTTGGACGATAGTGTCGCATGGAATACAATGGGTTTAAGGCACGAAACACGTTGTTTCGATGATAGAAATGCCACGGGCTATGGCAAGTATTTGGCACGTTTGGTGCAAGTTAAGTTGGAAGGCTATGCAGTAGTCGTTCCTTCGATTTCAAAGAAGTAAGTTCACGCGACCGTTTGTCGCTGAGGCGGTCCCTCGGTTGGGAGTCTCACGGTTTCGATGCACGTTATGCAAAGTATGGTTTAGAGCTCGAGATGCTAAGTATAGTTCCAGTCGTACAGTAAAATTAGGCCATGCATTTACGTGAGTCTAGATCATTGGACAACTTGTCGACAAGGATTTCTTCCTCGACTGGTATTACGCCGGGGCGTCGGAGCCAGTCGACCTAGGGGAAAGACGTTATAGCAACGCTGAATTGTACCGCGTGGGTAGTCGGGGGCTTTCCATGGGGCTAGCTACCTTGCATTGAAAGATCCGCCGCCTACCCGAGCTATGTCCACGATGGCTTGTCGTGCCAGTGGCCTTTCATATAGATAATTAGTATGGTGAGCGGCAATCCGCATGCACGGTGTCGGTCGTATCAAAGAGAGTGTAAGCACGGTATGACTCGAGTTATGAAATGTGTGCTCGATTTGCACCCAAAGTATTATGAAGCCTAAGATTTGGCTACGCGTAAGACACATGCTTCGACATACGATGTGGCATCGTACTTGAGTTCTCAACACGAGTTCCACAAGTTGGGTTATAGACGTTGCGAGTTAAGTCGAGAAGGGCCGTAGGGCAAGTTTGGTTAAGTTATGTTGAGTTGCAGGGCACGGCCTCGAAATGTGAGGCACGACCGTATTGTCACAACACAAGTATAGGCAAGTGTAGAAGCATGGAAAATATTGCTTTTAGTCCCACATCGGAAAGGAGAAGAAGAAAGGGCTCACTCCATTCTATAAATAGAGCCCCCTTGCCTCCTTTAAAAAGGGCACCAACTTTCCTTCCCTCCTTCCAACTTGGACTCTTCCTACTACGCACCTTCGGGTGCAAAGTCGAAGAAGTCTAGGGCAGTGCGGGCTCAACAAGACCAGTCAACTGTCCAAACTACTGACCATCAGAGAGTCCCGCTAACCGTCATGCAGGTCTCTGATGGAAAGTTGTACAGAACCGCCCGTGTCCAGCCCCCGACGAAAAACGGACAAGGTGGTTCTCAAAAGTCTCCCTACTAGCCTCAGATCAGAGAGCAAATATGATAGTCCCAAAAGTCTCCCTGCAACGATCGAGAACAGTATTTTACTAGCCTTAGATCAGGGAGCAGATATATGATGGTTCCATGAGGCTCAAAATTGTCCATGGAAAAGAATGGGATTTACTATGCGGCCCAAAAATCAACATGAAGCTTCATGCGGCTCAAAATCCAGGAATCTTCATGCGGCTCACAAAACCCAGGAAGCTTCATGCGGTTCAGAAACTTTATGCGGCACAGAAATGTCATGCGGCCCAGAAACTTCATGCGGCCCAGAAGCTTTATGCGGCTCAAAACCCAGGAATCTTCACGCGGCTCACAAAATCCAGGAAGCTTCATGCGGTTCAGAAATTTCATACGGCTCAGAAACGTTACGCGGCCCAAAAACTTCATGCGGCCCAGAAGCTTCATGCGGTTCAGAAGCTTCATGCGACTCAGTTATAGGGGCCACCCTCTCATGCGGCTCGGTTATGAGGGCCACCCTCATGCGGCTCGGTTATGAGGCTACCCTCATGCGACTCGATTATGAGGCCACCCTCATACGGCTCGGTTATAAGGCCACCCTCATGCGGCTCAGTTAGGGGCCACCCTCATGCGGCTCAGTCATGAGACCACTCTCATGCGGCTCAATCATGAGGACAATCCTTTATGCGGCTCAGCCAGGATGCACCATTCATGTGGCTCGCAACATAGCGACAGTTGGGACACGTGGCAGAAGTTGACTAAGTCTTAAATAACTCGAATTTATTGCAACCAACATATCATAACAGTTCAGATTTATTGCAACCGATATAACAGTCCAGATTTATTGCAACAAACAGATCAAGATTAATCTTAACCAATCCCTAACTGCCCACTTCTCAAGACACAGTTACAAGGATGTGGCCACGTGGCTGTACACCCCACTCATCACACACTCCTATAAATAGTATAGATTATTCCTTTACACACACACAGAGAAAAAGATAGATAGAGATACACACAGAGCATCTCTTCACCAGAGCTGAGGTTGCGTTCGATCGTCCAAGGAGTAAGGCAGAGTTGATAGCACTTTTTCGAGCCTCTACCATCACCTCCCGGAATCCAAATTAAACAATTGTACTTAGATTGCTTTTCCTAGGTTTTGTTCCTAGGCTCTCTTTGTACGAGCGAGTTTGTAATTATGAATTAAAGTTCAGTCCTTCCTTAAAACTGTTCTATTCTTTGATAGTCAATGGCAAACAGCAAGACTTAGCGAGAAGGCACCGCCTCAGAGATATTGAAGTATGAATCGAGTTCATGGCACGACCGAGTCGTTACGTCCTAAAGTATGGCACAAAAGACAAGTATGAGTCAGTACGTTGACGATGCAAGCACGAGAAAGGTCTAGAGGCAAGGATAAGAAAGTTATCGGTGTGATAGCACGGTGATGGTCTAGAGACACAAAATAGGCCAGGGTTATGTCCTAAATTGATCCTAAGACAAGAGTAGAAATACAATCATTAAGGGGCTATGTTGCACAAAGTAAATTAACGTGTCGGTTTTGTATGAGTGGGCGAGGAGCTCACTCCATCAGTACAGTTGAGTACTGACACCCACACAGTTTTCATGTGCAGGCACAGGTAGAAGCTCGTGGTGCGGAGCTCGCTTGGATGCGTCGAGGCACGGAGTTCCTTGGCGATTCGTAGCGTACGTCCGCATGGAGTCAAGACTTATACGGGACATAATGTATGGGCATCGCCTTCGGAAGCATCTACTGGTTCAAGACTTGTATTGAGAGATGAGAGAGAGCTGAATGAACTTGTAATGTGAGAAGAGTAAGCTTGAGTGATTATAATCTTGGCCTTGCGCCCCATTGAAATCCTTATTTCAATATCAATAAAATGTATCGTTTGAATGACTTGTGTTTTGTTCTAAATTTTCACTGCTATTATTCAATGTCTCTGTTTGGGACTTCTGTACGACGACCCCATCGCAGCCGCTGTAATCGACCGTTATGGAATCCGCCTTGCACGAGCGCAATCTAGGCTCGTGCTGTATCACGTCTTAGCGAGGACGATCGCTCCTATGGGAGCGGGGCATGACAAATATGCCTTTACATTTATTATTAGATATTTTTCTAGACATATACTCAATGAGCCTAATAATTCTTCCAGATATTTTTAGTCTATATATGGCTCATTTGCAAATCCTTCAGGGATACCATGGTAATTTTAAATCTTTCAAGGATATATCTAAAAAATTTAAATCCTTCGAGGATTTCATGTATATCTTATCGTCTAGGTTATATATCATGACCGAAAAATATATTTCTTCATATTTTATTCATGGTCATTTCAACATTCCTTGAGCTGACATTGCTCAATACATTTGGATCTCTTATTTGTTACAAACTCCCATTCAAAACCTACCGGGTTTATTCCTTTTAGGTTTTGTACTATAGGAACACTCCATGTTTGCGAAAGATATTGCATCTTTCCATTAGATTATTCGTGGTTTAGTGTTATCCTTTAATTTTATCACCATTTTTATTCTTATTTGATAAGGTCATTTATGACAAACTTTTTGATTTTAAATTTCTGTTAACTATATATAAAACATAGAGTTTGCAAAAACAAAAGTTTGATTACAAACTAAAAAAAGAGTACAAAAGTACAATTGATTTCTGGGGAAGTACAACTATAGGAATCTAATCAGAAAATGATCACTTTATCCCTTGGATGATGTGATATCGAAGACACGAGCCTTTGAAAGATGCAACAACACTTTGTCAGTAGATTATGATAATAATTAGTAATGCTTTAGAACTGATTTAAAACTCAATTTATAGAGTTTTGAAATAACTGTTTTCTGAGTTGTGCGTACTTCAGGTTACACGCTTTCTATCCATTTGCGCGAACAGTTACTTGAACTGCTGGGGACGCGTGGTATCGTTTGAGTGAGGTATGCGTGGTCGTGGGCAGTATAGTGGACACATTCTTCGAGATTAGTGACATACGCGCCACATCATCCTGTTTCTGAATAAAAGTTGATCAGGTGGCGCCAACTAGCCAGGTTGCGCGCGGGCGCAACTCAACAATTGGCGCCTTTGACTAAGTCTTTTGTACTGTTTTGATTAATTCATGCGCTACTTGACAACTTGTGCGGGCCAGCTGTCACCATTAATTACATGCTGATAAAATCTTTTCGAGCGCCGTGTTGTGCGGGATTTGAATAGATTTTCTTCGATTGACGAGCTGTCAGAGCGGTCAGTAATGATGGCAACCGTTACAACTTCTCAAGGATGCTTGACACTTGGAGCTCGCGCACCCTGGCTTAGGCGCAACCAATTACTGGCGCAACCTAATGATCTGGCGCAACCTAATAATTTGGCGCCACTTGATGATGGTGCACTTTAATGGGTGGCGCCCTTTGATTTTTAACTTCTACAAGACCCCCTTCAAAGTTTTCAAAGTTTGAAAGATTTCAAAATTTTGAAAAACTTTGAATTAGAGGAACTTAATATGGGTTGCACCAGTCAACTGTTCAAACAAATTTCGAATTTTAAGTGTCAATTGCGCAACAGTTTCGAAAAGACTTTTTAGGCTATAAATAGTCGTCCAAAGAGAACTTTTAACTTTTTTGTCGAAAGTTATTGTCACGACCCGCATCCGCTTTTCGGATACGAGATGTGTCCAAGCCCAGCCTATGCCGCAGTGTCGGTGGTAGTACGCTGTGTATGATAAGCATTATCCATACAAGTACACAGTTCACATTTATCATCTACAACTAAGTTACGACAAAGAGATTAAACTAAAAAATTCTTAATAAATAATTTAAAGAAAGATCCACTACAACTTAGAATAGTCTCGGGAACAAATCCGCTAAAATAAATATACGTTAAGCTCACTAGCTAAGAATAACACAAAAAAGAATAAAAAAGAAATATGCTACTCCACATCGATAGAAGTAACCGGCATATTGGTAACGTCAATGTCACCAAGATACGCACCATAAACCTTGGGGCAAACCACGTCGTCTAAAGCTAAAAAATAGTTATCCAGTCAGGATTGGAGCAAGATCACCATAACACTACGCTACACAATATAATATACAAGCATGCAAAATAGTAATAAGAAAAAGATGAATATGATATGATACAACAGAGACCACTATATCTTGGAAAACAGTTCAAGAGTACAATTATGACATGAAACGGTTGAAGGTATAATTAAGACACGAAGACAATACAAGAGAACGATGAATATAGGACAAACCTTTGGGCAAAATGTCAACACGAAATAAATCACGTGTACGGTGTGTTTTAGAATACAAGTGTTGTGCATGTGGACGGGTTAGGACATCTGGCAGTCGGTACGTGAGGTGCAACGACTCCTATCAACATTGACATTGGAGAAAAATTGTACATTACGTAGACCACATGCATACTAGTTGTATTCTCTCTCCCGACTCTCTCACAAGTAAACATGATCACTTTAACATTAACTTTAACTTTAAACATTGAACATTGAAGATAGAATATTAAGCGAAAATATTAAGTGAACATGTATGGTTATGGTAACAAGTATAACTCTCGTGCACCAATGATATAGAAGATAAGACTATCAATTTATGGAAAAGAATAACATGCAGCATAAAATAAAGACAACATAGGTCATAGTGATACTTGCCTTGCTCCGCTAGATGATGAAGTCATAACTCAAACGTCGTAGACCGATCTACCCCGTCACATAAATAATCATAAGTTAGATTATGAAAATCTCACTCTAAAAACCCTGGAAAGTGGCTACTAGTTTAACATAACTAATCATATTTAATTCTATAATAAATCATCTAAAAACCTAATTTAATCTAATATAATTCTAGAATTAAGATTAAACACTAATTTTTAGTCAAAGAAGATGACGGTTTCCAATGCGGAACCTATCGTACGCAAATCAAGGCACATCGATGAATAAGTAGTCAAACGACATGAAATCGATGATTTGAGTATGCACCCTAGTAGATTTCAGCGCCACGAGTGCACTGGAATCAACTGTGCCGCAAATTCACGTTTTGGTCAAAAGATATCGCCGTTATGGCTAATCGTGACCAAAACGGTGATTCACCGATCAATTCTGAGTTCAACAGAATAACTAAAATACTAGATGAACAAATTAATTTCTGGAAAAAATATATGTCGTAGAGCTCTATGTTAGCTTTCTGAAACTTCAAACGGTTCATGATTCAGATTCCTGGTTCTCCCAGAATTTCGAAAACAACGAAACGTGTCAAATTTCGGACAAGCAGCAATCTACAAATTTCCCAGAAATCCAGGTTCAGAAATTACAAAAATAAATTAGAAATTCAGAAAATAACCTCAATACGCTTCCAATAAAAAAAACGGCGTGCAAAAAGCTCTTCTGGTTTGGCGGCAATCACTTCGGAAAGTTGAAGGACTCCTAGATGAAACCTCTCTCAAAATTGGCATGAATTTAATTTGGGTTGGCGAATATAATAATATATATAGGAGAGAGAGAGGCGGTTTACTGTAGCAGTTGGCATCGACAGGTGGGCCCCCCTTGGGTGAATGACTGGATAATTAATTATTTAATTCAGAAAATCATTTAAAAATTATTTTAAGTCCAAATAAATCAAAATAAATTGCAGAAAAATCCAGAAAAATTCTAGAAAATTCTAGAAAATATTTTTATGTGTCTAGAATCTAAATAAAATATTTTAACATAAAAGATCATCGTGTGACCTCACAGTAAATTCTAAAAACCTATAAAATATAAATTCTATATGTTTTAATTATCTAAAAATCCTAAATAAATCCAGAAAAATCTTAGAATATTCTAGAAAATATTTATAACCTAGTAGAGCCTAAGTAAAATACTAGGTCCCAAAAATAAGTTCGAATGGCCATATGATAATCATGAAAGTCAATAAAATATATAAATCCTCACAAAATAAATATTTAAAAATTATCTAAAATATCTAAAAATCATAATAAACTATAAAATAGCGATAGAATGTTTATATAACCTACCTAGAGGCTATATAATCATAAGATGGTCCTAACTTACCTGTGGGCTTTGGCATGACATCCTATGATCATAGAAATCAACTGTAATCTAATCAAATAAAAATTTAAAAAAATCCATAAATTTTTAATCGGGGTGGCAAATGCCACATACTATCCCCCTTAAAAATATTTTTGTCCTCAAGAATCAAACACACAAGTTTATACATAAATATAGTAATATATGCAAGCAATTTTCTATGGCAATCTAATAACAATTCTTAGGGTAAGTCATGGGAGGGTCATTATTGAAAAGGAAATCAAACTATCATGGCCATAGGGGAATACTTCGTGTCTTCGATTGCTTGTTTTTTTTCGAAATAGGTGACAAAAAAAGAATAAGAGTTCAAGGAAGATGGGATCGATTTGCAAATATGGGTCTCAAGGGCGATTGAATAGTTCAAAAGGGAGTTGTTAAGATCGTTGCGGTTGAGATCCTAGAGGAAAATTTTAACTATATCTCAATCCATGTAGAATAATCATGCGAAGAGCGAACCAAGTGCACTAGGTTGATCAAACCATCATGCACCGATTCTGATTAGACAATACATTAGTGGACATGCCCAGATAACATATGTCTTGAACAACTAGTATGCATGTAAGACTATCAATTTAAGGAAAAGAATAACATGCAGCATAAAATAAAGGCAACATAGGTCATAGTGATACTTGCCTTCCTCCGCTAGATGATGAAGTCATAACTCAAACGTCGTAGACCGATCTACCCCGTCACATAAATAATCATAAGTTAGATTATGAAAATCTCACTCTAAAAACCCTGGAAAGTGGCTACTAGTTAAAATAACTAATCGTACTTAATTCTATAATAAATCATCTAAAAACCTAATTTAATCTAATATAATTCTAGAATTAAGATTAAACACTAATTTTTAGTCAAAGAAGATGACGGTTTTCAATACGGAACCTATGGCACGCAAATCGAGGCACATCGATGACTAAGTAGTCAAACAACATGAAATCGATGATTTGAGTATGCACCCTAGTCGATTTCAGTACAACGAGTGCACTAGAAGCAATCGTGCCGCAGATTCATGTTTTGGTCAAAAGATATCGCCGTTTTGGCTAATCGTGACCAAAATGATGATTCACTGATCAATTCTGAGTTCAACAGAATAACTAAAATACTAGATGAACGAATTAATTTTTAGAAAAAATATATGTCGTAGAGCTCTGTGTTAGCTTTTCGAAACTTCAAACGGTTCGTGATTCAGATTCCTGGTTCTCCCGAAATTTCAAAAACAACGAAACGTGTCAAATTTTGGACAAACAACACTCTACGAATTTTCCAGAAATTCAGGTTCAGAAATTACAAAAATAAATTAGATATTCAGAAAATAATCTCAATACGCTTCCAATAAAAAAACGGCGTGCAAAAATTTCTTCTGGTTTGTCGGCAATCACTTCGGGAAGTTGAAGGACTCCTATATGAAACCTCTCTCAAAATCGGCAGGAATTTAATTAAGGTTGGCGAATATAATAATATATATAGGAGAGAGAGAGGCGGTTTACTATAGCAGTTGGCACCGACAGGTGGGCCCCCCCTTGGGTGAATGACTGGGTAATTAATTATTTAATTCAGAAAATTATTTAAAAATCATTTTAAGTCCAAATAAATCAAAATAAATTGCAGAAAAATCCAGAAAAATTCTAGAAAATTCTAGAAAATATTTTTAAGTGTTTAGAATCTAAATAAAATATTTTAACATAAAATATCATCGTGTGACCTCACAGTAAATTTCAAAAACCTATAAAATATAAATTCTATATGTTTTAATTATCTAAAAATTCTAAAAAAATCCAAAAAAATCCTAGAATATTCTAGAAAATATTTATAACCTAGTAGAGCCTAAGTAAAATACTAGGTCCCAAAAATAACTCCGAATGGCCATATGATAAATCATGAAAGTCAATAAAATATATAAATCCTCACAAAATAAATATTTAAAAATTATCTAGAATATCTAAAAATCATAATAAACTATAAAACAACTATAGAATGTTTATATAACCTACCTAGAGGCTATATAACCATAAGATGGTCCTAACTTACCTATGGGCATAGGCATGACATCTTATGATCATAGAAATCAACCATAATCTAATCAAATAAAATTAAAAAAAATCCATAAATTTTTAATCGGGGTGGCAGATGCCACAGTTAATTCTCTTAAACTCTTTCATCTTCTTTTTCCAAACACTCAAAGCTCCTCCGACGATCATCAATGGCCCCAAAGAAATCTGCCGCCGTCAAGAAAAAGGCCATTGCTGGGCCTTCATCTCGTGCACCGCCGATGAGAGCGTCTCAATACGTGCCACCGTTATCAAGAACTGAAAGAGCCAACCCGGCACTCGAAGGTGATTCTTCGAAAACAGACTGAACGTCGATTGGATTGACTGACTCTTTTTAGGGTTTTGGTCGATTCACGCATCTTACAACGTGCGCTACCTTTTTTTTAGAGTGTAGGCATACTATTGACCCAAACTGGATCGCAGTCAACCAAATCTTGATAATTAACAAATCGATATTTTTTATGATCCAACTCGACACATAAATCTCCATCAAGCTACAAATCAGACGATTATCACATATCAAGTTAGATGAACAACATTGACGGCTGCTCAACAAATACTGCTGTAACTTGTAAACGGAGTCTGTATTTTTATACTTTTATTGAGTCTAGACTATTGTACATTTAGTCGCACTGAGTATCTCAACCATAGACTAGATAACCAAAAGCTCTACAGACAAAAGACCAAACTGCCAAAGCCCAAAATCAGCCCATGAACATTCTATCCACAAGGAGGTAGAGTTCGGGCCGAACTCTGCCCCCACACAGAGTTCGGGCCGATCTTTGTCCCCTAAATTCCAGGAGCTGATTTTTAGGGTATGCTCATTGCTAGTTGTCCAACGGCCAAATTTTTGAATATTTTGGACAGAGTTCTGGCCGAACTCTGCCTCCCAGAACTAGTATATATATGCACCTATTTTTCTCATTTCAAATCATTCAACCTTCTCTTCTTCTCTACTCCTATAGCCTATACATCCTAAAGAGCTATACCCTTCTCATCTACTAGCCACAAAACTTTCCAAGCCTACAAGGTGCTCAGTGCGAGTCAAATAGAAGTTTGTGTGCAAGATTCTCAAAGAAGTCGCTTCAAAAATTCTAAGTTTCGCCTCTGCAATTTTGTAAGAAGTTCACTACCAAAATAAGTGGATTTAGCGACGCCCAAAAACGTCAGAAAAATAACAAAATCCGTCGCTAATATGTATCACCGACGTATTTACCGACGTTTAGGTTTTGTCGCCGTTTCCTTAGTCGCTGATTACAAAAACGTCGCTGAACGTCGCAATTACCGACATTCAGCGACGTAACAGTACGTCGGTGAGTTATCGACGTTTATCGTCGTTCCGTCGGTATATTAGCGACGTATATGTAGTCGCTACACGTCGGTAAAGACCTGGAATATTTACCGACGTCTACCGTCGTTTCGTCGGTAATATAGCGACGTGAATTTTGTCGCTAGACGTCGGTAAAGGTCCTGTACATTTTTGCAGCTAGTGTCGGTAAACGTCGGTAAATACGTCGGAGAGCTGTACTTTTTTGCAGTTAGTCGTCGGTAAATGTCGGTAAAACGTCGGAAAAATATATTATTTGCAGCTTGTCGTCGGTAAACGTCGGAACACGACGTCGCTAAACGTCAGTAAGCGTCGCTAAACGTCGCTAAAGTTGTAAAAAAAATAAAAAAAAATAAAACACAGATTCTTTATTACCACTCACAATTCTATAAAACACATATAGGTACACATTCAAATCCCCACTCACAATTCCAAATTACAGCGCATTCAAACCCCCACTCACAATTCCAAATCACAGATAGCTTTAATCTAAGTTAATTAACATCCAATCCAAACACAATTAACATTTATCGACGAAGGAATTAACATCCAATCCAAACAAGTCACAAGTCAATTCGATACAAACACAACTAACATCCAATACAAACATCCAATCATAAGTCACAAACATAAGATGATACAAACACAAACAAAAGTCCTAACTAGGACTACTAGTGATCTGGTGCAGGAGGGGCACCGCCGCGACGAAGGCGTAAAAACTCCTCATACTCCGCAAGTGAAATCGATACAGATGGAGCGCCAGGCTGTGACGTCGGTGGAGTCGGTGTCGAAGAAGAAGGCGGTGGAGGCGGCGGAGTCGACGACGATGAAGGCGCACCCAGAGTACCAGCATGCTCCAACGCTGTAAGTCGCTGGTTGTATGAATCCATGATAGATAACATTCTACCACTGCTCTGGACCATCGAATCCTGCGCCAATCTCACCGTCTCGGCCATGGTCACCTGTCCTGTCTGCAACTCCGTCACCGTGCGCTCTAACCCTCCAACGGCGCGCTCTGTCCTCTCAGTCGTCTCCCTGAGGTCTATAATGCCGCGGTCGAGCGCATCCAATCGTGCTAGCAGCGCAGGATCGTCCGTAGGATGCTGAGACTGCTGCTCGATCCGTCGTAGCAGGTCGTCACGGAGAGACTCCATCATCTGGTGGACTCGGGCAGACTCCTGGGACGGCTGTGGACCATGCACACTAGCAGGAGATGTCCTAGAGGACTGGGTCGCAACTAGGGCGCCATAGGATCCCGTACCGTAGTACGTACCCCTACGGAGGCCACCAGCGGCGGTCATCCACAGCTCGTCCGCCGACGGAGCTTGAGTGGGCTGAGAGGAAGTACCGGCCTCTCCTGCATCAGGTGCACTAGCAGCCGCCCGTTCCCGCAGCCTCGTATACTCGGCCTAGAAAGTATGGATAGTACTCTATGATTTCTAATTTCTAATTAATGTACTTATTTTTACTAACTTCATGAATATTTATTTGCATCATATTTACTAAGTTATATTAAAATGGACACGAAGTATTACATTAAGATAACGTATTATAATACTTACATAGGTCTGCTCGGCCCTCTCGTCAATAAGGACTCCGCCCTTCCGATGGGTGGCCAGGAAGACGGTCACCATGTCGGCGTTACCGACCTTCCTTACCTGTAATTAAATATATTATCTTAGTAATAATTTATCGGATTTGTATTAAAATAATATTTCTAAAAGAGAAAGACATACCAGACGACGGAAATGTTCCGTCATCGGAATCGATCTACCGTACCACTTCGAGGCATGTTGCCTAGCCGCCTTAGCCTTCTCCGACTTCTCCTTGTACCTTGGCTCGTTGAATCGAGCCTTCATCTCATTCCACTGATCAGGGGTGATCCAACCTTTGATCGGCTTTCCGGCACGATCACGTTCCTTCTGATCATTAATAGAGTCGCGGATCAGCTTAGCAGCGACGGAAGGAAACATCCCCTCGATCTGCTCGGCCCGGTGCGGCGGATAGTAAAACATATCCTAGAACAGTACGAAACCAAATATTTATCAGTTATATATAATATGCATAAATTAAATGATTCATGTTAAAAACAAATCTATTTTAACCTTGAAGCGCGTAAACCAGAAGTTCTTCCTTTCGTCTGGAGCATCAGAGTAGTTAATCCAGGGACCACCATAATTATGCCTCAGCATATCGCCTAGGCGTCTCTATACCCCTGGAGGACGATATCTATACATACATATTATATTCATGAAAAAAGTTAATTTATGATAAAAACATAAGAAAAAAAAATCATAAACCAAAATACCTACTTTGTACCGTCGGCCCAGATCTCCGTCCTCCCCTCCTCCGGAGGTGCGCACGCATCATCTTCATGATGCTGGTCGGCCGTCGGCGCATCCTCCTCGGCCATCTGCTCATCCGTCTCCATCGTCGTATCAACATCAGGAACGCTAGACGGGGGAGCCCTCTCAACAGGTCTGGAACTACTCGTCCCAGGAGATAGCCACGTGACGTCGTCCCAACCGGCCCAGCTACTGTCCGATATGGAGGAGTAATCGGCGACGAGGATCCAGAGCCGGTACCAATAGGAGGTACCGAAGGCAAACTCCGTCCCCTAGCAGTACCTGTCGGAAGTACCGGAGGATCCCGACCTCCTCGTGGCCCTCGCAAATGTCCGCGACGACCTGCCATACCTGATAACAGCATATGATAGTACAAGATATAATAGAGACTAAAAATATGACAGTACAACAAATAATAGAGACTAGAAATATGACAGTACAACAAATATTAGAGACTAGAAATATGACAGTACAACAAATAATAGAGAATAGAAATATGACAGTATAACAAAGATAATAACCAAGGTAACATATGATGATACATTCTATAATAAACATCTAAGTCCAGATAATATATTCTAGAAGAAACATCTAAGTCCAGATAAGTATATCTCTCTCAATCATCTTCAGAATAATCATCTTGTTCGTCTTCCTCGACCTCATCTTCCTCTTCCTCCTCATCTTCACTTTCGTCTTCACCTTCGTCGACTTCGTCTTCCTCTTCGGATAATTCTACATCTTCTACATTATGTGTCGTGTAATGCGTAACTTCCGTGGAGTCCACATCGACAATATTGGTTACAGGAGGTAGCTCGTCCTCCTGGTAAGCTTTTTCATCAACATCAAAAGTATCTCTAGCTTTAGTCTTGCATACTGCCCACCAGTCAGACTTCGTTGCTCCCCGTCTCGGATAAGCTGTGAAATACACGAGCTGAGCCTGAGTTGCTAGGACAAACGGTTCGTAGCCTTGATATCTACGCTTGTAGTTTATATCCACAAGACCATGCTTGTCAATTTTCCAGCCTTGATTTTCAATCGGATCGAACCATTCACACTTGAACAACACGATCTTTGCAGGTTCTCTGCCATAATTATATGACAACTCCACAATCTCTCGCAAGATGCCAAAGAAATCATTTCCTGGATCGACGTCTTTGTAGTTCGAAGACTTGATACACAAACAACTGTTCTTCGTGGAATCAAGATCCAGGAAGCTGTCTCTGATCGGAGCATTTGTCGACTTGAACCGAAAGCCATTGACATAATAACTTGGCCATGTTTTAACAAAAGTAATTGGTCCCTTGGCAAGAGTTCTAATTAATTCAATCTCGGGTGAAATTAGACGATCGACCTGAATATCAAAGAAGAGATAATAAGTTATTTATTGCGCAGTTGCATTAGAAGAGGCCAGTAAATATTACCGAACTGCTTACATATTCGCTCAACCAAGAAGGAAAATGACGTCTCATTTCTTGTTCTAATGCTTCGTCTGTTAGGTAGGGTCTAACCAGCCTCAACTCATCATTATATGTGCTGGAAAACAACGAAGCATTAGAACGATTAGTACAATAATATTAGCTTATACTATTACATTGAGATGACGTAAACTCATCATTCCTTACTTACCCCTTTAGCTTCTCCACTTCATCCTCGTCGCAATTGAGTAATACATACAACTGAGCAGCCCTTAGCTCTTCGTCATTCAAATATCTCTTCTTCATTTTCCCCGAAGGCTTTCCGGACGCATTGAATACTTTCAGTATTCCATCATTAAATTCTTGATATCCGTCGTCGTTTCTCGGAGCCCTCGTTCTATTCGTAGCAACATGAGGTTTGAAATAGGAGGAGCAGAAATTTGTAATCTCCTCGAGAATATAGGCTTCACAAATAGAACCCTCGACCCGAGCCTTATTTTTTACCTTTCTTTTTAAGTGATTCAAATGTCGCTCGAACGGGTACATCCATCGATATTCGACGGGTCCACCAACACGTGCCTCGTAGGAAAGATGAATCGGCAAATGCTCCATAGAGTCGAAGAATCCAGGAGGAAACACCCTCTCTAGCTTGCACAGTGTTACCGCAATGTCCTTCTCTTGCTTTTCTAGACGATCAACGAGCAATTTCTTAGAACAAAGGTCCCTGAAGAATATGCTAAGCTCCGTCAATGGATCCCAAACTGCCTGCGGTAAGAATTCTCGAAATGCAATCGGAATTAACCGCTCCATGAATACGTGACAATCATGGCTCTTCATACCTGTCAGTTTGTTCTCCTTGAGGTCGACGCATCTTCTCAAGTTTGAAACATACCCATCTGGAAATTTCAGACCTTGAATCTACCTACAAAGCCTCACTTTATCCTCCTTCTCCAGTGAGAAAATTGCCTTAGGCTGCTTCAACTTCCCATTCCCGTCCTCTATCAAATGCAATGCAGGACGTCTACATATTTCTTTCAAGTCCAATCTAGCCTTAGGATTGTCTTTCGTCTTCCCCTTTACGTCCATTACAGTATTAATTATGTTGTCAAACACATTCTTCTCAATATGCATGACATCAAGGTTATGTCTAATCAGATTGGTGCTCCAGTATGGCAGATCCCAGAATATACTCCTCTTCGTCCAGTTATGAGTGCGACCAAATCCGTCACACTTGTAGCCCGTAGCAGGCTGCTCAATAGCACTTGGTAAATCTCTAACCTCCTCCCATATCGTGGCTCCGCACCACCTTGTCGGTGGATCACCCTTCTCCACAACGCCAGCACGAAAAGCATTCTTGTTCCTCCGGTACGGATGATCCTTCGGCAGGAATTGTCGATGACAATCGAAGAAGCACGGTTTGCCTCCGTGTTTCAAATGGAAAGCCTTAGTGTCGTCCATGCAACACGGACATGAAAGACGACCATGCGTGCTCCATCCAGATAACATTCCATAGGCCGGAAAGTCGTTGATGGTCCACATAAGTGCTGCCCGCATCTGGAAATTTTGTTTTCTAGATACATCGTACGTGTTGGAACCTACTTCCCACAGCTGATTCAACTCATCAATCAATGGCTGTAAATAAACATCGATGTTCCTTTTCGGATTGTTCGGACCTGGGATAATAACGGTGAAGAACATATATGGAGTCTTCATGCACATCCAAGGCGGTAGATTATACGGGGTGACGATCACAGGCCAACACGAATACTGGGATCCCGAAAGTCCGAATGGGGTAAAACCGTCAGAGCAGAGACCCAATCTAACATTACGCGGATCAGAAGCAAAATCTGGATACTCTCGATCAAAGTGCTTCCATGCTTCTCCATCAGATGGGTGATCCAACACTCCTTCGGTATGTTCCCGCTTATGCCAACTCATATTTTCTGCAGTTTCCTTCACCATAAACAACCGCTGCAAACGCGGCGTCAACGGCAAGTAGTGCATCGAAGAGGTAGGCTTCCTGGCACCGACAGACTTTCCTCTACCACAGGCCTTGTAGCGATCGACACCACAAAATCTGCAGGCGTCTTCATCCTTGTCGTCTTTGTAGTACAACATGCACCCGTTGCGACAGGCATCGATTTTTTCATATCCCATCCAGAGCGATCTAACCATCCTCTTAGACCGGTAGAAGTCTTTAGGCAACTTCGCACCCTCAGGCAATATTTCTATAAGCAACTCCATAATACGGTTGTAGCAATCTTGCGACATGTTAAAATCGGACTTGATGCTCAACAATCTTGTAACCACCTCCAACGGTGAATGATCCTCACAACCAGGATATAATGGAGTCCTTGCATTCTCCAGCAACTCCATGAACTGTGCAGCATCGGGGTTCGGTGCCTCCTCAGGTGCATCATGATCATCCGGATCGAAACTAGGCCCGGCCGCGTCAAAAACCATGTTCACCAACCCATCGTCGTAAGGAGCGTTGTTGTGGACATCCACATAAGGCTCGTACTCCGATGCTAAAGATACAAGTTCTCCGTGCTCGCTCCACTGATAGTAATTCGGCGTGAAACCCTTCGAGTACAAATGATACGTGACATCCACTTCTGGATGATATTTCAAGTTGCGACATCTCACACACGGACACTTAATTTTGGTACCGTCCATGTACTGAGGGAACGCCTTGGCAAACTGCAGGAACTGGTGTACACCCTCTATGAATTCATCCCGCATACCGCACATGTCATCAGGATGACGGTTGTACATCCAAGTACGATTCCGCAGATAGTAATTCAGCTCCATAATTCTGTAAGATAGATACATCAAGGTAGTGAAAATCTGTATCGTAAGACAAACTAAACATAATTAGTATATAATCATGTAATTGGTGGATCTGCTAGCTAGTAAGCCGGATGTACTTAATATCAGAGAGTATCAGATTAGTATTAGTATATAGGTTAGGTAGACCGTATCAGAGAGTATCAGATTAGTATCAGAAGAAGGGAGGAGCAGATGGGTCCAGAGCCATGGTGGAGAAGGAGAAGTAACATGAGAGCAGTTTCTGCCGTAACATCTCTTGGCTCTGCTGGCAACTGAAGTCCAGATGCTACAAAGGACGATCCTTCGCTAAAATTAACTACAACACCCATCAGTTCAAGTTCATTCCTAGATGAGTATATTCCAATGCCATAGAGGAAGGTCAACAAACTGATGGCTTCTATGGCATTGGAATATACTCATATAGGAATGAACTTGAACTGATGGGTGTTGTAGTCGATTTCAGCGAAGGATCGTCCTTTGTAGCATCTGGACTTCAGTTGCCAGCAGAGCCACAGGAGATGTTACGGCAGAAACTGCTCTCATGTTACTTCTCCTCCTCCACCATGGCTCTGGACCCATCTGCTCCTCCCTTCTTCCCTTCTTCTCATTCGACTATCTCGGCCTCCTATTCGGCCTACTATTCCGATACCGATACTTTGAACCTTGATCTTAACACAAACCTATATACTGATCGATACTAATCTGCTACGCCCGATACTAAGTATATACGGTCGATACTGATAGCGATAGTCCGATACCGATAGCGATAGTCCGATACCGATAGTTCGATCGATACCGATAGTTCGATACCGATAGCGATAGTCCGATACCGATAGCGATAGTTCGATACCGATAGCGATAGTCCGATACAGATACACATGGACCTACATATATATATATCACTAGTAGCCATACTCCTCTACATACTACTCTACACTAGGATCTAGTAACCATATACTAAGTCAAAATCTAGGGTTTGACTGAATATGGGTTAACTTTCTGGTCAAACTAAGTCAAAATCTAGGTTTAATAGGGTGTGTAGGTGTTCACCATGTCAAAGTTCAGTCCATCTCTGGTGGACTCAAAAATGTACAGCAGGTGAGGAGAGTGTTAACCCCAGGTTTAGACATCTAACCCAAGTCAGTCTAATGAGATTCAATCTCAGATTTAACAAGTGTTTTCAGATTTACGAGAGGAAAAAGGTAAAAGAAGAAGAGTTCATACATTCATTTCCAAGTTTAACAGTTCATATAAATCTCAAGTTATATGCATGAAGGAAAGGAAAATCAAGTTCAGTCATGTATGCATTCTCAGGTTTCATGTTCAGTTAATCTCAGGTTAATGTTCAAAAACAATCTTAGTTATACATTACATCTCAAGTTCATCTCATTTCTCAGTTATTGCATATATTCATATCATGACAGTTTTGAACATGTAAGATATGAAATAAACTTAACATCTACATAACTGTGAACAATATCTAAACAAACTAAAATCCACAAATCAATCCCAGTATTAACATTACATCACAGTCTATATTTATCATTTAATTTCAATATTAATATAAAACTTACAGTTCAGTTGAGTAGCATAACCCATGTAATGCAAACCCAAATTGAACCCCAAAATACAAACCCATGTAATGCAAACCCAAGTTGAGTAGCATAACCCATGTAATCATATAACCACATCATTTAGTGAACCATACATTACATTAATTAACCAATTTATTATCCTATTAATCTCTGAAAATTCCCAGAATAGTGTAGGTATCATAGTTATGTAGGGAAACCCCAAACCATCAGTCCCACATGCCCCATCCGAAACCCCAAACCTAGTTTACATCTTCTTTCCCAATTTTAAAGGACTACGCCATCTCCAATGGGGGTTTACATTGATCAGAATAATATGCAAAAAAGAAAAAAAAGTAATAAAAATGGCGTTAGGGTTAGGGTTTACCAAATTGACGAGGGGAAGAGGGGGTCGACGGTCTCCGGAGGACGGGGTCGGTGCTCGCGGCGGTCACGAAGGTCGGGGAGAGGAGAGGGGGTCGGTGCTCGCGGCGGCCACCGACGGTCGGCCGGGGAGCTGATGGGGGGGGAGGGGGAGGGTTGGGGAGAGGAGAGGGGTCGCCGAGGTCGGTGGGGGTCGCCGAGGTCGGTGGGGGTCGCCGAGGGCGCGGTCGGACGGGGGTCGACGGGGTGGGGGAAGCCGGCTCGGGGTCGGGGGGGAAGGAAAATATTGGGGGGAAATAATGGGGGGAATGAAAACTCGAACCTGACCTATATTCACACTTTAGCGACGTCATATAAGAACGTCGGTACACGTCGCTAATATCATTGATATTAGCGATGAAGTAATAAATACGTCGAAAAACGTCGCTAATATCACTAATATTAGCGACGTTTACCGACTTATACGCGACGTGAGCTCTTTAAAACGCAAACGTAGTTTAAATACGTCGCAGAACGTCGCTGTCAGTCGCTAATAGTGACGTCTTGCGACGTTATAAAGAAACGTCGCTAAATTATTATTTTCCTGCGACGTTTTCTTAAAACGTCGCTAATTACGTCGGTAATATGACTTATTTTGGTAGTGGTTGGCGTGCTCTTCTGATTAAAGGCACGTGTTTGTACGCTATTTCACAAATAATAGATTTCAATCCTGAGCAAGTATTCTCAGGCCTGGACTAGTCCTCCACGAGGGAAACCAGGTTAAAAATGCTGTGTTTGCGTGTGCTCTCTGATCTTCATTTACTTTCCGCACTTATACTCTGATTAATATTTAGTTGGTTATACTTGAATAGAATTAATTTTTTAATTGATCATTATTGACACACATACTCTATTCATTCCCCTCTAGAGTTGCCTATACGTACTTCAATTGGTATCAGAGCCCTGTTCTCTTGATACAGGATTTATATCCTAGAGTTGATCCATGGCAACCACACAACCCATCTCTACCAACTATGGTGAGGGTCAATCCACAAATAGGCCACCCCTATTTGATGGAACCAACTGCACATATTGGAAGACTAGGATGAGTTTTTATCTTAAGTCTCTAGACTTTGACCTGTGGACTGTAGTCACTGATGGCTACAAAAAACCTCCCAGAATAACTTCGAGGGGAGTCTAGTCGAGAAATCCCACGACAAGTATACTGATCAGGAGAAAAAACAGGCAAGTCTAGACGCTAGGGCTATTAATGCTCTCTTCTGTGCCATAGACAAGACTGAATTCAACAGGGTCTCCACATGCATCACCTCACACGAAGTATGGAAGCTCTTGGAGGTAACTCATGAAGGGACCACATAAGTCAAAGAATCAAAAGTTAATCGTCTGACACAGGAGTACGAGGCTTTCAAGATGAAGCCAAAAGAGACCATCATTCAAATGTTCACCAGATTCTTCGACATCGTCAACCCGCTATCTTCCTCCGGAAAAGATTACTCCAACCATGAAAAGATACACAAAGTGCTACGAGGATTACCGAAGGTCTAGAATTCCAAAGTCACGGTGATCATCGAAGGCAATGATCTTACGTTCATGTCACTAGAAACTTTGATGGGCGAGCTGATGACGCATGAGCTCGATCTAAAAGATTTCGAAGGAATAACTCCAAAAGAGAAGGAGATTGTATTGAGAGCTCATCGCCGAAGAACCAGCTCAGAAGACACTGATGATGACAACTCTGAAGGTGATGATCAAGCTCTCTTAGTTCGAAACTTCAAGAATTTTCTATGCTTCAACAAAAAGAAGAGAGAACAAAGAGACGGTGAGGAAGAACCTGCTTCGGATGCAAAAGGATGGGACATGTCAAGAAAGATTGTCCCGCAGCAAAGAAAGGAAGCAGATACAAGAAGCCATACAAGAAGCCAACTACAAGAAAGTATGCCAATACTAGCATCTGGCACGAAAGCGAGGCTACTGATTCAGACGAGGAAGAGGACTCTCCGTAAAATACGGCTAATGTCTGTCTAATGGCGACTTCTGATAAGGTAAATTCTTTTGATGATTTCTCATTTGATAAACTTGGTGATGCTTTTAGTAATCTACTTGAAGATCACAAAAAGGTACTCAATAAATATAAACATGCTAAGGATAAGATCAAGGACTATGAAACCGAGATCCATAGACTTTCATGTTTACTAGAAAATGTTAGAAATACTACACCCATATAAAACACTGAAGAGATATCCAAGCTTAAATTAAGCTTACACGATGCCGAATCAATCATTGAGAAACAAACTCTTGATATCACAGCTTTAAACAAAAAACTTGCTGAAAAGAAAAATAAGTTCAAAATTGCTACAGGTAGAATACACAGTCTCACTACTAAATGTGATGAGTTAAATGCTATCTCTAAGAAATTAGAGATTAAACTAGACAAGCAGGTTATTCAACCGCAAGTTAAGTCTCATAGTCACAACACTTACAAACACGTGCCAACTCAACAGAAAAAGGCACGTCATCACAAGAACACTCTTCCACATACTACACAAAATTATGCTTTTATGTACACCTATTCACATGCAGCACATAAACACCATCATCATCCTGCTGCACTCAATCTTTATCATCATCATGCTGCTGCACATAATCACTATAATCACTCTACTGCTGCACGTAGCTATCATCACCCCACTTATAAACATCACTATCAATGTCACTACCATATTTCTAGTGTGAGGGTATTTTTGTCATTTTGGGGTATTTTTAAATTTATTAGAATTAATTAGAATTTATGGGAATTTTTAGGAATTTATTTGGAATTGTTTGACTAGGTTGACTTTTGTCTAGTGTTGACTTTATAGACCAACCTAGAAGCTAGCCCTAGTTAGTGGGCCATGGTTAGGTCAAGAGACTCTAGTCTAACCTAGCCTAAGACTTGGTTTAAGTCATTTTAGCAAATAGGAATAGGAGTCATAAGTCATGACTTGTGGTTTTAGAACCATTGTTAAATCTAATCTACATTTAGCTTTGTAGTGGCCCAAGGCCCAACCAAATGACAAGACCCCAACCCAATCCCCAAGTGGCTGGCCACCCTTAACCTAGGGAATCCCACCCTATATAATCCCTCTCCAAACTAGGGTTGCCTCTTTCCATAGGAAGAGCCCTAATTTCAAGAAGGTGAGTTCTTGTCTTCATTAATTCACCATAAATTCATTTTAGGTCCTAAAATCCTCAAACTAGTTGCAATAGTTTTTAATACTGCTATACTTGCTGTTGTTGGAGTTTTATTTCAGTTTGGTATTGATTTGTTGGATTGGGATATCAAAGTGAGGAGCTAACAAAGGACCCTCTCCATTGAAACTTCACATTGAGGTATCTCTTTCATTTCCCCATGAAACTTCCTGTAGTTTTCATGAATAGGAAGCCTAAGAGTCCCCCTAAGGTCAGTAATGGATTCGTGTCCAGTATCGAACGATTCGTGTCCATTCTGGACACGTATCAGTGATCTGGACAGGGTGCTCGACCAAATGCCACAGAGGGCAGGTCGATCATGTTAACCCATTCTTTTTGAATAGGAAATAGGTTTTAGGTCCACCCTTTGGTTTCCTGTCCTTGTGTCCTAGTTTTTGTGACGTTCTGTGTCAGTTTGCTTGTGTGGACACGCGCGTGCATACGGCCGCGCGCAGCAACAGGGATCCCCTGTTACTCGGGGGCAAGAACTCCCTGGACACGACACATGGACACAAAATATTTGACACACACGATGGGGCAGTGTCTGTCATGACACTCCCCAAGTGACACGACCTCTCGTGTCGTGTCGAGGGTGCACGAGACACCGTACGGGTTGCACAGGCTGCGCTCGTGCACTGTTTGAGTTTTTGCTCTATGTGTAGATTCAATCCTATGGATTTAATTCCTATTTTAGTTGAACTAGATCCTAATATATAGTATATAATGTATGTGGATTAATTTACATATTAGTTTAAGTTGTATGTGGTTTTGGGATTCGAAATGTATTACCTGTGTTTTTCTGATACTCATGAACACTGACACTTGATTACACTATTTTAAATCCCTGTTTGCCTTGAATTGTTCAATCAAATTCTTTCCCACATATCACTAATACCAGTTAGAATAAGCTTCATATTGTATAAGGGATGTTAGCTGTGTAATTGAGATTTTTGGGCAAATGTTAGAGTTAATTGCTAACTGTTAATCGAATGTTAGTATCCTATCTGCATGTGTAAGTTCCTGATGATGTGTTATTCACTGTTTAATTCTTGTTGAATCCTCGTTTAATGATCAATACCATGTTAGCTAACTGTAGGTTAATGTCTGCACAAATTATGACATGATTAGATGCTTTTTATGTTAAGTTTTATTATGTAATAATTGGGAAGGGGTTGGACAGATATACTGTGGTATCAGTGAAGGATACCACTGTTCAATCCCTGTACACTCTAAAAACCAAGGTTCCAGTTTAATTTCCTAACCCAAACTTCCCTGTTAACTTGATGATCAATCTATGTTAATTCCCCACATGCTTAAATTTCATGTTTACTTCATGTTTATGATTCAAATTTGGTTTTCAATGGGTAGTAGGAATTCAAGGTATGGTATGGGAATAGAAGTCTTGACTGTCAACCCAAACTTGAGATTAGAGTGCATGATTTGATTTCCCATCCTTTCCTTCTTACTGAGACTTGTTCTCAGAATCTGAGTTATTGGGTTAAACTGAAAACTGGAAATTGGTTGGGTTAATATTGAAGCCATGAACTGATTTCCTGTAATTACATGTTACACCACACATGTTTCCATCCTTCACTGATTTCATGTTTCCTACACACACTGTATACTGTTTTCCTGCATATTATAATTCCTGAACACCACCCTTCCTCACATTGTTATTTCCTGAACACTTGACACATCCTTCACTGGTTGATTAGTCCCTGCATACATTCTTCACTGATATTAATTCCTGTACACAGACACCCTACACTCCACTGTTCTCTTGTTGACACTGGTGTACACTCTCACCACTGTCCTCTTCCTCATTTACTGGATTTTCCTGTATACATATCCTTGTAGACAAGTATACACATGTTTCCTTTCCTTCACTGATTGTACTGCTCTAACACAGACACACACATACACAGTACTTCCCTTCACTGCTATTGTTCCTGCACATATTTTTCTCCTTATGATTGTATTGCCTGCAAACAGTATACATTATTTCCTGTGAGCCATATCACACACACCACACAAGCACATATTTCTTCACTGTTTTAGGTTCCTGCACAGTGTCATGTTATTTCCTGCACATTTATTAGCCATGTCACACACACACTCTAAATTGTATACACACACACACATGTTTTCCCCCTCCTTTATGCTCTAGTGTATACATCCTAGAATATGATTGCCTATGGTAGTGTGCTATGCTTTGTGCCTATATGTATGTACCTATAGTATTAGCCTAGGTATTCTTAGTATAGATTCAATAATATTGTATCTATATATATAATGTGTATGTGCTTAGGTATAAGGAGTACTTGAATGGTGTGTTGTCTAGAATAGAAGTATTAGACCTAGTTAGTCTAGTTTAGACTAAATTAGACTTAGTTGACCTAGTTTGACTTCTAGGGTTGACCAGAGTTGACCAAGAGTTGACTTTGGTCTAGATTGACTTAGAATCATATAGAATGCATAATAGGACTCCATTTTGATATTCTGGACTTGTTGTGACTTGTGCTGTTCTGATTAGGAGCCAGACACCACTCCTTGGACAGTACGTTTCATACCGGATACTCAGTTATAGGCGAGTACATTCTCTGATCATTTCATATCCTGCTTAGAATTATTTCCTGCAGTAGATTACTTTGCTTGTACTGTCACGTTGGTCACACGGATTGGTACTATATGGATCTCTACATGCGATGTTATCCCCCTCGGGAGCATCGGGTACATTGTGTCATATGCATTTCACTTTCATCATGTACTCCTGTGCTTCTATTTTACATGTGCACTCCTGTGAATCTTGTACTCTCATGTTCACGGAGCCCCCATGTATACTATCATGTGCACCCTATATGGGCCCCCATGTGATATCTTGTGCAATAACATAACCTGTTTAGATCCTTGTGTATTGATTGGGGATACGGGGGAGTGCTAGTAGTTGTGTGAACAATTCCAAAGTAGTGTAGATCTTGTGCACCTCGATCCTGTGCAAATCCGTCCTGTTCACATGTGCTATCTCGTACTCTGACTCACTAGCTACTGTTAGTTCTCTATGTATAGTAGATATTTATATTAAAGTTCTCTTCCTGTTTACATACAACATTTCTTCAGTATTCGTATCTTACTTTGCTGCATGTTTTTATTTTCTAACCTGCTATGATCTGTTGAGATGTACTGTACTCGCTCCTGTCCTGACTGGACCTGTTGAAAATATTACAGAGGACGAGGAGGAGGCTTGCCTGGACACCTACTACGGGGCAGCCCTAGATGACACCTGTGAGCTGGACCCTCAGGAGGATCCAGCAGTAGCTGAGGACTTTCCCCCGACTGTCTAGACTAGATTAGCTAGCTTGTCTTTCATTTATAGTCTTGAGACCTGTTCTAGTTAGACTCTTTTGGAGATCAGTTGTATATATTCTTTTATCTGGGACTTGTACTGCTGGGATTATCTTAGACTATTGTTTTATCTATTTCATTTCCTTGAGTTCTATTCATATCGTGCTATATCTTCCTTAGTTGTGATTGAGTTTCTATTGCTATGTCACCCCCATTCGGGGAGTATAAACTGTTTAGATATTTACATTGCTAGATGTTGTGACCTAGGACAGCGTTCTACCGCCGACACTGCGGCGTAGGCTGGGCGTATTCACGTCTCGTGCCCTTACTCTAGGGTGCGGGTCGTGACACATTTTTAGTGGTGGCCCATGCAGGTCTAGACTAGAAGTGTAGTGGTACTCGAACAAGAGTATCACTACAGCCTGCTATAGGATATAGGACATTAATTTTAAGATACTCAATCACTTTAGGAAAATTCCTTTTATTGCCATCTAAATCCTTTTGTCTGCTGATCCTTTGAATTATAATTGTCCGCCCTTGTTATATCGCTTCTTTCTCAGAAATTGATACTCTTGTTTGTCTATCTTCAGGATGGTAGAGACTCGATCACAGCGTGCCGTCCATGAGGATGCTTTAGAGGGGACTGCTACCTCTCAGCCAGCACGGCGAGGCCAGGGGACTGCAGCGCTTGTCACCTCAGCTCGTATTGAGACCTCGGCAGCCGCAGCAGGGGGTATGCACCCACCGACTGGGAGGCAGGACCCGGTCTATCCAGAGGATCCTTTCCAGCCACCATCGCCTCCAGGACATGTGGACGCAGCTCAGATGTTCGCTTATTTCCAGCAGTTCATGGACCGGCAGCAGGCTCGGCAGGACAGAGGCATGGAGTTGGCTGTCACGACAGCTGCAGCTCGACCAGTGGTGCAGCAGCAGAGGACACCAGGAATCGAGCAGTTTCAGAAGATGATCTCCAGGGACTTCATGGGGACAGAGGGGATCCTGTATGCCGACGAGTGGATCGAACATATGGAGGAGATCTTCCGCTTGGCCAGGATTCCGGCAGACCTTCAGATCGAGGTTGCAGCTAACCGGATGCGAGATCTTGCTCGCACCTGGTATCAGTCGGACCCCAGGGTGGGGGTACCAGGGCAGACTTGGGAGCAGTTCAGGGGCTTCTTCAAGAAGAAGTTCTTCCCAGATTCATCAGTCAGAGCCTTGGAGACACAGTTTGAGAGCTTGGTCCAGGGAAGCCTCTCAGTTGAGGAGTATGCGGGAGAGTTTGGCCGTCTCAGCAGGTTTGTTGAGGGTCTGAGCGAGACGGCGAAGGCCCAGAGATTCCGGAAGGGTCTGGTCAAGGAGGTCAAGTCCCTGACCAAGGGGAACAGAGATGCTACATTTGAGGAGATCTTGACGGGAGCCCTGCTAGCAGAGGATGATCTTGAGCTTAGGCTCAAGAGAGGGAGAGACCCAGTTGGGGGCAGTAGCAGCAGCGGAGGCCAGGCCAAGAGGCCTCATCTTCAGCACCAGCAGCCCAGGCAGTTTTAGCCGCAGCCGATTCAGCAGAGGCCGGCTCAGCAGCAGCATCAGGCACCCAGGCAGACAGTCAGTTGCCCCTTCTGCAAGAAGCCAGGGCATGGATGTAATGACTGCAGGAAGAGGCTCGGGAGGTGCCTCCTGTGCGGAGCAGCAGATCACCAGATGAGGGAGTGTCCTAGGTCTGTGGGACGAGCAGCCCCAGAAGGAGGAGCCAGAGCTCCAGCAGGTCAGCAGCGGAGACCAGCCCTGCCGACGCAGCAGCAGAGGTTTGTCCAGCACCAGCAGTAGGCCAGGGGAGGTCAGCAGGGGCGAGCTTTCGCCATGGCAGCTGGAGATACAGAGGTGACTGGAGAGCTGATTGCAGGTTCGATTCTTCTCGACTCCAGTCCAGCTTTCGCATTGTTTGATTCTGGTGCATCGCATAGCTTCATTTCAGTATCTTTTACGATTAGACACTGTATCATAGCTGAATCGTTGCCTAGGACTTACAAGATCACGACCGGGGGTGGTATTATCCTCGTGAGTGATGTTTGTAAGGGTCGAAGAGTAGTTTTGGGAGGCCGTGAGTTGGAGGTGAGCTTGCTCGTAATGCCATTGCCGAACTACGATATAGTACTAGGCATGGATTGGTTGAGTAGGCACCACGCCAGCATCGATTGCAGAGGGGGTAGAGTTCTTTTCAGAGAGCCAGGGGAGCCAGAGTTCGAGTACTCCAGACGTCAGGCAGAGCAGAGCAGCGGAGTCTTCTGTGGAGTCTCGGTCGAGGAGCAGGCGATTCCACACCCCTTGATAGCAGAGTATATGGATGTTTTCCCGGAGGAGTTGTCGGGACTGCCACCAGACAGGGATATTGAGTTCTCGATAGACTTGGTTCCAGGAGCGGAGCCCATTTCTCAGCATGTCTATCGGGTGAACAACAGCGAGCTGGTGGAGCTGAAGAAGCAAGTGGATGAGCTACAGGACAAGGGCTTCATCCGCTCGAGTTCGTCGCTATGGGGTGCACCAGTGTTGTTCGTGCCGAAGAAGGATGGGTCAGTACGCATGTGTATTGACTATAGGGCACTCAACAACCTCACGATCAAGAACAGATACCCACTGTCGCGGATCGACGATCTATTTGACCAGTTGAGCGGAGCTCGGGTATTCTTCAAGATTGATCTGAGGTCGGGATATCACCAGGTGAAGGTGAAGGGGGAGGATATTCCCAAGACCGCTTTCAGGACGCGGTACGGGCAGTTCGAGTTTTTGGTTATGCCGTTTGGGCTAACTAATGTACCAGCTGTGTTTATGAACCTTATGAACAAGGTGTTCCATCAGTATTTGGATCAGTTTGTAGTAGTGTTTATTGATGATATCTTGATATATTCTAAGACTGAGGAGGAGCACGAGGAGCATCTGCGGATAGTGCTGGAGATTCTCAGGAAGGAGCAGCTTTATGGAAAACTCTCCAAGTGTGAGTTTTTCTTGGACCGGGTGGATTTCTTGGGGCACGTGGTGACTAGAGATGGTATCTCAGTTGACCCCAAGAAGATTGTAGCAGTCGAGGCATGGACAGCGCCGACTTCAGTTGCAGAGATCAGGAGCTTCCTGGGGTTGGCAGGATATTATCGGAGATTTGTGCAGGATTTCTTCCGGATCGCAGAGCCGTTGACACGGTTGACCCGAAAGGATGCTGAGTATGTATGGTCAGAGGAGTGTCAGGCAGCTTTTGATGAGTTGAAGAAGCGGCTGACGACAGCTCCGATTCTGACGTTGCCTTCAGGATCAGGTGGATTCACTATTTATAGTGATGCTTCAGGGAAGGGGCTGGGTTGTGTGTTGCAGCAGCACGGGAAGATAATTGCCTATGCTTCCAGGCAGTTACGTCCCCATGAGAAGAATTACCCTACCCATGACCTGGAGCTGGCAGCAGTGATTTTTGCTTTGAAGCTGTGGAAGCATTATCTGTATGGTGAGCGGGTGGAGATCTTCATAGATCACAAGAGCCTAAAGTATGTGTTCACTCAGAAGGAGTTGAACATGAGACAGCACAGATGGTTGGAGTTGATGAAGGACTTCGACATTGTACTGCAGTATCATCCAGGGAAGGCCAACGTGGTTGCCGATGCCTTGAGTAGGTATCCGACAGCCATGTGTTTGACCATGGATCGGCATTTGCTTGCCGACTTGGAGAGCCTTGGGATTAAGGTGATCGTGCCGGGAGTACAGATGCAGCTATGGGGGATGCAGATATAGTCAGACTTGATAGACAGGATCAAGGCGGCTCAGTTTCAGGATGTGGCTTTTCAGAGTATCAGAGAGCAGATCAGTATAGGAGTGGGGGATCCTGAGTTTTCACTTGCAGAGGATGGTGCCCTGAGGCACGGTGCCAGGCTATGTGTGCCTAGCGGAGAGCTCAGAGAGCAGATTATGCAGGAGGCCCACAGATCTCAGTACTCTATACACCCGGGTGCCAACAAGATGTATCGAGATCTGCGGGAGCATGTATGGTGGTCAGGAATGAAGCGGAAGGTGTCCCAGTTCGTAGCGAGGTGCTTGGTCTGTCAGCAGGTCAAGGCAGAGAGACAGAGGCCCGGTGGATTGTTGCAGCCGCTGCCCATTCCCGAGTGAAAATGGGAGCATATTACGATGGACTTCGTTTCAGGATTGCCGCGTACTCCAGGAGGGAAAGACGCGATTTGGGTCATCGTGGACAGGTTGACCAAATCGGCCCACTTCTTGCCATTCAAGGTGGGCACGTCTACAGAGAGGCTGGCGGAGATGTATATGCAGCAGATAGTCAGGATCCACGGAGTTCCGGTCAGCATCGTCTCGGATCGGGATAGCCGTTTTACTTCCCATTTTTGGAGGAGTCTGCAGACCAGCTTGGGCACTCAGCTCAAGTTTAGTACTGCATACCACCCCCAGACGGACGGACAGTCAGAGCGGACTATTCAGACCCTTAAGGATATGCTGCAGACGTGCGTTCTGGACTTTGGAGGTTCCTGGGAGGATCATCTTCATTTGGTGGAGTTTGCCTATAATAATAGTTTTCAGGCCAGCATCGAGATGTCACCTTTCGAGGCTCTGTACGGGCGTAGGTGCCGTACACCCTTATCCTGGGATGATGTTGGTGAGCGAGCTTTGTTGGGGCCAGAGATGATTGTGGATGCGACCGAGAAGGTGAAGCTTATCAGGGACAGACTTCGCGTGGCGCAGGACAGACATCGGTACTGGGCCGATAGCCACCGGAGGCCCTTGGAGTTTGAGGTACAGATTAGAGTAGGATTAGATTTAGGTTATTTGTTTGTGATTTTTGATCATGTTTGTTATTTATTTTAATTGAGACCTTGCTTGTGATTTGGTCGGAGACCAGATTTTCTTGAGGATATCTCCGACTCGTGGTACGATACGTTTTGGTGGAGACGGAAAGCTTAGCCCGCGCTTCATCGGCCCTTTCGTTATCAGCGGGAGAGTCGGTGACGTGGCTTACAAGCTAGACTTGCCGCCTGCACTTGTGGGGGTGCACAACATATTTCATGTATCACAGTTGAGACGGTACGTGGCTGACCCTAGCCATGTGCTCGATCATTCGGAGATTGAGGTGGGTCCTTCTCTCAGCTATCCAGAGCAGCCTGTGGAGATTCTGGATCGACGGGAGAAGGTTCTGAGGAACCAGGTGATACCGTTGGTATGCGTCGCATGGAGGCATCATTCTCCAGGAGTGTCTACCTGGGAGCGGGAGGATGAGATGCGCGAGCGGTACCCTTATCTTTTTGGACCTTGAGGTATACTTTCTATCCTTCTCATCAGTTGCATTTCGCCTTTCAATTTCGAGGACGAAATTCTTTTAAGGAGGATAGATTTATCACTACCACATTTCTAGTGTGAGGGTATTTTTGTCATTTTGGGATATTTTTAAATTTATTAGAATTAATTAGAATTTATGGGAATTTTTAGGAATTTATTTGGAATTGTTTGACTAGGTTGACTTTTGTCTAGTGTTGACTTTGTAGACCAACCTAGAAGCTAACCCTAGTTAGTGGGCCATGGTTAGGTCAAGAGACTCTAGTCTAACCTAGCCTAAGACTTGGTTTAAGTCATTTTAGCAAATAGGAATAGGAGTCATAAGTCATGACTTGTGGTTTTAGAACCATTGTTAAATCTAATCTACATTTAGCTTTGTAGTGGCCCAAGGCCCAACCAAATGACAAGACCCCAACCCAATCCCCAAGTGGCCGGCCACCCTTAACCTAGGGAATCCCACCCTATATAATCCCTCTCAAAACTAGGGTTGCCTCTTTCCATAGGAAGAGCCCTAATTTCAAGGAGGTGAGTTCTTGTCTTCATTAATTCACCATAAATTCATTTTAGGTCCTAAAATCCTCAAACTAGTTGCAATAGTTTTTAATACTGGTATACTTGCTGTTGTTGGAGTTTTATTTCAGTTTGGTATTGATTTGTTGGATTGGGATATCAAAGTGAGGAGCTAACAAAGGACCCTCTCCATTGAAACTTCACATTGAGGTATCTCTTTCATTTCCCCATGAAACTTCCTGTAGTTTTCATGAATAGGAAGCCTAAGAGTCCCCCTAAGGTCAGTAATGGATTCGTGTCCAGTATCGAACGATTCGTGTCCATTCTGGACACGTATCAGTGATCTGGACAGGGTGCTCGACCAAATGCCACAGAGGGCAGGTCGATCATGTTAACCCATTCTTTTTGAATAGGAAATAGGTTTTAGGTCCACCCTTTGGTTTTCTATCCTTGTGTCCTAGTTTCTGTGTCGTTCTGTGTCAGTTTGCTTGTGTGGACACGCGCGTGCACACGGCCGCGCGCAGCAACAGGGATCCCTTGCTACTCGGGGGCAAGAACTCCCTGGACACGACACATGGACACGAAATATTTGACACACACGATGGGGCAGTGTCTGTCATGACACTCCCCAAGTGACACGACCTCTCGTGTCGTGTCGAGGGTGCACGAGACACCGTACGGGTTGCACAGGCTGCGCTCGTGCACTGTTTGAGTTTTTGCTCTATGTGTAGATTCAATCCTATGGATTTAATTCCTATTTTAGTTGTTAAACTAGATCCTAATATATAGTATATAATGTATGTGGATTAGTTTACATATTAGTTTAAGTTGTATGTGGTTTTGGGATTCGAAATGTATTACCTGTGTTTTCTTGATACTCATGAACACTGACACTTGATTACACTGTTTTAAATCCCTGTTTGCCTTGAATTGTTCAATCAAATTCTTTCCCACATATCACTAATACCAGTTAGAATAAGCTTCACATTGTATAAGGGATGTTAGCTGTGTAATTGAGATTTTTGGGCAAATGTTAGAGTCAATTGCTAACTGTTAATCGAATGTTAGTATCCTATCTGCATGTGTAAGTTCCTGATGATGTGTTATTCACTGTTTAATTCTTGTTGAATCCTCGTTTAATGATCAATACCATGTTAGCTAACTGTAGGTTAATGTCTGCACAAATTATGACATGATTAGATGCTTTTTATGTTTAGTTTTTGTCACTCTCCGTTCCCGGAATGCGTATTCTAATACGTATATTGCCTGAATGTATTTATTTAGTATTTATTATGTAGTATCCTGTATTTAAATTCCTATAACTTTATGTTAATTAATTATCTGCATTTTATTTTCTGCACTTTATTTTTTTGCAATTCTATTGCCTGCTCTTTAATTTTTCATGTTAATTAATTAGCTGCTCTTTAATTTTCATGCTAATTAATTCCTGCAATTTTATTTCTGCATTGCTTCCTGTACTTTTATTACCTGCATTTTAATTCCTGCTTTAGTTTTACTTTCGGGTTAGCCTTGTTGGACCCGTGCAACCCGATCCATTGGACCCGGCCCAACTCCCACCTACCACCACCTTTTATTTAAAGCCACCCTCTCCCTTCTCTCTCCTCATTTACTTTACTTCTTCACCATTACTTCTTCTTCTTCCTTTTATTACTCTCTCCACCTACCAACTAGGCAAGTACATCTTGCTCTACATGAGGACCATATTTTATGGTTCAATATTCTTCCTCTCATGATTCTAAGAGAGTTTAGTGCTTAGTATTTTTGATTTCATTGGTTCATTTCTTGTAGATCTAAGTTATTGTATTTTCGGTTGTCTATGGGTTTTGATCAAGCAAACTCCTTTATTCTCAAGATTTGATGGTTCTATGCCGTAGAGCAGTTCATCCTACCCAATTTTGACCTTTAGAAAGTTGGATTTGGACTTGTTTTGACCAAGTTATGGACTTTTGAAGCTTTGGGTTCAATCCATGGAGTTCTTGCTGTTTGGAGAAGACAGTGAGCAGTGTACGCTGGCTTTTTAGCTGCGTCACTGAGCCGTGCGCGCTCTTTAGCGTAGCGCAGTATGGAGTCCATACGCTGCCTTTTAGGAAGCGTGTGTCTTGCATACGCTGCCTTTTGGGAGCGTATGACTTGCATACGCTGACTTGAATGGTCAGGAGTCGTATGAAGTCCATACGCTGCCTTTTGGGAGCGTATGACTTGCATACGCTGACTCGAATGGTCAGGAGTCGTATGAAGTCTATACGCTGCCTTTTGGGAGCGTATGACTTGCATACGCTGACTTGAATGGTCAGGAGTCGTATGAAGTCCATACGCTACCTTTTGGGAGCGTATGACTTGCATACGCTGACTTGAATGGTCAGGAGTCGTATGGAGTTCATACGCTACCTTTTGGGAGCGTATGACTTGCATACGCTGACTTGAATGGTGAGGAGTCGTATGGAGCCCATACGCTGCCTCTTTGACTTGAGCGTAGCCTGACTTGAGCGTACGCTGACCTTACTTACCCTGATCTTCTATAGCCCTGTATATTGATATTTTATTAGATATTTAACGTCCATTTTATATCCTTACGCCTTTTTGGCATAAACTCGATAAAATCATGATATGTTAACATTTCTGTTAAATATGGATTGTTACGTGGGATGTACCATGTGTCGTAAATTGAGTTATAGATACCCCGATTGACTGGAATTAAACCCTGAGAGTTTTAGACTCGACCCCACTGAATACTAGTTGACTTTCATGCCTTGTCACCATTGACAATGATTGTGACCTTGACTAATAATTGATCATGCGTTCCTAGTTGAAACTAAGAGACTGGCTAGTCGTCTTATTGAATTAAATGAATGAGACACGTTCATGTTATGAACTATTGTAATCGACTGGCTGATCCCGAATATTGACATACAGGCACATGCAGGCTTCAATCTATTTATTTATTTATTTACTTATTTATTCTCTACAAAAGAAGCATGTATACTTTATGGTCAAGGCATGATTACCGTGGTTAGATTTGATTGTTGCATTACGCTATGTAAGACCTGCAACCTAACCGCACTGGTATCGTTGTAGAGTTGTGCATATCGTACCCCGTACGAAAGTACTCATTTGAATGACCATGATCCACGGCATGAGATTTCACTCAACGTAGGGACTATTAAGTTAAATAAAATAATGATGGCATGGAGAGAATGCATTCCCGAGTTCTTACATGGCAGCCCCCTTGGGACAAGTAATACCCGATGGACCGGCTGGTTCCCACAGATACTGTAAAACTGCCACACGGGCAGGGAACAGTATCTGCTTTTATTACTATTGTATATTGTATATTGACGGGCGTCCTGCTAGGACTCGTCTAATTCATGCATGGCGCACATGATTGACTGGATAGACTAGCCTTGCTCGCACATGGTAAGAACTGAGGAGTCCCTAATTGCATTATTCCAGGATAACTTGGGACTCACAATAGCAAGCCGTAGTAGTTGAATGGCCGTTTAAATTGATTTGTTTGTGCATTGTACCTACTCTGTTACCTAACTGGGATGATCAGAATGTCAGGACATGACGGGCCAACTTCTGTCCTTGTTTGGTTGGGAGGTTGGTTCGAAGTGTCTTGATGTGATGTGAGTTCTAGTAGCAAGCAGAGATCTATTATTATATTCTCTTACTTACTGGTTTTAGTTCTCATGTCGTGCTTTCTTGTGGTACTTGCTATTAGAGGTCTAACCTCTCTGGTTTTGCATGGCCAGATTTAGAGCCAGTTCCCGAGGACTCAGCGTACTTCCACCTCCAGGATGGTCAATACTAGAGGAATGATCGCAGGAGGCCTCGAGTGGGTTCCTTAACTTCACCACTCGTTTTGTTATCTATTTTATACCTTGCCGTTTGGCACCGACATGTTAGTCGGATTGTCTGGTACTTACTTTTGCATAATTATAATTAAGTCAGACTGCAGCTGATAACAATTGTGTACGCTCGCTATATCATCTGGCTATGTTTTGTAAAGCCAGATCTCAAGAACATTTTGACTAAGCGTTTGGGACGCCTTACTGCTTTACCTTACATGTTCTATATTTCTGTTTCTTGTTTGAATGATTGAGACAATAGATGTGTAATGACCATAGTAAGACTTTTATGTAGTATGCACCCCCTCGTCTGGTTAGACAGCATTGATCGTATTATACGGTATTCATCTACCCGTAATACGTAGCTGGCTGAGTCACTCCCCCGCTCTCCAGTATTCTGGTTCTGGGGCGTGACAAGGTTTTTGTGGTGGCCCATGCAGGTCAGATTTCAGACTTGTGGGGTGTTTTGATTTATAGGATGTCTCAATCACACATGTTCCTCCTTGATCTCATGATTCGTCAATTCTCAACTCCAGCTTGACATTCCAGTATCCTTTGACTTCATTGATCTTCCCTGTCCGGTCATTTGATTGTTCTCTTGTCCCTTTTCTTAGGGGCACCTCGTCCGTATCTGTCAGAGCTGGACAACAACAACATGGACAACAGCATAGACAACCTGACCAGGTTGGTCAGCAACAAGGGTCAGAACCACTTCATGAGGCTATTCAAGAAGAGATGATAGTAGAACCAGCAGTTGGACCGCAGTATCCGGAGGTTCCAACACCACCAATAGTTCCACCTACCCCTGTGGAATTGGACACACCAGCCCTTCTGGAGATCATGAGAGGGATGATGGCTACCCAACAACACCAGATGTTAGCCCAATAGCGCATGCATGCTCAGTTGCAAGAGCAGAATGTACTACTCAACCAAGGATTACAGACGGCATTGGAAAGAGGGGCGATGACAGATTCAGGAGCGTCAGCCCGGTTTTGCAAGTACAACCCCCGTCGTTTCGAGGGCACGGAGGATGCTATCTCAGCAGATGCATGGCTTAAGGACATTGAGGCTATTTTGACAGCCGCTAAGGTGCCGGCAGAAGAACGTGTAGATCTAGTGAAGTTGTTACTTCAGGATCTCGCACGTGATTGGTGGGAAGCAGAGGAAGTAGGCATCAGACGTCCTGTTGCATGGGACGATTTTACTGCAAGGTTCAAGACGAAGTATTATGGAGTTGTGGCGCAGTTTGAGCTACAACAGAAGTTTATCAACCTCAGACAGGCTGGCAAGACCGTAGATGCTTATGCAGCGGAGTTCTGCAGATTGAGTAGGTTTGCCCCAGAGATGGTAGCAACGGAGCGCCAGAGGGCGATGAGGTTCCAGCAAGGGTTTCATCTTGAGCTCTTGCAATTGATAGAGGGGCACAATTATCAAACTTTTGATGAAGTATTGACGGCAACCCGCAGGCATGAGATCACCATTCAGAGGCTTGCGGCAAGGACTGGAGGTCAGAAGAGATCCCACAGTCAGATTGAAGGAGGAGGGAGAGCAGCGCCCCGAACAACAGCACCATCCCCTGGCATTCGTATCCACGATGTGGCGATACGGGGGCTAGCACCACCACCCAGGCAGCAGCAACAACAGAAGAAGAACCAGCAACCCCCTGCGGGCTGCACTTATTGTGGGAAGATGGGGCACACTAGAGATGTGTGTCGGACATTGAATGGGCTGTGTCTGATATGTGGAAACCCAGATCATCGGGTTACCACATGTCCCATGAATTCGAGGTCAGGAGGACCAGGGCAGCAGTTTCCTGCTCTGCCAGCACCAGGAACAGGGCAGTATCGAGGACCAGCATTGGCAGTGAGGCCGTTGGCGCAGCGTCTGTTAGTATCATAGGCTCAGATGTTTCGGCAGCAGGGACCGCCGATGCAGCAACACCAGCATAGACCACCCCAGCATCATCAAGGCAGGGGCCAGCAGCAGCACCAGGCTAGGCCACAGCATGGGAACCAGCAAGGAGGTCGAGGGCAGGCATTCACACTGTCCTTGGAAGAGGCATTGGCATCGGAAGATGTTGTGGCAGGTAACATTCTCGTCGCCTCATATCCCGCAGTAGCATTGTTTGATTCGGGAGCATTCCATTCATTTATATCTGCATAATTTGCGACACGGCTAGGAATGGAGTTCGAGGCATTGCCAGGGAGGTTGAATATACTCACTGGTAATGGGCTCATAGGAGTTAGTAGAGTTATTCTAGCATGTAGCGTTGTAGTTTGTGGGCATTCCTTACCCGTCCATTTGATAGAATTTCCTGTTGGAAATTTTGACGTTATCTTAGGCATAGACTGGCTGAAAGACAGTCATGCGACAATAGATTATCGTAGTGGGAGTGTATCTTTTGATATTCCAGGCATGAAGAAATTCACCTTAGTCAGATCAGAGGCAACTCAGCAAGAGCAGGGAGTAGTAACGGCAATGGAAGAAGTTCAAGTTCCGAAGGTGGTTGAAGAATTTCTAGACGTATTTCCCGAAGAACTTCCAGGTCTACCACCGGTTAGAGATATTGAGTTCAGTATAGAATTGGCACCTGGAACTAAACCGATATCAGATCGGGTTTACAGAATGGCAGATTCAGAGCAGGCCAAGGTATATGAGCACATAGAGGAATTGAAGGAGAAGAAGTTCATCCAAGCTAGCGTATCGCCATGGGCAGCACCAGTGGTACTTGTGGAGAAGAAGGATGGGTCGTCCAGATTGTGTATTGACTACAGGAAGCTTAACGCGGCAACCGTGAAGAACAAGTACCCATTACCCAGGATCGACGACTTATTTGATCAGTTGAGCAAGGCTAGAGTCTTCTCCAAGATAGATCTTCGTTCAGGGTACCATCAGGTGAGGGTTCGGAAGGAAGACATTCCTAAGACAGCATTCAGGTCGAAGTATGGGCATTATGAATTCTTGGTAATGTCGTTTGGTTTGACCAATGCTCCAGCAATATTCATGGATTTGATGAACCGCATCTTTATGCCGTATTTAGACCAGTTTGTCGTTGTGTTTCTTGACGACATTCTCGTATACTCTGCTAGTGAAGAGGAGCATGAAGACCACCTCAGGAAAGTGTTGCAGGTTCTGAGAGAGAACCAGTTGTATGCCAAGCTCAGCAAGTGTGAGTTCTGGATGGACCATATTTCATTTTTGGGTCATATCGTATCAGGAGCTGGAGTAGCAGTGGATCCCAAGAAGGTAGAAGCAGTAGAGAGTTGGCCAGTACCCAAGACCGTAGCTGATGTACGGAGTTTCTTGGGATTGGCGGGATATTACAGAAGATTTGTGTCAGATTTTGCAAGACTCTCAGCACCCATGACTCGCTTGACACGGAAGGATGTGCCATTCGTTTGGTCGGCAGAATGCCAGGCATCATTTGCGAATCTGAAGCAGAAGTTGATATCAGCGCCCATTCTTACATTGCCAGTTGGACCTGGAGGTTTTACCGTATATTGTGATGCGTCAGGTAAAGGACTTGGATGCGTCCTCATGCAGCATGAGAAGGTGATAGCATATGCATCTAGGCAGCTTCGGGACCACGAGAAGAATTACCCAACTCATGATCTGGAATTGGCGGCAGTAGTGTTTGCTCTGAAGCTATGGAGGCATTACTTATATGGTGACCGAGTGGAGATGTACACAGATCATAAAAGTCTGAAGTACATCTTTACTCAGAAGGAGCTGAACATGAGGCAGAGAAGATGGCTAGAGTTGATCAAGGATTATGACGTGGAGCTTCAGTATCATCCAGGCAAGGCTAATGTGGTAGCAGACGCTCTCAGCAGAAGGGGCGGCATATTTATGTTGACAACGCAGAAGCATATCTTAGAAGACCTTCAGGAGATGGGCATCGAAGTTATATTTCCTAGTGATATAGGAGTTCTGGCGAGTCTACGAGTCCAATCTGACTTGGTAGACAGGATCAAGGCAGCTCAGGCACATGACCCGAGGATTCAGAAGCTTAGGACAGAATGTGAGTCAGGACTCAGGAAGGAGATGAGGATTCATGAATATGGTACACTTAGGTTTGGATCACGTCTATGTGTGCCTAGTGGAGATATCAGACAGGAGGTCATGGCAGAAGCTCACAGTTCCCAGTATTCTGTTCACCCTGGTGGGACCAAGATGTACCAAGATATCAAGCAACATTTCTGGTAGAACGGAATGAAGAGAGAGATAGCTAGATTTGTTTCCCGTTGCTTGGTATGTCAGCAAGTGAAGGCAGAACAGCAGAGGCCAGCTGGATTATTGCAACCACTTCCTATTCCAGAATGGAAATGGGAGCATATTACAATGGACTTTGTGACCGGTTTACCGAGATCACCAAGTGGTAAAGATGCTATTTGGGTAATAGTGGACCGGCTTACAAAGGTAGCACATTTTCTTCCTTTCAGAGTAGGGCAATCTACAGAAAAGTTGGCAGAGTTGTATATACAACAGATAGTCAGGCAGCATGGAGTTCCTGTCAGTATTGTGTCAGACCGAGATACCCGTTTCACATCGCATTTCTGGAAGAGCTTGCATCATAGTCTTGGTACCAAATTAAAATTTAGCACGGCTTACCATCCACAGACGGACGGGCAATCAGAAAGGACAATTCAGACTTTGGAAGATATGTTGCGAGCTTGCACTCTGGATTTTGGAGGATCTTGGGAAAGCTACCTGCACTTAGTTGAGTTCTCATACAACAACAGTTATCAAGCCAGTATCCAGATGGCGCCATTTGAGGCACTATATGGTAAGAAGTGTAGATCGCCACTAGCATGGGATGATATCGGGGAAAAGAAGATGCTAGGCCCAGAAATGATTATTCAGACGGTTGAAGTGATTAAGGGAATTAGAGAGCGACTTCGTGTTGCGCAGGATCGGCATCGTCATTGGGCGGACCAGCATCGTAGGCCGTTAGAGTTCTCTGTTGGGGACCACGTATTCTTGCGGATCTCACCTACTCGTGGGGTCATTAGATTTGGCGTTCGTGGGAAATTGAGTCCGCGGTACGTGGGCCCATTCGTTATCCTTGATCGGATAGGCGATGTTGCTTATCGTTTATCACTCCCACCTTCGTTACGAGAGGTGCATGACGTGTTTCATGTATCTCAATTACGTAGGTATGTATCGGACCCAAGCTATGTCCTCGATCACTCTGAGCTGGTTGTTGGTACCAACCTGTCTTACGAGGAACAGCCTGTGTCTATTTTGGACCGAAGAGAGAAGATACTCAAGAACCGAACAATTAGTCTTGTCCGTGTTGCTTGGGGTCATCACTCCTTGGGAGAGTCAACGTGGGAACGTGAGGATGATATCCGATCACGGTATCCACACCTGTTTGACTCACAAGGTATATCTTTTTCTGTATACCTTGATTGTCTTGATTCCTCATGCTTATCACCTTATAGGTAAAATTGCTTGATATCATAGATTGATGGATTTACATATATGTTACTTGCTATGGACATTGTAAAATGATTGCTTTATTGAATTGCTTGTACTTAGATTAGTTTAGCCCCGATATTTCTATCTTGCTTGAATTTGAAATTCCGAGGACGAAATTTTTTCAAAGAGGGTAGAGATGTCACTCCCCGTTCCCGGAATGCGTATTCTAATACGTATATTGCCTGAATGTATTTATTTAGTATTTATCATGTAGTATCCTGTATTTAAATTCCTATAACTTCATGTTAATTAATTATCTGCATTTTTTTTTCTGTACTTTATTTTTTTGCAATTCTATTGCCTGCTCTTTAAATTTTCATGTTAATTAATTAGCTGCTTTTTAATTTTCATGCTAATTAATTCCTGCAATTTTATTTTTGCATTTCTTCCTGTACTTTTATTACCTGTATTTTAATTCCTGATTTAGTTTTACTTTCGGGTTAGCCTTGTTGGACCCGTGCAACCCGACCCATTGGACCCGGCCCAACTCCCACCTACCACCACCTTTTATTTAAAGCCACCCTCTCCCTTCTCTCTCCTCATTTACTTTACTTCTTCACCATTACTTCTTCTTCTTCCTTTCATTACTCTCTCTACCTACCAACTAGGCAAGTACATCTTGCTCTACATGAGGACCATATTTTATGGTTCAATATTCTTCCTCTCAGGATTCTAAGAGAATTTAGTGCTTAGTATTTTTGATTTCATTGGTTCATTTCTTGTAGATCTAAGTTATTGTATTTTCGGTTTTTTATGGGTTTTGATCTAGCAAACTCCTTTGTTCTTAAGATTTGATGGTTCTATGCCGTAGAGTAGTTCATCCTACCCAATTTTGACCTTTAGAAAGTTGATTTTGGACTTGTTTTGACCAAGTTATGGACTTTTGAAGCTTTGGGTTCAATCCATGGAGTTCTTGCTGTTTGGAGAAGACAGTAAGCAGTGTACGCTGGCTTTTTAGCTGCGTCACTGAGCCGTGCGCGCTCTTTAGCGTAGCGCAGTATGGAGTCCATACGCTGTCTTTTAGGAAGCATGTGTCTTGCATACGCTGCCTTTTGGGAGCGTATGACTTACATACGCTGACTTGAATGGTCAGGAGTCGTATGAAGTCCATACGCTGCCTTTTGGGAGCGTATGACTTGCATACGCTGACTTGAATGGTCAGGAGTCGTATGAAGTCCATACGCTGCCTTTTGGGAGCGTATGACTTGTATACGCTGACTTGAATGGTCAGGAGTCGTATGAAGTCCATACGCTGCCTTTTGGGAGCGTATGACTTGCATACGCTGACTTGAATGGTCAGGAGTCGTATGGAGTTCATACGCTACCTTTTGGGAGCGTATGACTTACATACGCTGACTTGAATGGTGAGGAGTCGTATGGAGCCCATACGCTGCCTCTTTGACTTGAGCGTAGCCTGAATTGAGCGTACGCTGACCTTACATACCCTGATCTTCTATAGCCCTGTATATTGATATTTTATTAGATATTTAACGTCCATTTTATATCCTTACACCTTTTTGGCATAAACTCGATAAAATCATGATATGTTAATATTTCTGTTAAATATGGATTGTTACGTGGGATGTACCATGTGTCGTAAATTGAGTTATAGATACCCCGATTGACTGGAATTAAACCCTGAGAGTTTTAGACTCGACCCCACTGAATACTAGTTGACTTTCAAGCCTTGTCACCATTGACAATGATTGTGACCTTGACTAATAATTGATCATGCGTTCCTAGTTGGAACTAAGAGACTGGCTAGTCGTCTTATTGAATTAAATGAATGAGACACGTTCATGTTATGAACTATTGTAATCGACTGGCTGATCCCGAATATTGACATACAGGCACATACAGGCTTCAATCTATTTATTTATTTATTTACTTATTTATTTTCTACAAAAGAAGCATGTGTACTTTATGGTCAAGGCATGATTACCGTGGTTAGATTTGATTGTTGTATTACGCTATGTAAGACCTGCAACCTAACCGCACTGGTATCGTTGTAGAGTTGTGCATATCGTACCCCGTACGAAAGTACTCATTTGAATGACCATGATCCACGGCATGAGATTTCACTCAACGTAGGGACTATTAAGTTAAATAAAATAATGATGGCATGGAGAGAATGGATTTCCGAGTTCTTACATGGCAGCCCCCTTGGGACAAGTAATACCCGACGGGCCGGCTGGTTCCCACAGATACTGTAAAACTGCCACACGGGCAGGGAACAGTATCTGCTTTTATTATTATTGTATATTGTATATTGACGGGCGTCCTGCTAGGACTCGTCTAATTCATGCATGGCGCACATGATTGACTGGATAGACTAGCCTTGCTCGCACATGGTAAGAACTGAGGAGTCCCTAATTGCATTATTCCATGATAACTTGGGACTCACAATAGCAAGCCATAGTAGTTGAATGGCCGTTTAAATTGATTTGTTTGTGCACTGTACCTACTCTGTTACCTAACTGGGATGATCAGAATGTCAGGACATGACGGGCCAACTTCTGTCCTTGTTTGGTTGGGAGGTTGGTTCGAAGTGTCTTGATATGATGTGAGTTCTAGTAGCAAGCAGAGATCTATTATTATATTCTCTTACTTACTGGTTTTAGTTCTCATGTCGTGCTCCCTTGTGGTACTTGCTATTCGAGGTCTAACCTCTCTGGTTTTGCATGGCCAGATTTAGAGCCAGTTCCCGAGGACTCAGCGTACTTCCACCTCCAGGATGGTCAATACTAGAGGAATGATCGCAGGAGGCCTCGAGTGGGTTCCTTAACTTCACCACTCGTTTTGTTATCTATTTTATACCTTTCCGTTTGGCACCGACATGTTAGTCGGATTGTCTTGTACTTACTTTTGCATAATTGTAATTAAGTCAGACTGCAGCTGATAACAATTGTGTACGCTCGCTATATCATCTGGCTATGTTTTGTAAAGCCGGATCTCAAGAACATTTTGACTAAGCGTTTGGGACGCCTTACTGCTTTACCTTACATGTTCTATATTTCTGTTTCTTGTTTGAATGATTGAGGCAATAGATGTGTAATGACCATAGTAAGACTTTTATGTAGTATGCACCCCCTCGTCTGGTTAGACAGCATTGATCGTATTATACGGTATTCATCTACCCGTAATACGTAGCTGGCTGAGTCACTCCCCCGCTCTCCAGTATTCTGGTTCTGGGGCGTGACAAGGTTTTAGTGGTGGCCCATGCAGGTCAGATTTCAGACTTGTGGGGTGTTTTGATTTATAGGATGTCTCAATCACACATGTTCCCCCTTGATCTCATGATTCATCAATTCTCAACTCCAGCTTGACATTCCAGTATCCTTTGACTTCATTGATCTTCCCTGTCCGGTCATTTGATTGTTCTCTTGTCCCTTTTCTTAGGGGCACCTCGTCCGTATCTGTCAGAGCTGGACAACAACAACATGGACAGCAGCATGGATAACCTGACCAGGTTGGTCAGCAACAAGGGTCAGAACCACTTCATGAGGCTATTCAAGAAGAGGTGATAGTAGAACCAGCAGTTGGACCGCAGTATCCGGAGGTTCCAACACCACCAATAGTTCCACCTACCCCTGTGGAATTGGACACACCAGCCCTTCTGGAGATCATGAGAGGGATGATGGCTACCCAACAACACCAGATGATAGCCCAACAGCGCATGCACGCTCATGTCAGGTTTATCATGTCAAGTGTTCTTGTCAGGAGTGCGCCACGACGGGCCACTATCAGGTCATGTCAGGTTTTCTTGTCAAGAGTGCACCACTACGGGTCACTATCGTGTCATGCTCAGGTACCATTTCCAAACATATTAAACAAATCCATGATTATCAAGTTCATGACAAAAGGCGTAAGGATATAAAATGGACGTAAAATATCTAATAAAATATCAATATTCAGGGCTATAGAAGAGTCATGCGGCTAAGTCATATGCGGTCAGGAAAGGGTAGACTCATGCGGCCCAATTAGGAGAGCGCATGCGGCCAGGGTCACTGGATCCCATGCGGCTAAGACAAGGGGGCGCATGCGGTCAGGAAGATAGGGAACTCATGCGGCTGGGGGAATGAGTCTTATGCGGCTAGCTGGCCAATCAGGTACATGCGGCCGGGGGGGGGGGGGGGGGGGGGGGGAAGTGTGGTTCCATACGGCTCGAGAAGAAGCAAGCCATGCGGCTGCGGGGGAAGGGAACCATATGAGGCTCAGAAGGGAAGAGTACTCATGCGGCTGCGGGGTGAAGTCCTCATGCGGCCAGCGGAAATGACGCATGCGGCTGCAGAGTTCAGAACTTATGCGGCTGGAGGAATGAGCGAATTATGCGGCTAAGTGAGTCCAACTCTCATGCGGCTCAAGAACTTCCAGTCATGCGGCTGGATAGAACACTTGCCGTGTGAATATTCATGCGGTCAAGTCAAGCACTGTTCATCTTCTCCAAAATTTCAGAGAAGAAGAACACCATGAGAGCCAAGTCCTCAAGCTCCATAACTCCATCATCCGGAGCCTAAATCCGAACTTCCATAGGTCAAAATGGGATAGAACAAAATTCTCTACAACATGGAACCATCAAAACATAGAAATAACAAGATTAAGTAGATCAAAACCCAAGAAATCCGAAAATAAAATAAATATAGATCTACAAGAATCTAGCCATGAAAAGTGAAAATGCCAAGTTCTAAAGTTAGTCAAAATGCTGTAAGAAAGAGAATGAAGCAATAAAATTGGAGTTCCTCCATGAAGCAAGTTGCACTTGCCTAGACCTCTCTCTCTCTCTCTCTGGTAGGTAAGAAGTAATGAGGAAGAAGAAGATGAGATTAATGAAGAGAGAGAAAAGAATGGGCTAATAAATACAAATGGTGGTGGTAGGTAGGGGGTTCACCTTGGGTTCATCATGAACCCAATCAAAATCAAGCCAGGCCGAACCAACCAACCCGAACCAGGAATAGACCAAGCCAAGAAGGAAATGCCAAGTCAGGAAATCATGCAATAAAATACGTACACGTATTCCAAGAATATGTGATATGAACCACAGGCATTACAACTCTACCCACCTTAAAAGAATTCTGTCCTCGGAATTTAATCAAGAGGCTAGAGGAGCAATGACAAGCTACATTAATCACATGCAAGCTATAACTAGGCAGACAATCACTCATTCAAGCAAGGAATCGAAGGCATGAGGCATAAGAAAGACATTATACCTCACGAGTCAAACAAGTCATGATATCGCGATCGGATATCATCCTCACGCTCCCACGTTGACTCCCCCAAAGAGTGATGACCCCAAGCAACTCGGACTAAATTGATAGTCTTGTTCTTGAGGATCTTCTCTCTCCGGTCCAATATAGACACGGGCCTCTCCTTATACGAAAGGTTGGTACCAACAACCAATTCCGAATGATCTAGGATGTGGCTCGGGTCCGGGATATACCGTCGTAATTGGGATACATGGAACACGTCATGCACCTCGCTTAGCGACGACGGAAGAGCGAGACGATAGGATACATCTTCTACTCGCTCCAGAATGTCGAACGGTCCTATATACCTAGGACTAAGCTTTCTCCGGACGCCGAAACGAATGACGCCACGGTTAGGCGAAATCCTCAGGAATACATGGTCACCGACCGAAAACTCGAGAGGACGCCGATGAGAATCGGCCCAATGGCGCTGGCGATCTTGAGCAACTCGAAGGTGATCTCTGACTCTCCTGACCACTTCAACTGTCTGGGAAATCATTTCTGGACCGAGCATTTGTCTCTCTCCAACATCATCCCAGGCTAGCGGGGATCTGCACTTCCTACCATACAGTGCCTCAAACGGTGCCATCTGGATACTGGCCTGGAAACTGTTGTTGTACGAGAATTCTACCAGGTGCAAGTGATCTTCCCATGAACCACCGAAGTCAAGTGTATATGATCTCAACATATCTTCAAGAGTCTGGATCGTGCGCTCCGACTGGCCATCTGTCTGTGGGTGATATGCTGAACTGAACTGGAGACGAGTCCCCAAACTCTCTTGCAGGCTACGCCAAAAGTGCGACGTAAACCTTGAATCTCTGTCCGAGGTGATACTGACTGGCACTCCGTGCAACCTGACAATCTGCCTGAGGTACATCTCCGCTAGCTGAGCCGTCGACTGACCAACTCTGAATGGAAGAAAGTGAGCTACCTTCGTGAGCCGATCAACTATAACCCAGATAGCATCTCGACCAGCTGGGGATCTAGGCAATCCAGTCTCAAAATCCATGGTCACATGCTCCCATTTTCATTCTGGAATCGGCAAGGGCTGAAGAAGTCCAGCCGGTCTCTGATGTTCAGCTTTAACTTGTTGGCAAACTAAACACCGAGAGACAAACTGAGCTATCTTTCGCTTCATGCCATTCCACTAGAAGTGCTGACGGATATCACGGTACATCTTCGTACTGCCAGGATGGATGGAATACTGAGAACTGTGCTCCTCTGACATGATCTCCTGCCGGATATCTCTACTGGGTACACAAAGACGCTTACCATGTCGAAGTGTACCATCCTCATGAATGCATAACTCTGGTCTTCGTTCTGCCTCACACTCTGCTCTGAGTCACTGAAGCTTGGAATCTGCTGACTGTGCCATCCGGAACCTCTCGACTATAGTGGACTGAACTTGCATACTGGCCATCAATGCCACACTGGAAGGGAGAACAACTTCTATACCCATCTTCTGAAGATCTGCTAACAGCTCTGGCTGTGCTGTTAGGAAATAAACTCCGGCTCTCCTGCTCAAAGCATCTGCAACAACGTTGGCCTTCCCAGGATGATACTGCAGGTTGACGTCATAATCCACAAGAAGCTCCAGCCACCTTCTCTGACGCATGTTAAGATCCTTCTGAGTGAAAACATACTTCAGGCTCTTGTGGTCGGTAAAAATCTCCACCCTATCTCCATACAAATAGTGCCTCCACAACTTAAGTGCAAACACTACCGCTGCCAGCTCCAAGTCATGGGTTGGATAATTCCTCTCATGATCACGAAGTTGTCGTGACGCATAAGCTATTACCTTCCCATGCTGCATCAGAACACATCCTAAGCCTCTGTCTGAAGCATCACAATACACTGAGAATCCTCCGGTCCCATCTGGAAGCGTGAAAATAGGAGCTGTTATCAATCCTCGCTTCAACTGCTCAAAATAACTCTGGCACTCTGCTGTCCAAGCAAACTGCGCATCCTTGCGGGTCAATTGGGTCAATGGTGCTGAAATCCGAGCAAAATCTGATACAAACCGCCGGTAATAGCCAGCCAATCCAAGGAAACGACGAACCTCTACAACTGTGCTGGGCACTGGCGATGACTCAATAGCCACAATCTTCTGGAGATCCACTTCCACTCCTCCTCGAGTGATAATATGACCCAAGTACGAAATGCGATCAAGCCAGAACTCACATTTACTGAACTTGGCATATAACTGGTGCTCCCTGAGATTCTGAAGAACTTTACGGAGATGCTGCTCATGCTCCGCCTCACTCTTGCTGTAGACCAGGATGTCATCCAAGAACACAATCACAAACTGATCCAAGTAAGGCATGAAAATGCGATTCATGAGATCCATGAATACGGCTGGCACATTGGTTGCTCCAAAAGGCATAACAAGGAACTCCCAATGCCCATATCTCGATCTAAAAGCTGTCTTCGGGATGTCCTGCTCTCTGACTCTGATCTGATGATATCCTGAGCGCAAGTCGATCTTCGAAAATACTGATGCCCCTTTGAGCTGATCAAACAAGTCATCTATCCTCGGGAGAGGGTATCTGTTCTTGATTGTCACTGAGTTCAAGGTACGATAATCAACATATAACCTGGACGTACCATTCTTCTTTTTCACAAGAAGCATCGGGGCTCCCCAAGGCGATCCACTAGCACGAATGAATCTCTTGGCTCGAAGTTCTTCAATCATCTTGTACAAGATCTCCAATTCTGACGGCGCCATCCTGTAGACTCTCTCTGACACTGGGGCTGTTCCGGGAATCAAGTCTATAGTGAACTCGATCTCCCGTTCTGGAGGTATACCTGGTAGCTCTTATGGAAAAACATCTGGGAACTCATCCACTATCCTGGGCTACTGCACTGCTGCTACTGCCATCCGCAATACTGGAGGTGAAGGCTCAACTTCACCTCGGGAAAAGAAAAACTCTGGCTCACCTGGAATGCTAAAAACAACCCTGCCAATGTGGCAGTCTATTCTAGCATACTGGTTCCTCAACCAATCCATCCCTAAGACCACATCATAATCGGCCATTGGGAACTCTATCAATCTAGCGAGGAATTCTCTACCGCTAACTACGATCCGACACGAGGAAAACACTCTATCTACTCCCACAAGTCCGTTACCAGTAAGTATATTGAGCCTTACCGATAATGACTCGGGCTCCAATCCTACCCGTGTCGCGAATCGTGCAGACATAAAAGAATGCGATGCACCAGAATCAAATAAAGCTGAAGCTGGAAATGAGTTGACGAGAATAGTACCTGCCACTACCTCTCCTGGTGCCAATCCTTCCTCTGCGGTCATCACCATAGCCTGACCGTGCCCTCGGGGTGCTGGTCCCCTCTGCTGAAATCCTTGCTGCCTACTCTGACTCAAGGCTTGGGCTTGAACATGCTGCTGGGAGTTCTGCTGCTGAAACATCTGGGACTGAGGCGGCAAGGGCCTCGGTAATGGGTACTGCTGCTGCTGCTGGACCGGTGCTGGTCCTCTCACCGAAGAGCTAGAAAGGTTGGACGATGATGAACCACTCCTGTTCGGGCAGGATCCAACCCTGTGGTCTGCTGCTCCACAAAATAGACACAATCCCTGTGCCCTGCGACACTCTGCTACCACATGGCCTGGCTTCCCACAATGGGAACATCCCACTACGGAAGACTGCTTCTGCTTCTGCTGCTGCTGCTGAGGGTACGTCGGGTGGAATGCTGAACCGACGTTACGGAGGCCGCTCGCCTCGGAGCTCCAATAGTCAAAGCCCTGGCTGCCGAGGCTGGTGCTGAAGACTGATTCATCTGGCCGTGAGATCTCTTCCGACCTCCGGTCCTATCCACAATCCTCTGGGAGGTATACTCATGCCTCCGGGCTGCTCTCAAGACTGCATCAAAAGTCTGATGCTCAAACTGCTCTACTGCCAACAAGATCTCCAGGTGAAGCCCCTGCTGGAATCGCTGGGCTCTATCATACTCGGTCGCCACCAAGGTAGGAGCAAACCGACTGAGTCTCAAAAACTCGGCCGCATATCCATCGACCATCCTGCCTCCTTGCTTCAGATTTGTGAACCTCGTCTGCAGATCATACCGAGCCACGGTATCGAAATACTTGGTCTGGAATCTCTCTCTGAACACCGCCCAAGCAATAGATGCTGCTAATCCAACGGCCTGAGCTGCCCACCAGCTGCGGGCAAGATCTAACAACTGCAGGCGCACAACTGCCACCTTCTCGTTCTCTGGAGTCCTGGCTGCTTCTAGAACCACCTCTGTATCCTGAAGCCAAGCATCTGCTGTGATAGCATCTTCACTACCATCAAAGAAGGGAGGGTTCAAGCGCTTGAAGCTGTTGGCCGCACTGTTACCCTGATGACCTCCTCTGGTCAAAGCATCCGTCACTGCCTGTTGCAAGGCATCTCCACGACGATCTTGAGAAGCTATCAAGGTCCTGACGAGTCCTACTAATGTGCCATCATCAGGTTCGGCAGGCTGAGCTGGCTGAACTGGGGGCTCTTCTCCAATAGGCTCGACTCTGGAGGCTACTCCGGAGTGCTGGACTTGATCCCCAGGTTGCTGATGGTCCGCAGGAGGTGCTCCGCCTTGCTGATCGGTAGGACCACGAACAATGCCGCTGAAGAAGACGACATAGGGAACAATAAGGAAGGACCAGGACAGATCAACGATACAAGCACATGATCAGGACAAAAATCCAGGGATTCAGAAGGTACGAGCAGAGATCAAAGACGGATACTGATTGAGACATCTATTCGGTAAATCCTCACATATCTTGATTTACAAGACCTGCATGGGCCACCACTTAAACCATGTCACGCCCCAGAACTAGAATACTGGAGAGCGGAGGCAGACATAGCCAGCTACGTATATTGAAATGGATTCCATCTCGCTATACGGTCACGGCTGTCTAGATACATGAGGGTTTACTACAAGCCAACAGTCTCCTATGGTCATGAACAAGCCTATTGTCTCAATCACAAGCAAGTAAATAGATGTTACAAGATGTATGATCATTAAATATACAATAATAAGGCGTCCCAAATATTACATATTCAGCTGATCATGAAGCTAGTCGTTACAAAATGTGAGGACTAGCAAGAGTTTAGTCATACATGATCAACCCTAGGATCTGTCAATCATGTTACAGCCCGTAGGCAGACAGTAAGTAAATACAATCGAGCTAAACAGGTGCTCGTTGGCTAAACGCCTCAAAAGAATATTTTTACAATAAAGTGGAAGAGCAAAAATAAACCCACTCGTTACCCGGGTTACGTCTGGTGTTCACCATCGGGCTGGAAAAGCGGTGGATCCTCTGGAGCTGCTTCGAAATCTGGCCATACAAAACCAGCTGGGTCAGATCCCAGAAAGAGCAAGTGCCACAAAGGAAGCTTCACTTAGGAACTAAAACCAGCAATCAGCACAAGATATAAATAAAAGTAAGAACTGGAAATTAAAAAAAATACATCAGGATGATATACGACGAGATAACCATGGAACTATTCAGATAACCAGGTTACAACCCGTAAACCAAACAAGGACCGGGGTTGTAACCCTTCGTCTGAACAGAACTTGGAATTCTCACCATTTATCAGTAAAATAAATACAAGCATTCTGGTCATGCAGTAGTCTGAAACAGGATCAGGACAAGGCTAGACAGGTTAGACTCCATACAATCACTTCACGGCCAAGCAAGAACTACGGCTTGATACTTTAACTAACTAGGGTTGTCACAAGCCTAATTACTAACAAGATGCAATGAGATTATTCCACAGCCACAAGCCCTGCAGACCATCCAGGTTACCCAGGTCGAAAGATTAGGGTTGAATTCAGGTGGGTACATCGTCCAAGAAATGCATGTACCCTTAAGTAGCTTGAAAGGTGCAACACATGACAGTGTGCTGGAAATGTGCCCTACTCGGCGGCAGGCTACAGATCCCAGGCGCGCCCAGGTAACGGGATTATCTATAGCTGGAAAATCTCTTCATGACTAATGTGTTAATCTAGTTATTAACCTTAGTCCATTTCAATAGGTACTCCTGACCGTGGTACTCAGGAGTCCCCTCCTAGACATGATGCAAGACAGGACTGGATTATTTGTACAAGCACAATCACCCACGGTGTCCAGGATTAATTATACAAGTCATGTCATGTCAGGTAGCCGTCGCAACAGCTTATCAGATATATAATGTCAGGTTTATCATGTCAAGTGTTCTTGTCAGGAGTACGCCACGACGGGCCACTATCAGGTCATGTCAGTTTTTCTTGTCAAGAGTGCACCACTACGGGTCACTATCGTGTCATGCTCAGGTACCATTTCTAAACATATTAAACAAATCCATGATTATCAAGTTCATGACAAAAGGCGTAAGGATATAAAATGGACGTAAAATATCTAATAAAATATCAATATTCAGGGCTATAGAAGAGTCATGCGGCTAAGTCATATGCGGTCAGAGAAGGGTAGACTCATGCGGCCCAATTAGGAGAGCGCATGCGGCCAGGGTCACTGGATCCCATACGGCTAAGACAAGGGGGCGCATGCGGTCAGGAAGATAGGGAACTCATGCGGCTGGGGGAATGAGTCTTATGCGGCTAGCTGGCCAATCAGGTACATGCGGTTGGGGGGGGGGAAGTGTGGTTCCAACGGCTCGAGAAGAAGCAACCCATGCGGCTGCGGGGGAAGGGAACCATATACGGCTCAGAAGGGAAGAGTACTCATGCGGCTGCGGGGTGAAGTCCTCATGCGGCCAGCAGGAATGGCGCATGCGGCTGCAGAGTTCAGAACTTATGCGGCTGGGAGAATAAGCGAGTTATGCGGCTAAGTGAGTCCGACTCTCATGCGGCTCAAGAACTTCCAGTCATACGGCTGGATAGAACACTTGCCGCGTGAATATTCATGCGGTCAAGTCAAGCACTGTTCATCTTCTCCAAAATTTCAGAGAAGAAGAACACCATGAGAGCCAAGTCCTCAAGCTCCATAACTCCATCATCCGGAGCCTAAATCCGAACTTCCATAGGTCAAAATGGGGTAGAACAAAATTCTCTACAACATGGAACCATCAAAACATAGAAATAACAAGATTAAGTAGATCAAAACCCAAAAAATCCAAAAATAAAATAAACATAGATCTACAAGAATCTAGCCATGGAAAGTGAAAATGCCAAGTTCTAAAGTTAGTCAAAATGCTGTAAGAAAGAGAATGAAGCAATAAAATTGGAGTTCCTCCATGAAGCAAGTTGCACTTGCCTAGACCTCTCTCTCTCTCTCTGGTAGGTAAGAAGTAATGAGGAAGAAGAAGATGAGATTAATGAAGAGAGAGAAAAGAATGGGCTAATAAATACAAATGGTGGTGGTAGGTAGGGGGTTCACCTTGGGTTCATCATGAACCCAATCAAAACCAAGCCAGGCCGAACCAACCAACCCGAACCAGGAATAGACCAAGCCAAGAAGGAAATGCCAAGTCAGGAAATTATGCAATAAAATACGTACACGTATTCCAAGAATACGTGATACGAACCACAGACATTACAATATATAATGTGTATGTGCTTAGGTATAAGGAGTACTTGAATGGTGTGTTGTCTAGAATAGAAGTATTAGACCTAGTTAGTCTAGTTTAGACTAAATTAGACTTAGTTGACCTAGTTTGACTTCTAGGGTTGACCAGAGTTGACCAAGAGTTGACTTTGGTCTAGATTGACTTAGAATCATATAGAATGCATAGTAGGACTCCATTTTGAAATTCTGGACTTGTTGTGACTTGTGCTGTTCTGATTAGGAGCCAGACACCACTCCTTAGACAGTACGTTTTATACCGGACACTCAGTTACAGGCGAGTACATTCTCTGATTATTTCATATCCTGCTTAGAATTATTTCCTGCAGTAGATTACTTTGCTTGTATTGTCACGTTGGTCACACGGATTAGTACTATATGGATCTCTACATGCGATGTTATCCCCCTCGGGAGCATCGGATACATTGTGTCATGTGCGTTTCACTTTCATCATGTACTCCTGTACTTCTATTTTACATATGCACTCCTGTGAATCTTGTACTCTCATATTCACGGAGCCCCCATGTATACTATCATGTGTATCCTATATGGGCCCCCATGTGATATCTTGTGCAATAACATAACCTGTTTAGATCCTTGTGTATTGATTGGGGATACGGGGGAGTGCTAGTAGTTGTGTGAACAATTCCAAAGTAGTGTAGATCTTGTGCACCTCGATCCTGTGCAAATCCGTCCTGTTCACATGTGCTATCTCGTACTCTGACTCACTAGCCACTGTTAGTTCTCTATGTATAGTAGATATTTACATTACAGTTCTCTTCCTGTTTATATACAGCATTTCTTCAGTATTCGTATCTTACTTTACTGCATGTTTTTATTTTCTAACCTGCTATGATCTGTTGAGATGTACTGTACTCGCTCCTGTCCTGACTGGACCTGTTAAAAATATTACAGAGGACGAGAAGGAGGCTTGCCTGGACACCTACTACGGGGCAGTCCTAGATGACACCTATGAGCTGGACCCTCAGGAGGATCCAGCAGTAGCTGAGGACTTTCCCCCGACTGTCTAGACTAGATTAGCTAGCTTGTCTTTTATTTATAGTCTTGAGACCTGTTCTAGTTAGACTCTTTTGGAGATCAGTTGTATATATTCTTTTATCTGAGACTTGTACTGCTGGGATTATCTTAGACTATTGTTTTATCTATTTCATTTCCTTGAGTTCTATTCATATCGTGCTATATCTTCCTTAGTTGTGATTGAGTTTCTATTGCTATGTCACCCCCATTCGGGGAGTATAAACTGTTTAGATATTTATATTGCTAGATGTTGTGACCTAGGACAGCGTTCTACCGCCGACACTGCGGCGTAGGCTGGGCGTATTCACGTCTCGTGCCCTTACTCTAGGGTACCAAAGTCTAATCTCTCAGGACCCACAAGAATCTGGGTACCAAAGGTCACATCTACTCGTGGTGTAGGCGGACCTTTTCTCTTCAACTAGAAGCAAGTGGATTCTCGATAGTGGGTGCTCGCAACATATGACTGAAAATGCAAATCTATTCGCAACACTGTCGATAAAAAAAGGAAGGATACGTTTCCTTCGACAATAACCTTAAAGGCTACATAATAGGTAACTGTACAATTGATTATCCTCCCTCTCCCGTCATTAACGATGTCTGTTTAGTAATCGAGTTAAAGCATAACTTGCTCAGCATTAGTCATCTTGCTGATCATGGATATGATATTAACTTTGGAAAAACTAAATACTTTATCTATGATAGATCAACTGGAGACATCGCTTTTGAGGGGATAAGGGAAGATAACATTTATATTTTCTATCTATCTAGTGATACTAATAATGCAGGAAGATGCCTTTACGCTCACAAAGACGAAAAGCTCCTATGGCATCAGCGTCTTGATCACGCCAACATGGATACTATATCCAGACTATCCACCAAGAAGCTAGTCAGAGGACTGTCAGATATCACATTCAAGAAAGACACGGTATGTACCGAATGTGAAAAGAATAAGGCGACCAAATCTTCCTTTAAATCCATAAATACTGTAAGTACTACCCGACCATTGTAATTACTTCATATAGACTTATTTTATCATAGTAGAATAGCCAGTCTTGGCGAAAAACTCTACGCTTTTTTCATTGTAGATGATTTTTCAAGATTTACTTGGGGTTTCTTTCTTACAAACAAAAGTGATACAAATTCTGTTTTCAAAGTATTTGCTAAAAAGGTCTAAAACAAAAAAGGCTACATGATTACTCGTATCCGAAGTGATCATGGTAGCGAATTCAAAAATTCTGATTTTGAAAAGTTTTGTGATTCAAATGGTTTTAGTCATGAATTTTCGTGTCCAAGAACTCCTCAACAAAATGGTATTGTGGAGCGGAAGAATTGAACTCTTGGCGATATGGCTAGAGTTATGCTAAATCAATTCTTTCTTCCGAAATACTTTTAGGCAGAAGCTGTCAGCACAACGTGCCATATTTTGAGTATGGTTTTGATTCGACCTATTACGAAGAAGACACCCTATGAGCTTTGGTTTGGTAGGACTCCTAATGTTTCTTACTTTAGAGTATTCGGTTGGTGCTGCTTTATCCTGAATACCAAAGACAATTTAGGTAAATTTGATGCCAAAGCTGACGAAGGTATTCTTCTTGGCTATGCGGCTAAGAGTAAGGGATATAGAGTGTTCAACAAACGCTCCATGATTGTTGAAGAGTCTACTAATATAACTTTTGATGAAAATAATAGTACATCTGTCATTCCCGACGACGATGAAGAACCATCAACTTCTACACCTATAAATACAACGTCTGAAACCAGCTCTCCGGAGGAATTACGAAAGAAGTTTCACTTCACTCCCTCTCATCTAAAGGACTTGGTAATAGGTGAAATATCAAAAGGGGTAACTACTCAATCTTCTGTAAGAGACACTATAGCTAGTACTGCATTTATTTCTCAAATAGAACCTAAAAATGTTTTATAAGCTTTTAATGATAAATTTTGGATTTCTGTGATGCAAGAAGAACTCAACCAAGTTGAAAGAAGCCAAGCTTGGGAACTTGTTCCTAAACCTACTGGCCACTCAATAATTGGCACTAAATGGGTTTTTCGTAACAAAGTAAACGAGGACGGTTCAGTCACTCGCAACAAAGCTCGTCTCGTAGCTCAAGGATACAACCAAAAGGAGGGCATCGACTATGATGAGACATACGCTCTTTGTTTGCAAAGAACAAAAGTTTTATTACAAACTAAAAAAAGAGTACAGGAGTACAATTGATTTCTGGAAAAGTATAACTATAAGAATCTGATCAGAAGACGATCACTTTATCCCTTGGACAATGTAATATTGAAGACACAAGCCTCTGGAGGATGCAACAACACTTTAGCAAGAGATTACGATCACTCTTCATGCTTTGGGAATGATTTGAAACTCTATTTATAGAGTTCTTGAAATAACTGTTTAGCAGTTATTCTGGGTTGCGCGCCTCCTGTTCACTTGCACAAACGGTTGTACTAACTGCTGTGGATACGTGGCATCGTTTGATTGAGATGCGGATGGCCGTGAGCAGTATAGTGGGTATATTCTACGAAGTTAGTGGCTTGCGTGCCACATCACTCTGTCCTGAACACCATTTGATCACCTTGCGCGTGCTTCATCAGGTTGCGCATGGACACAACGTAACAACCTGTGCGTGCGGTTTGCACCATCTGCCGTAGACGCATGGCATTGTTTGATTGAGATACGCGTGGTCGTGGACAGTGTAGTAGACACGCTCTGCAAAGTTGATGGCTTGTGCGCCACGTCACCCTGTTTTAAAATAAGAGTTGATCAAGTGGCGCCAATTTGTCAAGCTGCGCTGGCGCAACTCAACGACTGGCGCCTTTGACTAGGTCTTCTATGCTGTACTGATTAATCCTTGTGCCATACAGTGACTTGCATGAACCAGCTATCAGCACTAATTACATGCTGACAAAATCTCCTCGAGCGCCGCATTACGCGGGATTCGAATGGATTTTTCTTAATCTTCGTGCTGTCAGTTGTCAGAAAATGATGATGCCGTTACAGCTTCTAGAGGAAGTATGCCACGTGTCGCTCGCGTAACCTGACTCCAGGGCAACCTGATGTTGGCGCAACCTGATGTTGCACAACTTAATTGTTTAGCACAACATAATGTTTTAGCGCCATTTGATGATTGCACACTTTGATAGGTGGCGCAGTTTAATTTTTAGCCTCTACAAGACTCCCTTCAAAGTTTTTGAAACTTGAAAAATACTTCAAAGTTTTGAAATACTTTGAATTATGCTAGTTTTGTTTGGATTACGCCAAGTCTCAATGCTCAACCGTCATAACAAATTTCTTCTTGAAAACATTCGATCTCTTCTTCGTCTTCCCGAGTTTCATTGATGATGTTCGGTTTCCCATAGGGAATATGAAGCGTTGGTTGGCCATATATAGGGAGAGGTCCTTGTACTTATTCCTCACTTTTGTACTTCCATGGTACCTAAGAAGAAGGAGATGGCGACCGGTATTAATGTCGAAGTGAAAGCTCAGGAGACAAGGCCTGACACCGTGCCTACGATCTTGTCCAAGGCTGACCGATCACTGCGAGCAAATAATTACTTAGAATGCTTTGGATTGACCCCAGCAGTCTTTGATCGTCTGAATGGTGGTCCTTCGACCTCTTCTGAAGAGCGCGGTGACGCAGAAGGATTTCTTTGTCTAATACGTCGTTCAGGGATTCGTAATATGCGCGAGTTAGACGCTTCTCTTCGCCAAGCTAGTGAAGAAGACGAGAAGAAGTAATAGTTTCTGTAGGGGTGCCACTTTTTCTTTTGTCTTTTGCGCAACTCATTTTGTAGAGACTTATTTTCCTTTTTCTTTTATAAGAAAAGAATGAAAAATCAATTTCTGGCACCCTTTTGCAAACCTTTTCGTGTGAACTGTTAAGTGGCGCGTGCCAATGCACCATTTTGACCAATTCAAATGTTTACTGTTTTTCGAAAAACACGTGGCAGTTTTCGTGTGGTTTGAGCACCTCTCGTTTAGGTTCTTTTCAAGATAGGCTTCTAGAATGACACGCCCGTTCACATCTTTTAAGCTCTTTAAATAGCGGATAGGAAAAATAAAAAAGAAATGTCCATGAACTCTTTTCTTTCATTTTTTTACTTCTGTTGATGGCGATGGTTCTTCGCAGAATCCCCTCGTCAAGAGTTCAATGTTCGTGAGCCTTTTTGCGTCACCAAAATCCGTTGCTGTTCTTCTGCATACCGTGTCTTCAGATGTTGGTTTGCCGTGCTCTATACCATCGACGATCTTCAGTACAAACACAGTTAATTTTGATGGTAAGTCCCAACAAAGAACCAGTGGTTTCCACACATGAGCGCCATTCATGAGTTGTGTTTACTTGTGCCTCTTTTTACTGAGACTGTTTTGAAGACATCCACTGATTTGTAGAAATGAGGCACATGTTGTAGACGTGCGCCTGAAATTCTGAGAAGAGGCGCATACTGTAATCCAGTGCCTGACTTCGGTCATAGGCGTATATTTTATCATAGGCGCCTATAGGCTCACTCTGATGATGTGCGCATGTTGATCAAAGGTGCACAGTTTGATGGATTTTGCTAATCTTTCTTCTTTATTGATATTTGCAGAAGTCTGGTTGGTAAGCTTCTTCAGAACTGGCATCGGCGACTTGGATGCTGTAGGGAGCATTCTTCTGACACTCACATCAGACAGCTCATGTGATTCTGACGCTCAGATCAGACATCTCGTGACTCTCTATGTTCCAGAAGGGTCTTCCTCAGATGATAGGAAGGGCCTTTATACATCGAAGAGTTGGATGGTGGAGACACAGAATTAGGAATCGTATCACGAGGGTGATCTCATTCCTAGTTCTCATGACGGGCCGTCTCTTCTCCACCAATTGTATTGACAACATCTTATCTTTGAGCTGCTGTACTCTGGGGTTCTCCTCTCGTCTTTCTGAGAGAGAAGACCATAGTTGATTCCGTTGTCTTGCTCGCTACTTCAGGTCGAGCCGACAAGGAACTGGCATCAACAAGAAGATCCAAAGATATAATAGACCTTCTTTTATGAGATTTTAGAATAAAAATCCGAGATGTAATAGATTTCCATCAAGATGTATCTACGTTTTTAAAGAAGGAATAAAGAATGATTTTCTCTTCTTTATGATTTGATTTTGATGTGATGATATAGAAAATAGAATCCAAAGGTAATGTGGATGTGAACTCATTTTTCTATAAATGATCTTCAAGTTCTCTGAGACTTAAAGGCAGAATATCGTGTCTAAAAAGACGAAATATCTGTGATAATACGGGTTTATCATAAAGAAAAGATATTTTTTAAAATAGCTGGGTTTCAAAAGATGGAATTGATGATTTGGATAGACTCCACTGGGATTTTGAGTTTTTATTATTCTTTAGCTTTATTTACGAAAAGGTAAATAAATGACAGTAAATGTAGGCCCATTCCCGCAATAAAGTAGAAATGAAAAGACTGATGAAGAAGCATGCCTTTTCAAGGAAAGGTTGCTTCGATTCTCGAGATAAAGAGTAAATAAAGATTTCTTCACAATATGAACGAACATGCCTTTTCGAGGAAAGGTTGTTTCGATTCCTGAGACAGAATGTTTGGCTTTTCTGTCTATAAATAGTGTGGAATTTTTCTGAAAACATCATTCACTCCTTTTCTCTTATTTGAAAATGTCTTCAGAAGATTTGCCTAAGGAGATGAAAGTCATCTCGAAGATCGAAGCCGTCTTCAACACTCCTTCCGATGAGCCTCTGCCGCCTACTCAGCCAGAAGTCGGAGAAAGTTCGGTTGTCCCTGGACAAAAGTAGGATATTCTTGCCGAACTGGTGGATCCTGGGAGTACTACCGAGGAAGAAGCTCTGAGGAAGGCTGCCTGTGAACTGCTGGTGTCATCGGGCAATAATGTCTTCGAGCTTCTTGCAAAATTTGTCTTCAATCAGGAGGGCTCCGGTCCTCGTTGATTTTATGTATTTTCTTCTATTTAAATTTATGCAAATAAAAAGGAATTTTATTTACATTCTGAGTCTCTATGTTGATATTTTTTTTTCTTCAAACATAATATTTCTTAAGAAATTTGCCGTTAATGGGCATCATGGCGACTCGACCATCCATACCAGTCAATTGATAAGCTCCGTTGGAGAAAACTTTGCTTACAATGTAGGGTCTTTTCCACTTTGCTTCGAATTTGCCTTTGCTCATATGCGTCATAGTCATAGGACGTCTGTCGGTTAGAACTAGTTCTTCTTTTTGAAATGTTCGAACTTTACGGTTGAAGGCTTTTGATAGACGAGCTTGGTATAACTCAATATATTGTTGAGCTATGAGCTGTTTCTCGTCAAGCGCTTCAAGCTCCTGAAGTCTCAGGCGATCATTGTTTTCGGTTGTGAGTTCATTGGCAATGGCAATTCTTAGGGAAGGGATCTGGATTTCCAATGGTAAGATGGTCTCATATCCGTATACTAAAGAGAAAGGTGTGCAGCCTGCAGGAGTACATATAGTAGTACGGTAAGCCCATAGACATTCTCCAAGCTTCTCACTCCAGTTTCGTTTGTTGGTAGAAACAAACTTCTTGAGGAGTTTGATGATGGTCTTGTTAAATGATTTTGCCAACCCGTTAGCTACAGGATTGTAAGATGTAGAAGCAATATTATTGATTCTGTTGTCATCGCAGAATCGAGTAAATTTTTGACTGATGAATTATGGCCCATTATCGTGAATAATTTATCGAGGAACACCGAATCTATAAATCACATGATGCTTAATAAAATTGATAACACTGCTTGTCTTGACCTCAGTTAGAGATATAGCTTCAACCCACTTTGAGAAGTAATTGGTTATGTCTAATATAAACGATGTCATCGAGAAGAGGGAGGGTTGATAGGACCGATAACATCTATTCCCCAAGTTTCAAAGGGCCAAGATGCTGCCGTCGGGTGAAGAAATTCTGATGGTTGATGGATGAAGTCAGCATGGATTTGACATGCTCGGCACTTTCTTGCATACTCGATTACATCAGATACCATTAAGGGCCAATAATAGCCCATACGGCGAATACGATCCTGTAGTTTAGGACCAGGTTGATGTGCGCCACAAACACCATCATGAGCTTCACGAAGTATTTTTTTTGCTTCTTCCCCCGCAAGACAACGTAGGAGTAAACCGTTAAATGTTCGTCGATAGAGTGTCTTTGTAGTATGATTATAGTAAAATTTGAGTGACCGTCGTCGAATTATTGTAGCCTCCTTGGGATCTTCGGGTAGGATATCATGGACTACGAAGTCTATGAAAGGAGTCCTCCAATCTTCATTTATGGCATAAATTTCAACTGAATTGTTGAATTCCATGTTTGGGTTGTTAACTCCCATTTTTAAGTTACTCTGGACACAAAATAACTCTCTATTAGTGATGACGATCATTTGTTGTCTTCTGACGGGAATTGCTAATACTGCTGCAAGATTTGCGAGTGCATTAGCTTCTGTGTTACATGCTCGGCATACATGTTCGATGAAGAAGCCTTTGAATGAAGTGACCATCCTGATCGCTGCATCATGATATGGAACCAAATGTTGATGTCGAACTTCGTATGTGCCTCTAACTTGATTGACAATCAGTTTGGAGTCTCCGTAAACTTCAAGATACTCAATATCTAATTGTTTAGCCAATTGGAGACCGATGAACAGAGCGTTGTATTCGGCCACATTGTTGGAACACAACTCATCTAAAGAATAAGCTCTTTGGATAGCTAACCCTTCTGGTGAGACAAGAACGATTCTGACTCCAGCAATAATAGCACCTTTTGGTCCAATTTTGGATGCACCATCAAAGAATAAACGCTAAATAAGAATTTCTTCTGAAATCATGTTGGACTCCAAGGTTTCATCTAGAATCTCATCGTAGAGTTTAGATGTTTCGGGAACTGGATGAGCTGCCAAAAAGCCAGCAAGGGCTTGAACTTTAACAGACTTTTGAGGAACATAAACCATATCATATTGTGCTAACAATATGGCCCATGTTGCAAGCTTAGAATTGAGTGTACTGGGCTTTTTCATTAGGACCCGGAGAGGGTTAACTCTGAAAATAACATGAATAGTTTGGCCAGTGATATAATATCTCGTCTTTTGAACAGCAAACATCAAAGCTAAACATTCTTTTTCTACTGGAGTGTATCGATGCTCAGCTCCAATCATCATACGGCTAAGGTAGTAGATAGCCTGCTCATGACCTTCTTTATTCTTCTGAGCTAATAAAGCACCTAGGGAGTAGTCCATTGCTCGAACATACATCAGGAAAGGTATTCCTGATACTGGAGGCACTAGAACTGGAGGGTTCATCAAGTACCGTTTTATGTCTTCAAATGCTTGTTGACATTCTTCAGTCCAAATAAATGGCACGTCTTTCTTCATGAGTTGAGTGAACGGTCTACAGCGTCCAGAGAGATTTGAGATGAATCTCCTGATGTACGCAAGCCATCCCTGAAATCCTTGTAGCTCTTTTAGGTTGCGTGGAGGATGCATCTCTTGAATGGCTTTGATTTTCTCAGGATCAACGTGTATACCTTTAGAGGCAATAACGAATCCAAGAAATTTGTCACTAGAGATTCTCAGGAATGACTTGGTGGGATTCATCTTAAGTTGATGCTGGCGTATTAGATCGAAAATAGTTCTCAAATCTTGAATAAAGTCTTCTTTTAAACGACTTTTGACGGCAATATCGTCAGCATAACATTTAACAGTCTTTCGTAAATGATCATGAAAGATGGTACTCATGGCCCGCTGATAAGTTGCACCAGCATTCTTAAGACCGAATGGCATGACAGTGTAGCAATAGACTCCAAGAGAAGTACAGAAATATGTATGTTTCTCGTCTTCTGGATGTATTTTGATTTGATTGTATCCTGAAAATTCATCCATAAAGGACATACATTCAAATCTGCAAGTATTATCAATCATGACATCAGTGATTGGGAGAGGGAATTCGTCTTTGGGACAAGCTTCATTAAGGTCTCTGAAGTCGATGCAGACCCGAACTTTTCCTGTCTTCTTCAAAATTGGAACAACGTTAGCCACTCAGTCCGGATGTTGTTCTTCTCTGATGAAACAACAGGTGATGAGTTTCTTGACTTCAGCTTCTATGGCATCCATCATGTCGGATCGAAACCGACGTTGTTGCTGTTTGACTGGCTTCACATATGGCAGAATGTTGAGCTTGTGGGTAGCGATCTGAGGATCCAACCCTGGCATGTCTTCATAGCTCTAAGCGAATACATCAATATATTCCATAATGAGTTGGATTAGTTCTTGTTTATCCGCTTCAGGGAGGCTTTTACTGACAAATATCGGTTTTTGGGCAATTTCGTCTCCAATATTGACTTGAACCAGCTGATCTTCAGTAGATGGCTCACGTTGCTCAAAGCGAAGCTTCCATTGAGTATCCATCCTTTGTGCCCAAGGATCAGATTCAGAAGCTTCGGCAAAGTCTTCGTCATCTTCCGAGAACTCGACAGTCACCATATTGGAAGATAGAGTCACGCGATGGACGTGCCCTACACTGGTGTCTGAATCCATGAGATAGAATTAGAAGAGTTAGATCGTTCTTCTTCCTCGAATTTAGAGGCTTCTGGAGTCGGAGTTGGTGAAGTATAACCTAATCCCCGCTTCGTTTTGCTGTAGTATTATTGTGATTTTCCTTTCGGAGCATGAATATGAATAGGAGTTCGCCTTCCTTTGCCGCCATTGAGACCAGCTTTAAAATTATAGCCCATCTTTTGAATGATATCTTTTGATTGCTGACTATAATGACGTAGTTGAAGTCTTCTGTTATCGTGATTTTCTTCTTCACTTTCGGGCGTGATCTTTTATTCCATTCCTTTACTAAAAAGTATAAGAAGTTCATCTTTCTTCCTGGAAGGAACTAAGAAGAAGGAGTCCTGCATTGGCTCGAGCAATACTTCGTTTCGGGAAGCTTCAACTGCTCCTATGGCAATGGTTCGAAGTTATCTAACATTTTTAAATAACATCGAGTATAATAAAAGACATCAGTATACTGTAAAGGAGATGCTACTTTATTGATTTGTACATCATCATTTACAACATGATTCTTAGCCTTTATAGAAGGCTTAGTAAGGTTGATAACCAGAGGAGGAGAAGAAGAGGGAAGGAGAAGGAGAAGGAGAAGGAGAATGTTTGTTACGACGAAGGTCGATAACAAAGGCTCAGAAGTAGGGGTGAGCATTATTCGGTTTTGAACCGAAAACCGAAAATCGAACCGAACCGAACCGAACCGAATAAGAGATTCGGTTCGATTTTAAAAAAATCGGTTTTGGTTTCGATTTTGAAAATCTAAATTTTCTTATTCGGTTTTCGGTTTTGGGTTTCGGTTTCGTCCAAACCGAAAACCGAATAAGAAATTTAGTTTATAATATATATATATATATATATATATATATATCTATATATTATTATAT